>MU383845.1:600000-985976 GCA_022495065.1 Xylaria telfairii
GACATGGCAAAGAACATCAAACAGGACAACTCTCGACCGGGGAATCACGCCGGCCACCCGCAGCTTGCTTTCATGATCCCTGGGGTCTACTATCGTGAAACCCAAGATTTTGAATGCCAACAACGAGACGGCGCCCTGACTATTAGACCAATCGAGATGGGGACTAATGTTGTTCTGGACTGCGTATTTCGAGTCAAGGCTGCCGGGCTCGGCATTGAGTGGGAGCTCAACTACTGGGATATCACCACACGTGAATAATTATAGTGGAAATGGGTGTCTACGTGGGACGCGTCTGATGTCAGGTCGTAGATAGAGCTGTTATTCATATGTCTGTATATTTCGTTTCTCTGAGTTTAGGTCCCACAGCCGCGGAAATGAGAAGCTGAAGGCACGCGTTCATCAACAGGTTTTAAAGGTAGAATGGACATGGCGTTTTGCAAACAATTATACGCAAAATAAGCAAGGTATTAATTATTAGAAGATTGGAGCAGACAGTATTAGTGTCCTCAATTATTGTATGTATGTATGTAAATATCTTAGGTTTCATATTTGCTAGTTTGATATAAGCTCAGTATGGCACGCGTGTATGGCTATCCAGAGTTCGCTTGGAGATTCGCGTGTGGTTAATGACACCCCCGTTACATTGTCGACGAGTATTGTAGGGAGTCGATCCGTATCAGCGTTGCCCCCATATCCGCTAACAAGGTACAATTTAATTATTGCGATGCAATGTTGGACTGTAGAACTAATCTCTATGTTATATTCATACTTTGTTCATAGTATTCTATGGATGAAATAAAATGGCGACATTCGTCTAATCTCGTTCATGATCTCTGGATGTGGTAACGTATTGTCGTCGTGTCGTCATCGCGAGTTGAAATTCCCATGACTCAGTCCTGTCGAAACGGACAGGGGGATACTCAAAGTCTCTGATCCTGAATCGCCAATACTGAGATAAGAGGTATTCCTCTGGTACCTTCAGGGCCACGCTTTCAATTCGTCGCATGTGACAGGAAGTGTTGGTCTAGACGGTTCCCAGGATTCGTGAGGCCTGTCATCTCCTTATTCGGTGGCTGGTGCATCAGGCCCTGGATTTGTAAGTATCGTCACATACGAGGTGATCGGGGAAGACGTCTGCAGCCAGCCGTTCTAACTTGCCTTCAGGGGGTGCAGGCGAGCTCAATACGACCGAATAAGATACTGTATACTGGAAGGAGGGATGCAGTTTGAAGGTTACGTGGAATGTGCATCCTGGCTCTGGTCCTAGTCCATCTAGAGCCAGTGAAGACTCCGCCCAAAGCGCGGGTAAATGATTGCAGTCATGGTTTGAAGATCGATCGGGAGCCAGTCCTTACCCCTTCATATTACAGGATAATGTTAGCAGGAGGTACGTCACAAGCATCCTCTTCTTCTACCTAGCTTACCAGTAAATGAAAAGTAAAGCTACATACTACAAACAGGCACATGGTAAGAATTTGTCACTTAAAGTTTCGTCTCAAAGCTGTTATTACTGGCGTAAGGGTAAATAACACTCAACGCTTACCACAGCCGTTACTAATCACCTAGACTTGTTTGCCAGTATTGGATAAGCTTGCGATGCTAATGTAAATACATCCAGTTTACACCCAGGGCTAGCCATAATACCGCCACGAGAATAACTCAGTAAACGTCTCACATTTCCATCCAGCTCTAAGACATAGAAACCGGTAACTAGCTTTGATATTGGAAGCAGCCTATCAGCCAGCCATGAATGACATGTTTAAAAAAAAAAACGCAGCTTCCGACATCGCTACAGTTCTCGAATTCTTTTTCTCCAGAATCAGCGGCCACAAAAAGTAATCCATTTAGCAAACATACAACCCAATCGTCCCTACCATTGATCCGTAAAATTGACTGGTGAGTTCTTCAGATTGGGGCGAAAGCAAGGGAGCCGGATTTTTGAACAGGGTTTTCAACCACCAGCCAAGCTTTTCTCAGCTCTTGAGTTGGACGATGGCTTGCTTGTCTCCGTTGAAAGGGCCCTCGCGATCCTATGGTTCCACACGAATTTTGCGAACTTTTCTTCCTGTGCTACAAGTCTTCCATTCTTTACACGGGTAAAACATTTGTAGTCAATTGAAAGTGTGAACGCCGACCGGTCTACTTTATTGCTTTTAAATGCTATTTGGATATATCATATCATATTCATGATAGCAATCCCGGTGGCTTGGGTGACCAAGAAAAATTCAACCATCGTCCCACGCTTTCAGCAGCAAGCCACATACTAACGCACATCTGTCTTCCAGGCAGGTGGTAAAGACCCAGATCGGCCATAGGCGCCTGAAGTCTCAATAGGGCCGAGAAATAATGGCTGGGTAGTATGCAAGCCACTGTACCTCAGAGACAGTCACTGGATGGTTTGGCTTATCCTTCGGCCATTCACAGGGAAGACATGGTACAGCTTCTCTCGTTTACAATTTTTGCCCAGTACAGCTGATACGATGATGAAGATTGGCGGTGGTCTCTGTCTAGTAGTTATTAAACCGACCACTATAATAGCTAGTAATACTGGTAATGATAGTAGCATGTTACAACGAACAGCGCTTTTGTGAAACCCGCCTCACCACCACTAGCGACTCCATCCATCCCACGAGTATAACGGGATCTAGTAGATTAGTATCAAGCGACAGCTCACCATCTGAACCTGAAGGCAACGCCAATCGCTGCCAGATCGCTATGGTTCCTACCTTAGACCGATCTCGTACAAAGTAGTACACCCAAAACACCAAGAGACACCGCTAGTGTGCTGAACACCTCCTGGTACTACTGACCTTTGGCGTCACGGCAGCCCATCCGAAAGTACACTAGGAACCATGGAATGCACCAATATGTCCCAATGCTTGTGTTCCGTTCGTCCTCCCCCTTCCTTGCTTCATCTGGTCATATAATACGGCCCACATGTCTGACGCATTGATGATCAAAAGAAGAACAGCCCGCATATTGGGACGAGAGAGAATTTTGGGCGGGTTGAAGAATGCTACCTCGTCGAATCAAGAATCCGTATACGGTTAGGATGTCATAGTGATGCTGGCACGGTTCGGGCGTGCCGAGCCCACAAGGGCAGAAAGAGAGAGGGCAAAGAGGGATAACAAAGTACAGTACAGCTACTTTGTAAGCGGCGGTCACGACTCCGACAAACGCTGCGAGATCGTGGGTCGCGTCTCGGTGCTAGAGCGTGGGGATCGAGCAGTAGTATCTGCTATCTACACTACTGCCGAACCCGAGCGAGCAACATCTCATTTCCCTAGTGCAATCTAGTGCGCGTGCGAACAACGACCTGGTTTCTCGAACAAGAAGATGCAGCACACTACAGCTCTTCCTGGCAAACCCTTCTACCAAACCCCCCACTCCACTGCATATGTGAGAGGGCTTCGGGGAAATTACCCAATATTGTAGCTTGCTCAAGATTTGACTTCGCTGTGCCACACACAAAAAGGAAAACTCGTCCAGGAGGAGCACGATAGGCGCATTGATTTGGCACCGCCATCGTTGACGTCAATGGCCAGGCCTTCGGTATCTAGCTGAGGCGCCTTTCTTTTTCCTCCCGAGTTTCATGTCCACAGGTGCTTTTGTGACGAGAATAGCAGGATTCGGACGGAGTTCGTTCGAGGTCCACTATGTGCATGGTGGGTAGTCAAGTCCTCATATATGTACACGTGTGGTAGCGTAGATGGGCATCGTGCACTGAAAAAAAAAAGAGGGCTAACCTAGACGCCTCCTGTGGTGTGTACAAGAGCGAGGAAAAGGGATAGGTGTTGTTGTGTGCATGATCGCCACTGCAGCTTGGCGGCAGGGGTCCTTTGTAGATCCAGAGAAGTGGGTACGTACTGTTCCCAGGGATCTCAAGGATATGGGTAGGATTACATTTGCCTAAGCATCATCGTTTGTAATCTCGTGTCAACCTCGATACCTTGAAACGGCAGACTGCGCGATGCTGCAAGACGACTCATCTTCTCACAGACGCCATCTGCTCGTTCCAAATGGCCCGAATCGGCTCGGAAGGAGCTGTCGTTTGCCTATAGAAGCAGGACAAAGCGGGATGAGGTGAGAGAGTAGCCCCGAAGACAGGACGAACAGGGTGTACTTGCCACTTCGAGATTCATGCCATTACGCATATCTTCTGAGCGCATGAATTGGCCGAGGGTAGCCAGCCAGCTGAGGCCTGGCCATTATGCGTAATCGGTTGATTTGTCCCTGCGGCGACTCCTGGGTTCTGTATGGCGATTCGATCTGCGGGAGCCAGTCAAGTGTCCTCCCCCGGTCACTGCTGTCGCCTGTAGTAGCAAATGGGCAATGGGCCTGAATGAACTTGCTGTGGAGCGACTCGTGTTCCCTTGCATCTCGCCGAGCGGACTGATAAGACTTAGTTGGGTACAGTACAGCAGTAGACATGGTATTATTATCTCTCCTCTGGTTGAAATGCGGAATAGGAAGACAAGGTGACCGCAGGCTCATGCGGCTCCTGGCGCGGACAATTCTGGCGTGTTGAGACGCCGACGCCGGGGCAGTCGGTCGACATGACTCGATGCCATGATTCTAGCATTGTTTAGGTTAATGAGATTGTATCTAGAATCTGCACTGAGAATAGGCTGGATAGTCCGGGTTAGTGGGTCGGGTTGCATGCCATGCCAGGCAACCCATGAGCGGCGTTTCCTCCGGAGTTCGTCTCACCAGGGAGTTGTAGTGCAAGTACTGTAAGTGGTAGACGGATGTGCCATAAGTCGAACGACTGGAATGAATATCCGAGGAAATATAGTAATCAGGCCCCTCGACCAAGGCCTTGGGTTAACATACGACGACGAGCATGAATTATATTTCGACATGGTTCTCTCTCTCTCTCTCTCTCTCCCTCTCTCTCTTAACCAAAAAAGTGTCCCAGAATAGCTTGTAGTATTAGTAGCATTTGCTATAGTAAATGCGTGCGAGACAGGAGGAAGACTCCTCTGGTTGACGAAAACAACGAGATCTATTCCTGGGAAGGGATCTAGATAGCAACAGATCCCAGGGCCGTGCAATCCTTTGTTGTCGAGCAAAATCATGACGAGGGAGGGAAAGCGCGGACTACGGGATATACAGAGGGAGGTACCGGGCTTGGTATAACACTTGTACGTGTAAGTAGTTGCTTGTATTCCCAAGCCTCGGTAGTGTCCGGTCTCCAGATGTTCCCATGGACGAATACCGTTGTTTGAGCCTGGGCTTTGCACCTGCATGCGTGAAGTACCGCGGCTCGAAAGGCAATTATTTGTTTGTACGGCATGGCATACATGCATGTTGTTTTAATTTCGTACAACGCCCCGAACCGTCGGGCATTGAGACGGCTAACGTTTACAACCATATCTCAACCTTGTAGGGTAGTCATGATACTCGAGAATATAGTACACTTTCAACACGCGTCTACGAGCGATCCTCTGTCCCGTCACGAGGGCAACACTATAGATGTAGGCATGCGCCTGAGCACAGTACCCGGTCGGGTTGCGGTTTTCAGACGACTCCTCGGTTTTGCCGTGATGCTGAGTGACTGGCATGTGACCATGGAACAGCCCATGTAAGCCCGTCGTGGCGGCATGTTTATTGGGAGGAGAACCTTGTCTGACCCAGGAACAAGACGATTCAAGCAATCATAATCGGTTCCCACCAGCCTTTCATAATCTTGCCATGCTGATAGGACATCGGATATCGTGATAGATTGGGTATGTATGCTGATGGACAACCGAGCTGCCACAGGGGGCAACAAGAACGAACCCTTACCTTCTGCGGTGCCGTGTATCAACAAGCCTGATGCATGCTTGCCACCATGACTTGATTTTGTAAGGCGTGCAGGGCAGCAATTCCATAGAGGGAGAAGAAGGGTAAGGCAGTGATGGTGGAAGAAGGAAGGGGGAGGGGGAGGAGGAGGAGGAGGAGGAGGAGGCGTTTGGTAAAAGATGTGAACTGTCGTATTCGCCTCTTGTGGGCGGTTGATGGCGGTGTGCGAGGAGGTGGGGATGCTGTTGAAGGGACCAAATGGAGCGGGTGGACGGAAACGACGTGGTGGTGGTAGCGGCGGTTGTGGTGGTGGTGGTGGAGGAGGAAGAAGAGGAGGAGGATGGTGAGGTGCGGCCGTTACATCACATTGGCGGTGATGCGGTGATGCGGTGATGTTGGGCGTGGCGGTCAATCAATCAATCACGTTGTTGGTGCAATAAAACGCAAAATACAGAATGATAGGGCCGGTAATGGGCAAAATTCCCGGACTGAGCGCTTTAGCAGCAACGGCATCGGCTTGAGGTAGTAGCCGAGCGCTGTGTGTTGTCGAATTCCGCCATATGGTCAAAATAAGAATATGGCTACGTATGTATACGTATCCATATGTACGTATACCATGGATGTGCTACGTGATGGTTATGGCTATGGTTTATGGTTATGGTTATGGTTCGTTTGTTATTATTAGAACCGTAGCTCGTAGTATACTTGTGTATAGTAGAAATAAGTATAGATAGTATACATACTTAAAGCAGAGTATAGCTCGAACCGGCAAAGGTTCAGACCACTTGTGCTTCGCCTCGCCTCAGCATCGACTCACGCTTGTTTAGTCTCCCAAACCTTCGGGTCAGTCGTGGGAGATCTGTCTCTCACCCTCCACGTACCGTACTACTGTGTGCTGCTGCCGACGCCATTCTAGGGCCCTGACAGATCGCGTTTACCGATGTCTGTTAGCGGGAAATCATTCTGGGGTAGTCGACCCAGGTCAGCCCAGGTCAAGTCAGTGCCCAGGCCAGAACCGGGCAGGCCCTGCCTGTGATTTGGGGGCCTTGGGTTTTATCCCGTCTTATCCTGTCTTGTCTTGACTTGTGGCGCCAAGATCACGAGGGAAGTCTCCATCAACCAATTGATCCCTCATCTCCGAGCCCTGCCGGTACTCCGTCATGGGTTGCTGATTATTTTATCCATTCGTCTTAGTCATGGTCACGCAGCTGAGATCGAGAGTCTGGTTTGATGACGGTGGTAATGATGGCGATATTTGGAAGGAAAAAAAAAAAAAGATAATTGGAATATCATACGGGGTTTCGGCTCGTGTCCTCCGGCCATTTGTCCCGTTGCATGTATACATTTGCCTCTTTGCTTATCCCCTCTGTGCAGGTCCGTCGTCCGTTGTCACCGCTATGCTAAACTCCGAATGATAATAGAATATCAAGGATTACAGTCGGAAAGCAGTATTGATCTGAGCTGAAATCGCTGAAATCGCTTTACCCCTTTCCTCGGCTCTCCTCGGGGGCACCAGCGTGCCCACTTACAAGTTACACCTACAGTGCCTATACTCTTTGGGGATGTTCTCTTAGCCAATGACAAAGATCGAGGCCCGGGAGCCTGGCAGAGGAGTGCGAATATGGCGCTAGTCCAAAATGGGTAGCTGCGATATTTCTGATATAGTGTGCACCATGGTGGCGCAAAGTCCAGGGTTGTGGTACACTAGGCAGGTAGGTACTATGTACAGTGCACGGTCGTAGTAGGTATGTGGAGTCATTTCCGAATGTTCCTCTCCGCAATCATTTAGGGTCCCTCTCGCGGCGGGTTACCAGTTTAGTTTTCGCATGGCAAGATTCGGGTTCCCCCTCTTCCCCTTCGCGGGAGAAGCCACAACGTCGCAGTGTACTAATACATAAGTATTTGTGGCAGTAGAATGACCATGGCTACATGGGCTATGACCCGTTATAGCGCATCCGACCAAGGAACGCAAAGGGACAAAGAATAGGATGGGCTGAATGGCTTAGACGTGTTTCAAAGGGTTTGGGTTTACAGCATACTATTCATGTTTGCCCTAGGCAGAATCTATACTGTACTGTACTATACTAACCTAGGTAGTATACCAGCAGAGAACAGTATGAGAATGGTCAAGTTCCTCGGTACGGGGCACTTGGTGCGAGGTTGATAAGAGGTTCACGAACCGATACCTCTGGCCCTGGAGACAGGGGTGTCCCCACAGGGGAGGTACAGTAGCGGTACTCTCTAGTTGGGCGTCTGCATACCTGGTAGGTACATCTATATGTACACGTCCATGGCGGCACACACCGTCTTTCATAAGCCCGTGTGGGCATGGGCCACCACACATTATGTATGGCATCGCTTGGCTTGCTGCCACGCGACTGATCACCTGGTGCCTCGGTGGCTAAGCCAAATCTCAGGATGAATAGCAATACTTGCCCCAGACCTGGTAGATGATTCAGCTATGCTATGTGACTATGTCCTATACTCACCAACATCGTGAGATCACAGTTCAGCCATCAGCGACGGCCTGCTACGTTTACAGTCATCAATAACAAAGAGCCCAGCAATATGTAAAGTGACGCAACAGAGCGTCATGCATGTTATTATATCTCCACAAAATGTCCAATATCTAATTCTGATCCAATATTACCAGACAGCCCATCAATCCTTTGAAAAAAAAAATGGATCCCATGGGAGAAGGCAATTGTCCGTCGCCAGTCCTCGCCCTCGAGCGCTTGAGAGGTGGTTTCTAACATACGTGTGGACAATGGTGAGTCGAACGAGCCCACAACATGGCCTTCAGTACCTGCTAAGCATGAAAGGCCGCGGGACAGGAACTTGCGAGTGCATCGTGACTATGGTGCCAAAACTCTTCCCAAGGCTGAAGCAATTGCTGTCATCGTACACTACCAAATACGCTGCTTAAACACACATCACGAATGCTAGAAGAGACACTTTGGAGCCAAGGATCTTGGCTTGCATACCACAGGTATTCGACGGCCATCTCGTCGTGATTGATACTCTTGCAACTGAGCAGGAACCTTAGCACCACACAGAAGCAGATACAGCCAATGCAGAGCGCAACAGCTGGGCCACATATTCGTATGCACTGACATTATTACGTACGATATTCGACAGGGGCTGTATGCAGAGCGAGTCATTCACCAATCTCCCGGCACCTTGACCGGCAACACCAATCAAGAACGTGCCAACGAGACCTGCTGTACATCGAGTGTTGCGTACAGTATGTGTGCGAAGGTTAAAACATATAATCTGTATGCGAACTGGGGACTTCCAGGATCCTGATGTCAGCCAGGACCAGGACCGGGCGACCTCGAATTCAAGAATAGTATAAGTTGCGAGGTCAACAACGGGATATAACGATACATGTTACCAACATCGTCGACACCTCTAGGCTGGGTACATTTTGAGCTCTCTGGCCTGGCATGCTGGTAATTCCAACAAAATGTTGATTAAGCCTTCTGGTTCATCTTGGCTCGCCCCAGATCTAAATCTACACTATACTAGCCACAACTTGCCAGAGCACTATGCCTAAGGTAGCTCATTATATAAGCAAACCAGCGTGTATCTCTGCAACGTGCTGGTGTTGTGCAACCTTGGCGTGAATTCGAGCTAGCGACAGCCGGGGAGGAGCTCATGGGATCATCCAGAGATTTCAAGTCTGCCTACCAGTGACCGAATGACATCGTCCCCTACAGTACTGTGCATGGTGGACCTGCAAGGACATATTCTCGAAAGTTGCCTGGGTGCTAGCTCTACACCCAACCACCCCACCTACATGCGCAACAAGGACCGCAAACCCCCTCCCATGCACTCATGGTGTGCTCTACTGTATAGAGAATCAAACGACCCGGGACCTGGGTTCACTAGCTTCTTTGTGGTCATTGTGTTTAGACCCATCCTCACCCATGCCTTTCAGGCTTGTTCTACATGTACTGTACCTCCAGTTATGTTGGTAATTTTTTTCTCATGGATATCTCCGCTATGTACCTTATACGATATTACTTTATTACTGTACAAGTAAAACAGTGGATCCGAGGTTCTAAGCATCTACGATGCATTTACTACCGTGGAGGTAATGTAGGGAGAGAATGTCCATTGATGAAGCTAGAGATTGGTACGCGGAAATATCACCATGATGATTGTCAAGGTCATAGGTAATTCAACCTCGTTTAATAAACCTGGCATTATAATAAAATGGCGTTGGCTGATGCGTAAGTACGGAGCGGGGTGATTCGATGCGGGATTACGGATTACTAATATGATAAATAGCACCAATGTAAGAAGATAAAAGCTATTAAAAGGCCCGAGGATCGGAAACTGAAAGCTAATATCTTCCCGCCCTCTGTCCCGCTGGCGTACAGTACAGTAGGGCTCTCTACTTTATCTTTGCAGGGCATCTTAAAACCTATCTACACTAAGATACAGATTGCAACAAAAGTCATCTGGGTCATGTGGCAAGTCAGCAGCGGAGACTCTTAAAATCATGTGCAAAGCAGGAAAGGAACCAGACAGAGGCAGAGAGGTAAGAGTATGTGGGGCACAAATCCATGGACGAGATACGGAGACGTCAAGTCGAGCAGTGATTTGCGTCTGAGATAGAAAAAGTCCATCAGCAAAGGGATCATCGCACGTAACGATTGTTTCTCGGGGTTGACGTAAGAGTCGTGATAGTTGCAACAAACGCGTCCACTGCAAACTATGGTGTAGCCTGTTGCAATTTTAAAGAAGGGACAAACTTTTGGATGATGCACAGAAAGGGTGCTTGGCAGCCCTGTCCTGAACACCTTCAGGTGGAGCAGTAGGTACCTGGGTAGGTACTCGCTGTGTGGGTACCTAGAGATAATGTAACCACCATGGTACAGCTGGAGTGTACTGCATTGTATCTACGTTATGGGTCCGAGGTACCTACAGGTACCGCCACCTTTACTTTGGTACACCGACACCTTACCTACAATGCACCCACCTTGTATTATTATGATAAATCTTTTCGAGCGCTTGCTTTCCCTCCCTCTTCCCTCCCCTTTTCAAAAAACCTCTTCGTGCCGGGCCTCTGTCTACAAACAATCAATTGAATCAGCGTCGCCAGCCATTTAATGAGCCTGTGACCGTATTACAATTGCACGGATCTCAGCTGACAATTCCATACGTTTGTTGTTTGCGCTGCCTTGGTGCGCTTTCGCCTGCATTAAAAAAAAACGACGCGTTCCCGCTGCCGCCGACTCGGCGCTAGCCTGCCTCGCTAACCTCACTGAGCCCGGTCTAAACTATTTTCAAGGCACCAGTGCATCTCCCAATTGTCCACTCCAATCCAACACGCATCGACAGTCTATACTAGGACGCACGAGTAGAATTACGGAACCGGGACTGGGACTGGGACTGGGACTGCACAACAACCACATCATCATAGCACAGGCTATATTCTCTTTTCCCCATAAGGCGACTTCGTCACAGCCGAGGACCCAGGACGTCGTGTCCGTAACCAGCACCGAGGCCCCAACTCACCATCCCTCATAGCGCACAACACGTAGTGTCGAGCCACTGCGACGCTGCTCACAGGACTGCAGCCCGTTATTCCCTGTGCCGGGTCGGTGCCAAGACAGCCTGGTGGTAGCGACTAAAAACGAGTCGCGCGCTTGCCTACTGCACGTCACCGCTGGCTCGTTCGTCGTCGGTCGTCGCGCAACTCGCCTCAATCGACGGCGAGGCAAATAAGAGTCAGTCTAGCTCAGTCTAGCCCGGCTTGACGGCCAGTGGCGTTGCGCTCCAGCACAACTGGCCCTCCCGAGCACCCAAGACAACTAGTCAGAACCTCCCAGACCTTCCTCGCCTCCCTGTCGCCAATCCCCAGCCCCCGGCCACCTCCACTAGTTGCTCAGCTAGTCAGGTTTGGGTCTCGCTCCAATTATCCCAAAAATTTCATATCCCCAATTTTGTCTTCGGCGCGGCGCCATTTTAGACTCTCTTCCCCACCTACCACTAGACTAGTCGAGTATCTTTCTCGCGTCTGCTAGCAAGAGTTCATCCAATACCTGGTCTACTACATGCGCAGTACCCGACTAGTACCCGTGGAGACTCGACAGATAGGTGAATCGCGCGCGTCACCGTATAAAGGTGTTTCTGTGCCATTGTGCTTTTTGGGCCCGCGAGCCGTTGTTGCCCGCGCCTGCTAGTCTTCTGACTTCATCACGTCGAAACACGTTCGCTTCGAGAGCTTGGCGTTGCTAAGAAAACGAGCTCGAATCGCCTGTTGAGGGATAGCAGAGCTGTATCTTTGGGCGTGGTGCATCGAGATACACCCCCGCTGCCGGTTATCGCACCAGAGTCAGGGTCTGAGGGGGTCTTGCCGGCCATCTTGAAAAGCTGCCCAGCCAGGAGGATCTCACCCTTGTCCATTCTGTTTTAATCGTCTCCGGGACCACTTCTCTGCTGGACAGCTTCAGCAGCGATTTGGTGGCTGTTGAGCTGTGGGCTACTTTGTGGGATTGTGTGGACCTAGGTACAACACTACTGTTAGTATCTCTCGTCCTGGCGAACTAGACCCGCAAGGAAGATCTGCGTACATCATCCGTCAGAATAGACTACGACCAAACTAAATACACACCAACAGCCGCAGCCTTGAGGGTGTATGGTGCAACTCTATTCTTCTCTCATCTGGGTTGTACTACTATCTCGATCCAACACGCCGTCTGGTGTCCGTCAGTCTGCGTATCTTTTATTAGACTTGGCTCGAGTACTAAAACCCTCTGGCCATTCTCTATTTCATCCAATCCAGGTCGTTGTAGCATGTTCCTAGTGCCAACACCGTCATCAACACAGCAACACACATTGGTTACCAATTGTGCAGCGCTACCGCGTGTGCCAGAGCAACAGCTGAAGAGTTCAACACCAGGAGCAAAACTCGGCAAGCTCCTGAACGCCTACGATAGCCCTATGGAACGAAGCGTCCACGATTATTCGCAGTCAGGTTTGCCTTCGCCCTATCCAAGCGTATCCGGCGACAATCAGTCTGAAGCCTCTGCAGATCACGCGTCTGCTGCCCAATACCCAAGCAACCAGGAGTCGCGCCCAGCCACCTACTCTACCTCCGCGACGCCCACCTCAGAGTACGGTGGTTACCCGCAGTCTGCGAGGTCTACGAGTTCGTTCCCAGAACATAGTCTACGCCAATACCATCCAGCAAGCAACCACAACGGCAGCAGCGGAGGTATGGCGCAACAAACAACAACCAGTCCGTCAATGCCTTTGCAAGATGGACGCAACCATCAACCTCAGCAGGTCAAATCTGACAGCGATGTACCCATAGATCCTTCCATCGCGGCACCTAGCCCTACGTATCCTCACGGCCAGTATTCGCCATACGCGCCGCCGCCGCAAGACATGGCGCATAGCTACCCACAAGGCGCGCCCGCCGGGATGTACACGCAGCCCCGTCCCGACTGGGCCAACTATGGTCACCCCGCAGGACAGATGCCACACCACCCCGTACCCTATCCGCACCAGCCTACTTCGGCCCCTCCAGGACGGCCAGCCCAGGTAGGTGAAGAATTTTGTGCATAAGAATATTTGCGAAGAGTTTTTCCCATGTTGGAATGACTTGTTTCAATTAGGAGGTATTGAATTGCGGAGAATGGTTTTTTTTGAAGGAGACACAATTCAATTTGCCTCGCCTTGAAAATGTGCTGCTGTCGGGCGTTGTATTTTTCCTTATTACATGCATGGAATGGCTGATGATATTGACAGTATGGTGTGCAACAGGTTTACTCCTTTGTGCCGATTCCCGGAGCGCAGCAACACAAGCGACCCCGTCGCCGATACGAAGAGATCGAGAGGATGTATAAATGTGGATGGAATGGCTGCGAAAAAGCCTATGGAACACTTAACCATCTTAATGCCCACGTTACAATGCAGAGTCACGGCCAAAAACGGACACCTGAAGGTAAGATCTCGCAGCTAGTACCATCCATATTTTCCCAAGAGATCTAGTCCGGGCTGGGCAAGGGCATGTGTAGGCGTGTGATAAATTCACACAAAGCACCCCAACCTAGCCCAACCTATCTCCAGTAACGCTTCAAAATAGTTCATCCGTTATGACACCCCTATCAGTATCGGAGCATTCCCCTCAGGTTTATCAGTCACATACGGCATTGGAAAAGGTGTCCGAGTGTCAGCTGACTGGTTGTATAGAATTTAAAGAAATTCGCAAAGAATGGAAAGCCCGTAAAAAGGAGGAAGAGCAACAACGCAAGGCTGCCGAGGAACAAGACCGACAGCGCCACGCGCAAGCCGCAGCGGCTCAGGCTCAAAATGGAGCTACTGATCCCCAAGGAACAGAAGCCGGGCAGCCGGCATCGTCCTACTCAAGTAGGCAATTGCCTCCCATTGCCTACGCACAGCAATACCCACCATCATCGGGGGCTGTGCCACAGCAACCCATCACCCAATACAGCAATGGTGGTCACATCTACGCTGAAAATTACCAAGCTGCTCCATCATATGGCGGTCAGGGTCAACAGATGTACAATCGAGAATAGGTAATCAGGTCATCGCCCCTGCTTGAAAGATTCCCTGGCAATTGACTCCGAAATGGTGGGATGGTTTGCCAGCCGATGGTAGAGACAAGGACATCAATTGTACGATATTCGTGGACATCCCGTGCTAGATTAAAGCTCGGCGCCTTCATTAGACTGGCGCTTTAATGAGTTGTCCCTTCACAGCGACTCCCCGGGCACTAGCCAATCACGGTATTCCTGCACGCGCGGGACGGAATTGATAGCCTTTGTGGCTCAACAAGGAGTAAAAACAGCCGAGAAAAAAAAGATGGGGAAGAGAAAATCAAATTACGTTTTATCCAGCTTTTGCTACAGTCAGTTGGCGATATGGGAAGTTCTGGAGAGATGCGACCTCGGACGACGCAACGGCAGGTGTTGCTATGAGGGGTTTGTCGTGCTCGCCCAACATTCAAGGGAGAACTGGTTTCGACTGTAGCAAAGCAACTGAAATAATTATATGAATTGAGCCCCAACGTTTGTCCTGTTAAGTAATGAGATGATGCTCAGTGAGGCGGATGATATGCGCGAACCGTACCCAGCCCGTCTTGGGATTGGAGATTCTGTGTTTTTTTGTTTTTTTCCCCGACGCTGGCCGCCAAGGTTTTTCGGGGAAGTGGGATGGGCAAATTCCCAGAAACCTGGTTATAGGAACAAAACGGTGGTTTGCGCCATGCATAAATTCAGGCAGTTCTATGCCTAACAACTACTAGCGAAGCATGGTGCAGCAAGTATGTAAGTAGGCCGGGGTAGCTAGGAACAGCCTAAGCGAGAAACGAAATGGAAGGACTAAGGCGTGGACCTATTTTAGCCCGGGCTCGGTTCTGTGCTACCATAGCCACGAGGGTTGACTTTGTATATTTTTGGTGACGCGCCGTTCATCCGCATTCCGGGGAAGTGGGAGCGATGCAAATGGGGAATGGGGGATGGGGTGGTATGATCTAGTGTAGGGCCAAAAGAGCTGATCTACCTTGGGTTAGATACACATGGCAGGTGGGAATAACAATGGTGGTGTGGCCCTTGTTTTTTTATCGTCTCTTTAGTGTGGTTACACAGCATGAGACGGACTGCAAGACCCCCTGGAATACAATGTCGAAAGGTAACCACCATAGACAAGTCGATGCCTTGTGTCGTCCCCTGCCGGATTTCCATCTAAGCCATCTCCCCAGAGGCAGTCTAGTCGAATCCATAGATGCTGCCGATAAGATAACTTAATATGCGACAGTGGGATACGAATTGCGAATTTGGGCTGTTGGACGGATACGAGGAGATACGAGGAGCAAGCCGGTTGTTTAGGCACTGACCCTTTCTCCCGTAATACCTTCGTTACCTGCTTGGTCTGGTTGTCTTGCGGCTCCGGGCGACGTCGATATTCCTCCAACGGTTCGGACCGCAGGAGAACCAAAATCCCCTTGCAACCGGTGCAACTCGAGGCAAGACCGGCTGGCCCTGTCGTTCGCTAGACTGTCTGGGACGGGAAGATACATGGCCCTTCTCAATTGAGATTCGCTTACTATGGCCTTGCACCGGTTCTATACACTAGGTAGAAGACAACCTGAGCCCACGCGCCGAAGAAAACTTGTTCTCCTTACTATTGCTAGCCTCAGCCTTTGGCTTTTTGTCCTTTTTTAGGGCGCCGGCCGCTGAACCGGGCCGCGCCGGACTCTATTGCCATTTGAACTTCCTAGCTAAGAGCGGGCCCCGGCGGGAGCGCTGCTATTCTCTCGCCTACCTAGTCTCAAGGGGGGACAAGGCAGCTAGAAAAGTTTATCACCGATGAAGGTGCTGCTATTGATTCGGTCGCCCCGTCCGGCAGATATTTATCATACCAAAGTGTAGGTATCTTCGATATCGCCTTCGGAAGAGCGCTGAAACGCTGTCTAGGGCGGTGCAACGGGTGACACCCGCCGACTTAATATGCACGTCTTATCTACCTACTCCTACTTCTGAGGTGAGCTGATTTGTCTTAGCTAGGTAGGCAATCAGACTGACAAGCCCAAGATTGGGCAATTGATTATGTGCCCTTCCTATACATGCGTATAAGGGTCCAAGAACCCGAGCTATGTAGTCAGCCTCGCTGCAGATGCGCTCCCAAATGCACACCTACTTCGCTTGGGCAGAGGTACCGACGGGTTGTGTCGCAAAACGGCATCGGGAATTTACATGCTCTTGCATTGAAATTCTCCGAGATGTGTGAGACATGGATAGCTAGCCTCGTTGCTCTGATGCTTCGGGTCCCAGTGTATCTTCTCCTCGGGTTGCTTGTACAGTACAGCTGCATGCAATGCGAGCCTGAAGTATATACTTAGCCTGTACCCCGTTCCTTAGTGCTGTACTTGCTCGATACGAAGAGATACAGACATGGGGGATAGTCTAAGTTTTTTCTGGGTTGGGTGCCCGATCTATTTTAGCGAGGTTGCAAGGCATTGCAATGCGTCTCTCCTTGCTCGCAGTAGGCGGGAGATCAGTATAGCGTCACTCGGCTTGTTGCGCAAGCTCCTTGGCACGTTAACCGAAGCAGCCGGATCCTCGCTCGTGGAAATCTGGGGTAAGATACAGGGCGAAATCGTCGGTCGAGGGACAAGGGGTGCGCTTTGGGGGGGGCTCGCTGGGAGCCTTTTGTTGGTGATGATGGACGGATGGCGTGGTGTTTATGGTGGTGTGGGAGACAGACAAAAACTAGACAAGGGGGTGCTCGCGCGCCGATGAGCTCCAGGCCAACGCTACCGCAACGCTAGACATGGTCCTGGCCAGCCCCCGACGTCCTACTCTCCGTGACATGCGCCGCCCGCCGCGTGCTCGCTGTGCGTAATGCTGCGTCTAGGTCGATGTGCCGTAGCGCAATGCAAGTGCAGATGCAGCTCTGCAGCAGCCCGAAGGAAGGAAAACGGGCCTTGGTATCACATCATCCCACCGGTACCGCGGGCGGCAGTCCCCTTGGACACGCCGTCGGTGCTCGGCCAAGGAACTTGCTCTTGCGTACCTTGCCTTGCCTTGCAAGCCCTACCACTGCCGGCATATGTACAGTACTTGCGCCAACTTGTCGTCTTTTAGTCGCCCGCCAAAACCTGGTTCAACCCCGTCCTAGTTCCATTTTCCGGGGTGCATCATGTATGTCTTGCACTACTGTCCGTGAGTAATAATTTAATATCATCATCATTATTATTATTTTCGACTTACCGGCGCTAGGCTTGATCCCACCTAACATATGTAGCAAGGGAACCTTAGATCCACGCAACCCAACCGCATCGGCGCGATTTCACCATCCCGCGTGGCATGAACCAAGAAACCTTAAAATGGGGGCGCGCGCACCACGGAATATTAATTAAACTGTACGTACCCAGCTAGTGTGCAGGGTATAGGATTTACATACCTGATAGATTCTAGCGTCGAGTTTCTCTTCTCTATATAATGTACTATACAGTAGTATAGGTGAATCTCAGGGCCGTCTGCGATGGGGCGTCATGTCTTTCGGCTCTCAGATTTTCTATCTGCACAAGAGCAACGCTTGCCAGTCAAGTGAAACCTCACGTATCCAAACTCAATTACGTATTGGTATGCTTCGATCGAGGCCCTCGACTGATGGCGGTAAAATGGAGGAGAAGGTCATGATTTCGTCTTGCTTCTACCATGTGCAGTCGAAATGTCGGGGTTTACGTGGGTGGGTAGTTGGTGTTTACATTCCGCTGGCAATTCCGCCCGCCCAGCAACATGCACGGGGACAGGGTTGGCCCTTGCTCAACCTGCGACTCGCGAGGTTCAAATAAGGGTTGGCGAATTCGGATGCTGTTGCAACGGTTCCCACTCCGATGCGCCTCTGGGCTTCCCGCCGTCGCTGTACGTCATTCACTCGACTTCTAGGTGTGCAAGTAGACAGCAGGGGATGTTCCAGGGCGGTTCAATCCCATTTCAGCCACTGTACCTAGAACTCGTCAGCTCGCCATTTACTACCTATTTAACCCTAGAATACTTTATGCAAACTAAGCCTGGATCGACCGGCGGTCCAATCTCCAACACGCTCAGTTGCTGCATCTTTGGACGATATGGCGGGCTTCCGGCCATTTGAGTCTGTCGCCGACAGCACCAACGGTCGCCCTGCTGTAGGACGGGTCCCAAATGCAGTCTCTGTCTTTTGAATCGTCTTCAGCCCAACATTTGAGCCAAGCACATCAACATGCGTTGGCTTGGTATCTTTCACCCTTCACATTTCTCTCCACTGGCATCTACACAAACACGCCCTTGTTTTTTTTTGTTTTTTTTTTTGGCGTCAAGTACTAGGATGCCTAGCACACACACACACACACACAGACCTCTAAAGCAATTCGGTTCGATTAAAAAAAAAAAATACCACCTCAGGTTAGGATCACAACCCCGGAGTCGCCCACCCGTTGAAGGACCCGTGTTGCGCGTCCCTTGCCGGGCACCGGATACTGCAGCAGCCACGGGTAATAGTGGGGGCGCGCGGTGGGGTGCAAACAACGAAAGTTGAACTTCCGTCCCCCGCTGTACCTAAGACCCTCATGCCCGTTATTCCCTTATATCTAGACCGTTGCGGTCCACACGGGTTTAAATACATCGAGCCTGTGTTAGAAAACTGAGCGTTCCCCAACGAATCTCCACTAATCAACGACTCAGACACCACACTCACCACCATCACCCTTCATGGAAAGCCCTAAAGCTAGGCCGGAGATCTCAGTCCGGGGTGGCCGAGATGCTTTCATTCTGGATGATTTGCCGGCGAATTTCACCGTGGGCTGCGACACAACCTCCTTCAATACTGAAAACCCATTCCCTGGTTTCCGGGATATCCCTCCCGGCGTTCATTTGATATGGCTTGCACCCTCCGAGTCGACATCGTTGAGGCACGGCTTTTGGATATATACACCTAAAAGAGAGGATACAGAACCGGGGCGTGTCTACGTAAAGGAGTGGGATGAGTATGACGAAAAATTTTGCGATCCTGAGGACCTGCACGAGCAAATTCAGAATGAGAGCTTCGAGCAAAAAATTAACCATCTGTCTCCCTACAATCTCCGCGCAGCGAGTACGGAATCCTCACACAAGCTTGCATTGTCCGAAGGAGATGAAATTCCATCGGATCTACTCGGCGACGAAAACATCTGGTATCAGCTCACATTCGCGATACAGCCGGATCTATTGCGCAGGATCACGGGCAGTTTGAGACGAGACATTTGGCATGTGTTGACAACAGATGGTGTGTGTGGTGACCCCACCTGGGCTGACAAGCCCCATGTATGTCCGTACATATATACGTCAGAGAACCCGCGCTTGTGGTTCACATTTCGCATGGGCACGCGTCTAATCAACCCCGATGCTACGGGGGAGGAGAGAACGCGCCAGGCACTAGACCCAAGTGGATGGGTAATCGAAAAGCTCGAGGGCCCTGACAGCCGCTGCCAGCTAGAGGACCTGACTGGGGAATTCCAGTTTGCTTTTCTCGTCGGCATGCACCTTGGGAACTTTTCCTGTATCGAGCAGTGGTTTTTCTTGGCTACCGAGCTTATCTTTCGCTCCTACAGTCTGGCAGTCGACAGGCCCCAGCAGGCGCGCGGTCTTATCCAAACCTTTCACACGCAGCTGTTGTACAATGATCGATATCTACAAGGAGACGTCCTGGACATGATGCCGGAACACGCGCACAAGCTGCGGCTGGCCCTCACCACGTACAAAGCCCGCTTGGACGAGAAACTCTTGGCAGTCGGTGATCTCGCCACCCCTGACCAGCACGCTGTTAGTATCGCTTTCTCGTCCCTGGAAGCTTGGTTGCTGCGGCTTGGATGGGATCTCAAGGGTGATTACGTCAGGTCAGGTAATGTCATGCTTGAAGATGGCGAGATGGTGGAGGCGGAACTTTCCGACTTCGAAGATGAGGACGAGAGGGGGGAATTCGCTCCCACTGTGGTCGAGATGCGGGATGGTAGAGAAGCCGGCTTATTATCCTGGGATTCGTGAACGGGGCTAGAAACACTATCACGTGGACGCTCCTCCCCTTGCGTCTTTGAAACCGAAATGCAAATACTGCTTGAGGAGGGGGTTGGTGTGGGAGGAGGTAGGACATACGTTACCCTGTTTCCTGGCTACATATTCCAGGCTGCTCGGTTCTTCCCCGTCCAATGAATACCCTTTGTGTCGTGCTACGTCGTATGCCAAGTTTCCCCTCCAGCTGTGGTGGTTATTCTAATTTCACTCGGGAAGTATCGATGCTACGACACGCGCTCGTTGGCTATCGTAATACCATGGTGGGCTTCTAACCATGCCTCCCCATTTTATCGACTAGTGTCTCGAGGACGAATGACTGGATATGAGCCTCAAGAAAATCTACTTGCGCTAGTACTTAAGCAGGAAAGCATTAAACCTAAGCCTATTGCCTAGACTCGCGAGGCAGATTCCGGCATTCCCACCGCTAATTAGAGAACGACTCGCAGAGACCTCCCCAGGTTTGTTTGCTCTCAGCCCGTCCTTTTGTTCGAATAATGCACAGCTGCCGTCTCCTTTCCTGTATCTCTGCATAATCTACTCCGGGGTGACAAATCCAATATACCAAATTAATGGGTAATCTAGATTATATGGAGACTGTTCTTCACACCGCGACTAATTATACCTTGTCATCCTCCTACGAAACTGTCAGAGACTTGGGGGTAGATATCTGTTGAATCTTGCTATTGCGTGAAGGGTCTAGCCACCTTCGTTGGTCAGTCTACAGCTATACGCAGGCCTACTCTTTGTTCTAGGTGACCCTGGCGGTCATAACAGAGACTATTATTCCACTTTGAAGACTCCAAACGCGGAAGAGATATGATGAAGACCTTGCTCGCTTGTGGCATATAGTAGGGCTTCATCTAGTGATCCTCCGGTACGTATCTAATTTTCCTATACTATGGGGAAACCCCCGATTCTCTTTTCCTTGTAACCGGGGAAGTTACAGTGCATAGGAACCTCATTCGGTGGACGTGAAGAGACAGTATCTGGTTGGCTTCTTTCCGGCTATTGGTCCCCCCATTGCCAATACTTACAATGACCATTATACCACCAGCATCTTTTTTTCTCGTGGGTGCCTTTGCGGCAGCCGCAGGAATGTAAACTTTACCCCATTTGAACTATCGTACATACCTCCGTCACGCTAATGGGATGCCCACTAGTCAGTCAGTCAGTCACAAGGTTCTTTGGCACTATGTGTATGGATTATTAGCTATTGACGGGCTGCTAGCAGTTCTAACGGGTTGACTGTCACGTCACTGTCACGCAGCTGCGGAAAGGAGGTGAGATGGGATATACACAAGCCTACAGTATCCTATTCGTTCGTCGACTTGGTCCGGATCCTGGATAGATAAGTCTTACATCTCCACAATAATGCAAGGCGGTCTACATTGGGACATTGCGTACACGACACCATACTCTGGATTTCGTCATATTATATGTACATGTGTAATATGTTGCTCTGATGATCTTCACGGACGTGGGATAAACTGCTGGTTACATCGACTCCAGAGGGGCGCGGCAAGGTCGAGGTGTGTCTCTGCACTTTGGGGTGCCCACATGTTGAAATTTACATTGACATTTGCTCTCGCCGGCGGATGTTACGGCCTTAATCGTACGTATACCTGGAAGTAATTGTGGATGTAAAGGAACCCAGTTGAACAAGATTATACTTGTGCGATAATGTAACAGAAGAGGGGCGCAGTTCAGTTCCGTTGACAGAGAACTCGATACAATACACTGCTATCTCACGCCATGGCGCGTCGAGCGCTTGTTTTTCGGTCCGTGGACGTGTAAGTACACAGTTGTAGTCGCATTGAAGCCGTGGGTGGAACTGTCGTTCTAGACTCTCGCCCATTATCCCTGCCTTAGTCACCCGAGTCAAACTTATAGACGCTGCTTACTAGTTAGCCAACATTTGTGACGAAATCACACCGGCAATCCCCAGATGGACGCTCCACAATAGATCTGTTCGTCCCCACGACCGACATTTGAACGCAATCTTCGAAACTACCTACAGTTCAAAAGTACAGGACTTGGGCGTGTCAGGGGCTCAAAGTCCTATGCCCGAAAGGGGGCTAGGTTGGCATACATACTGTACATAGTACCAGCCTCCGTATCCAAGTAGTTCTAGTCTAGTCACCGCATGTTTCTGCTCTGTCTGCCCTCGTTGTTGGTTCTTGGAATAGATGTCGTTTCACGGTAACTGCCCCTTTCCTCCCGACATAAACTTTGGTGTATACACACACACACACACACACACATATATATATATATACATGAATAGACCTTCAAATGATTGGTTCCAATGGATTTAAACGTCTTCAGTAGTTTAATCAATTTGCTATTTCATCTTGTATAATAATATTACCTGTGTAGGCGCTGAATGTCTGAATGTCGCATATTGACTAGCACGACTTTGAGGTGACACAACCGGTGGGTAGCCCCACATCTGTACCGATAGCTTAGAGCCTCGAACGTACTAGATTAGCTTCCACATTTGCTTTCTATAATTACTCGATAACAAGTCACGTTTCGATGGCGTTCTCAGTCTAGTCTTCGGGTACTTGGATGGCGAAGATATGGTGTGTTGGTACTACTGTACGCTGTTCTCCTGGTTGCTGCGCTAGTCCTCATATAGTCGCTCGGTGAAACCGGTGTGCTTTATGTTGTGGGACGGGTTCCACTAGGGTTACTTTCCTTGCTCATACTCGGATTCAGCAGTCACAGGAACATCAACAGGATCGTGATGCATTAATTACAGTAGTCGAATTCGACGAAACAAGGTACTTCAATACAACCGTCGGATTTTCCTGGCTATGCTTGAGTAAGTCACCAGGCATACCGTCGCCTCATACGCAGCTAGAAATAACTTGTACCATGGTTGTACTCGTCGCGGTTACACCAATATCCAGTAGGAGGGTGCTAAGTATTTTCATGAAGATTTGTCTACTCTTTTAACATAAATTTAATATCGTAGTCTAGCATTCCCCCATGTTTTAGTTGATTAATACAACGTACCATGTATTACCGTGGCACAGATCGGTACCATGCAGTCGGAATCTACAGGCCATAGCCTCCTTGCCATCTCCCTACCGATAGTCTCGTTACACTAGGTACAGCTTAGAGCCAGGCCGGCAGTGCCTCAGGGACTATCCTGTCTAAACTATACGGCAGCTATTAATTTCTGTGCTAGATACACTGGAGCGACACATGGTCAGATCCTAGTCAACCTTTGCACGTGGATGGATATTGGAAATCCCAAGATCCGGGGATCCTGAAGGACGTGAGGGATCTAGTGATCTCTATCGGTGCTAGGAGAGAATGATGTGATGGGACTATCGTCTATTCAGAAGCTGGGGTCTGTATTACGCATTCCGCTGTTCCGTGTGGATGTCGGGGACCATGGCTGCTGAACTTGAGGACCCGGAGCGTCCAATCTATCACCGCTGATCGATCCCATTCCTCGTCTATCGACGAAGCTACTGCTACCCCCTTGACTTCCGCCTTGGCCAAACACATGCCAGCAGAGACGAAATATGTTTTCGACGCTAACTGGGATTTGTCGAACGCGCTCGCTTTGTGGCTCCGCGCACTAGGTAGCGTAGTAGCCCGAGCTAGCACCTGCTAATGTTATCTTAGACGAACGAGGGCCTAGACTATATTTGACAGACAGACGACTGAAGGCCTGGTCCTGTCACACGTACCGAAGAGCTGGAACTCACATCTGACTAGGCACATCCGGGACTGGGACCTGCATCTCATGTATACGGTCATATCGGTGTATCTATATGCATGGGATATTTCAGCTCTCACGTTAGCCGCGTGCTTATCACTTACCTGATAATTTGAGACCGCTATACGAAGAGGGTGAGGGCAAGTGGAACCGAGGTCGGCAACCGGAGGCGAAGGCTATTCAGATCATCGAAACCGTAGGCCTCCTTGACTCGATAAAAAGTGATCGCAATCTGAATAGTATTCCTAGCCTCTGTAGCCAACCCCTTGTTGCAGGACATGTGTGTCAGAAACCGGAAATCACGGTTACATCGTGGTTAATTATGAGCTTGTTATATGACGGGGTGATATATCAAATGTGAGATCTGAGTTTTAGTAGTAGACTACAGCAGTGCATGTTCATACTCACGAGGCTGTTTTGTCCCCACTCTTCAGGCCGTAGTTTGGATATCAGAAGGAGATCATCAACACCTCACAAATGCGGGTAGCAGCTTAGTCTAATAGCCGTTTTCCCTCTCATACGCTGCTCGGTTATATCTATTCTTCATCTTTTCTTTTGTTACTGTGATTTATGAATTAAATAAATATTAAATGAAGAAGATACAACGCAATTAATCGCTCATTCTGTTGGTTCTACTGGATTTAGAGGATTTAGAGAATTCAGAGCATGATACTAGAGCTCTCCGTCTACCTGGCCCTGTAGCTCTTTACAGAAGGCGAATTTGAATCTCATCTCTTTCTGGGTTCCTGACTGACCGGGGTGAATGTCACAAGCACGCGTACCGAGGGCTTGGGGCATCCGGTATCATGTAAATAATCATATAAGTGGCAAGACGCCTATCAGGTCGGCTCGGGTCACACCGGATCAGATCTGATCTGGTTTGATCATACCCGATCCCTTGAGACAGGCTGCTGCAAACTCAGCGCAGCCGGCGATCTGGGCGAGGCTATTCAATATAAAGACCATAGTTCGCCTGCCCTGTAGAAAGGAGGTCAGAGATATGCATAGCCCCCCTCGCTGCATAAAAAATTGTTGCAATCTGAATACCCTTCCAAGCCCTTGGTCACGGGCCATTGTTACAGCGAACTACTTTGTGATTGTCATGAGCTGCTGTGACGGAACTCCCAATTTGATTTTACGGGCTGCCGTATGTCACGATCCGTGGAACAAAGGGCGTGTATGTATATAGCAGACGTTTAGATCACGTAGATTAGATAGAACCCCATGCAACAATAGAAGTCTTTGCATATCCCTACCTGGAATTCCCGACACCGTAGCCCGGCAAGGGACCCTAAGTAACTTATCTACGAAGTTCCCAAGATCACCTATCTGGGCACTACTATTGTCCTCGGTCCGTAGATTTTCTTTTAGAAAGAAAAGAGAGAGAAATAGTCTCAGGGGTATCAATTGAACAGACGAGATTCACTTCCTGACTAACCGTCTCCCTAAGAGGATTATCTACAGTAATGTAATACATCGACTCGGCGTTGTCTATGCTATCGGTATCTGGCCAGTTTAAAACCTGGACTGGAATTTCTCTTTCTGAGTGCCAAGTTGATACATGACCTATATATAGCGAAGTGTCGGAGCTATATGGTGGCTATTTTGACTGTCACAAGGCATGAAGACAAAGGAACTTTTGTATATATCTAGGATAGCCTCACGTAGCTTTGAGACCCCTGTGCAACAACAATAGTCTATTGCCTACCATATACTGGACCAGGGTTCGTGGCATTGAGCGATAGAAGACAAATGAGTCGAAGAGAAGGAGATGGAGACGAAAGAGAAATAAACGAACTTGGTTTTGTTTGATATCGATGAGGTAGTTAATTTCGGTTTCGAAATAAGAAATCGAGGAGCCGAGAGGAGAAAGCCAGGAGTAAAATTTTGTTCTTGGAAGATTGATTCGCATTCTGGTTTCTGATATTTCCTTTGCAGGCGGTGAGCTTCGAGGTGAAGGTTATGCTACCGAATAACTGGGGAGCGTTGATGATGAGTTCAACGCGAGTGGCATTAGAATTAAAAATATCTTATGTTAGCTCAAGTGCCTGGCTCACTCGTATGGCGCTACATGTTGGGCGAGAAGGAAGCCACTCGACTAACAGAATTCTTCTACTTAGGCCTGGTTGTTTCGTCACCTATTTTTACAAGTCCATAAATATGTCGAATTCAAGTGGCAAGCTGCATAATGCAAGAGAGCACTCTTCACTGGGACCTAAATCGGACTTTGTTCAAAATTTGTGTCGTTTCATTCGCCTAATCCCTTTACAACCAGACAGAACTTCCCTGCCATGTAAATGCAATGATCACAGGAAAGGCATTTGGGACCAATAGCCTTGCCGGATTTCCTTTTATAACTCCCTCAGTCCGACCATCGCCACCGGTCCGGGCCCACGAAAGAACCAGGAGAGACGACAAGGAAGACAAAACCAGCCCTGCATGGATTGATCGGACCCATTCGTTCGCATGCCATGCTTCTCCGTACCAAGGGACTGGCCCCGCTCTTCTCCATCCGCTTCCCGTCCAGAACCACCACCGCACAAGTAGAAGGTAACCTGGGGCCTCTGCTTTAACGGTAGGACTTCTGGTACCGGGCGCGGGCACCCGGACCACCGAATTTCTTGGGTTCACATCGTCGGTTGTCGGCGACTAGGAGGGTACGGTCGTATTGGACGAGAGCCTGCTTCAGCAGGTTCTTGCTGTGCTCATCGACGTATTTCTGGTAGTAGGCGATCAGGGCCTGATTCTGATGGTTAACTCGTGATCTCATGCAACCCAGACAGCTTCCACAAGCGGTAAGAGGATTCGTATTTGTGTGTATTTACCTTGCTGATGGCCTGTCGGACGGCGTAAACCTGGCTGGTCTGACCACCTCCGGTCACACGCACGCGGATGTCGACATTGGCGAACTTATCGAGGCCAATGACGAGAAGGGGCTCGTAGACCTTGAAGCGCAGGACGGCGGGCTCGACGAGGCTGAGGGGCTTTCCTGCAATGGCGACGGGTTAGAATTGTGGGCGCCACACGGTTCGCAAGCTGGGTCTTGTGTACCGTTGACCTTGATCAGGCCGGAGCCAGCCTTGCAGGCCTATCGCAGCGTATCAGCATGTCTGTCTCAGGTGAGGGGGGAGGGTTCCGTGGCGCCGTACCGCAACTGCTGTGGCAGACTTCTTCTTCTGTATTCGCGCAATTCGTCAGCATCTCTGTCGTCACCTCCAAGTCTCGCGGGCGATTGGAAGGCATGGAGGGGGAGGGGGAGGGGGACGTCGTACGCCGAAGCACTCTATAAATGCGCCTGGTTAGCCAATATCAAACACGGGAATATCTCTGTCTGGGGCCGTGATAATGAGGGTCTGTACATTCACGGGAGCACGTACGAACTGATTGAACCGAAGCCATGTTGGCAGTCTCACTGAAGTTGTCGTGTTGTGCGTGCGGAGGGCGAAACTGGGCTTGTCGAATGTGGAAACGCAACGAGCGAACTTCACTTCACTTCGGCTTTAGGAATTTTCGTGGTCGTGGTGGTGGAGATGCGATTTGTGCGTTCTAGTGGGCACTTTTTTTGCCTGGGTCTCGCCAGCATGTGGCTTGGGCTTTGGCGCAGGTGTGGCGCGGTCGGCAGGGATGGCTAGAGACCCGCTCCGTATCATTTGCCGAGGATATGCCGGATATGACTACTGTAGTATACAGTAAGTGGGGCTGGAGACGATGCAAGCGTCATCGTCCTAAGAACGACTCTCTCTCAGCCCCCATGCTTCTGCTTCTGCTTCACCTCGCTCAGGAGTAGAGGTAACTACGGACTTCTAGTGCTCTTTACATACGTACATACATACTGGATACATATAGTAGTAGTACGATATGTATCGTGTGTCTACTGGATCAATAATTGTACAATCCACGCACGGGTGATGAAATAAACCTACTACTTTCCCTTCTCCCCGTCGAGTTGCGTGATCTGAGAAATGCCCTCCGAGATCTAGACGAAGAGGAAGAAGAAGGGTAGGCCAAGCATCGGAGGATAGGCATCAGAGGATAGGCATCAGAGGACTCGCCATATCTCGGGGCCAGCAGCCTCGACAGCAGGTAGATCCAAACAACTACCTAGATAAAATATAACAAGGCGACATGTCTCGCAAGGGCGTCGGGCTGGCGGCGTTCGACCGGTCGCGGCTGACGTCGGCGCAGTTCGCCTCGCACGGCAACTCGCTGCGCAGCACCAACGCGCAGGCCCTCGAGACCCAGCTGGCCGTGTTCCGGTCGCTGCTGCAGCAGTTCGCGCAGACGCACGCCCGCGACATCCGGTCCAACCCGTCCTTCCGCGCCCAGTTCGCCCGCATGTGCGCCGCCATCGGCGTCGACCCCCTCGCCTCGTCCAACAATAACAACAACAACAACAGCAACGGCCCCGGCGGCGGGAGCATATGGGCCCAGCTGCTGGGCCGGAGCGTCAACGACTTTTACTTCGAGCTCGCCGTCCGCGTCGTCGAGGTCTGTGGTGCCACACGCGGCGAGAACGGTGGCCTTATCGGCGTCCTGGAGCTCAGGGATAGGGTCATGAAGGGCCGGATGGAAGGTGCTCCTGAGGTTACCGAGTACGCAGTCTCCCGTCCTGCTTTCTCGCTTTTATCTTTCCGTGACAAGCGTGTGAATTGATGCGCGCTACCCTGCTAATACCACCGTCAGGGACGACGTGCTTCGGGCCGTGGCTACGCTGAAGCCTCTTGGCTCCAGTTACTCGGTCATGAAAGTTGGCAATAAGTCGTATATACGATCAGTACCCAAGGAACTGAATACCGATCAGAGCGCTGTCCTCGAAGCCGCCCAGGTTCTGGGTTATGTCAGCGTCTCCATGCTGATGGTTAATCTGCGCTGGACGAGGGCTCGAGCACAGACTGCAGTCGAAGATCTCTTGGGAGAAGGCATGCTTTGGGTCGATAAGCAAGTCCCCGAATGGGAGTATTGGAGTCCAAGCTTTATTATGATGGATTCTTCTGACGGGACGGGAACAGATAGATGAGTGAGGCTGACCAGCAAGCCCTGTCACACCCGAGCCGCACACGGATCGAGCCTCGATTAGCAAGAAGATGATGAGGCATATATTACGACGTTAACTGATGCTTGCTTGAACATGCACGGCCTGGGAGTAGGCCATTCTATCAACCTTTTCGTCAAGACACCATAGGGAGACTGAACCAGACGCTTCTCCGATAAACAGCAACTTTGAAAGCCTTACATGAACAATCACGCCCAAACGAGGGCATGTCGTGACACATGTCGGTACCTCCTAATCTGGCAGTGGGAGGCAGTGAGATACCCCGTGGGATTATTTACAGTCAGTTATGGTAACAGAAAGCTGCATCTGCCACTATTGTTATAGTTGTCTCTTGATGATTTCCCGGAGAAGAGATTTTCCAACGCAGAGAGACCCAGCCCGATAAATTCTATTTGTCGGTTTTGCATTTCTGGTCTGTACTTATGAGTCTGCGATTACAACCACGTTTAGTTAGCTTAGTAATTGCATAGTTAACCAGTTAAGATGAGATCTTCATCCGTATGAACCTAGGGGTGTGTTAGCTCTGGTGATGTCTACGAATACTTTTAACCTAGCGAAGGTTCTAAGATTTGAGGGTTTTCTGTCTCTAACATCAATTGGTCTGCCAGTACTTCTAATTCTGTATGATACTTTGGTGATCCGAGAATGAAATCTAAGCCCTTATGTATGGTACACGCCTGTTTCCGATTCATTATCGTCCTCGCATCGGCATCTCGTCACCGATATACTGTCAAGCAGTGTACCTATTATACAGGGGACCGTATTCTGTATCTCCGCCGCTCTCTCTAATGGCTACTGTCGCTTGATCTATATACATGATGTGCAAAGCTCTTACCATGGAAGAGTAAAGAAAAGATACAAAAAAGAGCAATGTGCACTGATGAATAGGTATAACCACTGAAGATAGGGAAGAAAATGTGAAGAGGGAAACAAACGATTATACACCCTTGACGACTCCTGTCTACGCCATGCTATGCATATATGTGTGATGGCTACCCTGGAAGCAACTGTGCATCGTGTGAATAGTTCCGGATGAGCAGACATGGCTCTGTCCTACTCGTCAACGACAAGCTTATGTGTATTACTAGGTGAGCCGCAAGTCGCCCCTGATTAGCGCGATGAAACGATTTGTGCCGAGTCTACTCATCTTTGGGATCATGTGATTTTGAATCACTGCCTTCTCGATCTTTCCGGCGATGAGTCAAGATGTTGAGCTTGCCTCTTAGGAAACCACTACCGGCAGATCTCCGTCTCTCTCTATCGTTCCCGATGTTGCTGCCGCTGGTGCTTGGCCGCGCGGGTTCTAAATATTGGCTGCTACTACTTGACTTTGGCCGTCCCAGATCGATCCCGAGACCGGTCATTACTCGACTTCCCGGAGCCATCTTTTGAAAACCTGGCATGTTGTTACCACTACGAGAGTCGCTCGCGTTCTGGTTGTAGGAGTTTGAAGATGCAATCGAAGAGCTTCTACTATTGGATCGCTGAAGGCCAGAATTGCTTGATTGCGAGTCCCTAAGGCTCCTAGGCGGAGAGCGAGAATAATCGATAGGGCTCGTGGTAATGAGACTTGATGAATCGTCACTATTATCCGCTGTGTTGAACGAGGATGGAGTAGCGAGGAGGACGCTGCTGGTGGCTAGTTCGCGGAGTTTGCTTTGCTGGGCTGTGTTCGGCCGGTGCCTACTAAATTTGTTGCTGATGATAGCACCAGTGTGTGAGAGAAGTGCTTTGAGAACATGATTCTTGAGGTTCATAGCGAGATCGAGATTGGACCATGTCTTGTTGCGATACTCAATAGTAGGAAGCCTAAAGACGAAGTCGTGTACATCCTCGATATTACGTTCGCCTTTGCCTTTATAACTAAGACACAGGACGACGGAGGGCATTCTGATATACGCAAAAGTCATGTAACTTGAGGCCCGCGTTATCATCTTGGATAGGTCATCTGAAGGTTCTACCTCTGAGTTGCCGGTTTTTCGAGGTAGTGCAAAGCGTGCCCCCTTCTTGCTTTCACTAGCGGAAGATGTCGTAGAAGATCGCCCAATCCCAGGTTTTGGTATGTTGTTTGCCCGGAGAGATTCGTAGGATGGCTTTTTACTCGCCGCCTTACCGCCGAAAAGTCGGAACATGTGAGTTCCCTCCCCAGAATGTATGCTAACAGCCTTGATTTTGGGATTCTCGTCATCATGAGGAGTGCGCGAGTCAAGAGTTAGAGTAGGACGAAGGCGGAGTTCTAAAGAACCTGCTCGCGTGTTAAAAGGTGACTCTTTATCAGGGGCCGCCGAACCGTATCTTCCAGGTCCTGACAAATAATCATCTGCCAGGTCTATTCCGCTTCTTGATTCACTCGTTCTGGTAATAGACGGCATTTCGGTTAAATTACTAGTATCGGCACCTTGAATGACTTCCATCTCGGGGAATATGTACTGGAATAGCCTCTTGCCCACTTCACGCTCCAGTTGTATCTTCATTGGGAATAAGTTCACCTCAAAATGGTCCATCACAGGTATGCCCGCAATAGCCTCAAGCATATGGAAATATACGCGAATCATCTGCGTGTCTTTTAGGTCGGTTAGACGGCCTTTCTCATCTTCAACATAGGGCCCAATCATTTCGGGATAAATTGCATTGGGCATCAGGTTTAGGCCAATAACCCTGCCGATTTGCAATAAGTTGATGTGCGAGCCGTCTGAGTTATCTACTCGATCATATTCGACGTCTTTCAGCTGAAGTTCAACCAACGGTTCGTGATTATCGCGGATGAGATGCCAAACGATCTCTCTAGCGGAGATAGTCCATTTCAGGAGAGCGTTGCTTTGTACAGAGTTGTCATACTTTCTCTGTGATGACGTTATGGCTTTCATCAAAAAGAATAATTCATCCTCGTTGGCTGCGAGGTCTCGTTCTAACACCAGTCTGTCCTCCCAGCCTTTTCTATCTAGATGTTTAGAGTGAATTTGGAAGCGGCTCTTAATTTCCTCGAGGTTGCGAATACGTTCCTGGAGTTTAGTGACCATTTCGGGGGTGCCACGGAGATCACTAAAATCCGACGCCAGCATAATTTTCTCTAATCGTTCGCTTCTGGTCTTCTCCAATGGCTCGCTGTATAGCAGTAGATCGAGCACTATGACGTACATGGCGTAATACTGAGATGAGTTGCACAGCGCTCGAGCCTGGGGAAACTCGACCCAGAGATTATCCATCCTGGTATCCGTACCATCTAGTGCTGGAGTGTTCCCTTCGACATTGTTAACTTCATCGTTGTACTTCAGTCGAAGCGTGTTAAACTTCTCGTATCTTAATATGGCGGAGGTTTTCTGTACGATACGCTTGAAGCCGAAAGGGTCTGACTGGAAATCAAACATCACTTCCATAGGGACCCACGGTGGCCAGGAAGAGCCGGACGGCGTTCCATATCTATTCCCGGAATACTTCGAGAGAATCTGGTCCAGGAACCATTTTTGGTGAGTGACGAAGAACTGCGCGCTGTCCATCCGAAGCAAGAACCGCCTTTGTACCAGGCCGCTGACAGGATCCGATAGTCTAGCCTTCTCCATAACCTCAACGACTTTGAGTTCCATGCCCTTGGCCGTTACCAAGATAACATGCTTCTTATTTTTATCGCTTTGAAGCTGGATTTGAGGCGCAATAAGGCGAACATGAAAGCTATTTTGGGGGGCGAAATCCTCCGCAATACCAGCTGTGATGTCTTCCATGTTTGCATTGATGGTGCTTTCGGATGCGTTGGTATTCTCGGCATTGACATACCTCCGGCCATCTTTCAGAATCTGTTTGATTCGGTACTCTATGTCGTCATTGGTCTCACCAATTCGACCATCATTTTTGGGAGCCCGTGAGCCCTTGGAAGCAGGTGAAGGTGCTTTGGTCTTGTTGTTTTGCTTCGCTTTTGTTTGCTCTTCTACAATATCGAGGATGAACTTGACAGCGGGTCGGGATAGATAGTAAACAAATCCACGCCGTTGACTGACTTGATGGCTGTATCGGAGAATAATATTTCGTAATAGATTGTTCCATTTCAGCTGCATGTTGTGAACAACAAACCTGTTCTTGAAATCGCTTGCGAACTCTGCGCCCGATGGTACCTTTACCCCCCCTGCACTGGTCTCACTGGAGCTTTCAGACGGCAGATCCGGATTCTTGTTCTGTTGCTCGCTAGTCGTAATCTTATATGTCATTTGATGTAGCATGGATTCCATAAACGAGCGTTTATCTCGGAGGACACTGGTATGCTTATTCAAGCTTTCGTATTCGGCCCGAACATCAGGATCTTTGCCCATCCGCGATTCAGCGTCAGAAGTATTGCCTATGTTGTTTGTAATTTGGCCATCTAATTGATCGAGTCGGGATTGAATGAGCTGCGACTGTACCCTTCTTGGATCATCATCCTGCCTCATGATGCAAAAATGGGTTGGTTCTTTTCCAAAAGGACTTGTGCGGTCTGGGTCTCCATCGATTGTGCCCCCAATATCAGTCTGTCGAAAGTAAGTTACACGCGGGGAATACGCCAGTGGTAGAATTTTGGTGTCCGGATTCGGTTCTGATGGGAGAATCCAATCAAGTTCGACAAAATCATCCATGTCAATCCAGCTGAAGTCGCGATCCGGAATTGTGAAATGGGAAAGATCAGCAGCGTCATCCAGATCTTGTTGCGTAAGTAAAGTTGACAGTGAATTTCTTTTCACGGCCTCGGTTGTGGTGCCTCTGATACTAGCAGAGACCGCACGCACATCTGCTGATAATAGATCAAGCTGAGCGGCGTGAATTTTCATCCCAGTCGTTCTACTGTTGGTTTTGGTATTCTTAATCCCGACATCTCGCGTGTTAAACTCCTCCCGGCGTTGGTGAATATCAAGCATGAAGCTATCGAACCTGACCTTGATGCCTGTTGCTGATACGTCATTTTCAGAGTAGTTTTCGGCGTCTTTGTGCTTGTATATATGACTGAGAAATAGGGGAGCGAGGAGGAGGTTGTATTTGATGGTGCCTAAATGCCTTCCAAATTTCTTGCTATTCTTCTCTCTTCCCGGCCAAAGAGAACCCTGACGGATGGGGAGGGACATAGGTCCGCTAAAAAGTGACCACCAAGCGAAGAAATGAGTAAAAAACCTCGGAGTCAAGTGAACGGTGTTGTAGCTCCTAGTGGGTGGCTGTAATTCGGAGGAAGTCCAATTATGATCAATTGGTGCTCTGACAGCAATAGAAAGATGAATATGCTGGCTTCGGAAGCCGCGGAACGCGTCGTACGAAGTGGTTCTGTCGTGTGATTTGGCATACATAGGCGCTTTCAGTATCACATCATAATGGGGCTTGAAACTGAAGTCTCGCTCTCCATCAACAATAGCGCGCTCAAAGACGAGGCCGGCCATCCACTGAACATTGCCCGATAGCTTCATGATAACCTTTTTGAAGGCTACCCCCTCGTTATGGCCGGAGTGACTAGTTATGCTCTCATTCTCGCGCATGCTCCGGGCCTCTTCCCGAGCATAGTGGCTGAAATCGGGCACCGCAAGGACGTATTCGCCGCTGTCAACAGTCATGAACGTTTTTGGGTCGTCCTCTGTGTGTATATTCCACTTGACGTTGTTCCGCCAGCACATCAGAAACCCAGCACCATTGCCAATGACAGCGTATGGATCTCTAGAACCCTTCAAAGCGAGATGTACATCTCCGCCTCCTCTCCACGCGACCCGAACCCTAGAATGGAAGTTTAGCCTAATCTTGTCCCAGAATCCGACTCGCTCTGACGGATCAAGTTGAGGCTTCGTGAAAGATTCAATAACCATCATCATATCTTGAATAGCAGGTTGGTACGAAGGACCCCAGGTAATCCGAGTGGGATTAGCTGTGTTTAGATCCACATACATATCTGAGTACGACTTTACGGGTCCGATAGTACGGCGAACATCTATAGCGAAGCTACCATTTGGCATACCAGGCTCTAGGTTACTAGGAGGGGTGATCTGAACTCTTATCCTCCGAGATGCTTCATGGCCGCGAAATTCCTCGGCGATGACAAAATCGGTCTTGAGGGAGAGTGCTGGTAACTTGGATGACTGACCGGGCCTCAACGCAGGGACATGAAGTAAGGGAAGAGGATAGTCTCGGAGTGTTACCTTCGCCTCGCTCATTGTAATCTGGATATTCATTGGAATAAGGAGAGAGTACTGCATATCTTTTGGCATCCCTTTACCGACTTGATGGAGAAAATCTGGAAGTTTGCTCAACGCGAAAGATGGCTTATCGATCAAAACATGTAATTCATGAATAATCGTGGCCATAAGTGCTGGCCGTTGAGGCACTTCGAGAATTCTTTCCGTATCTTCAAGATCGTCAGGTACATGGTCGCTTCCCCAGAATAAGCTGCGTAGTTCTTGAATTCCCTGTCGTGCTGTGACGAAATGACGGTCTATCCGCCTTTTCCAGCTCTGGGCATTATGTTCATGTAACTTCACCCTCGCCTCCTGGATTGTAATATGCGCGTTACCAGTCATATCACGAATATCTTCCGGATCATAGCGAGGGTTTCGGTTCCGTGGAGTCTCACTACGAGACCGATCGTCCCGCTTATGTTGTGTCAGGCGATCCTCGCTCTTGCTGCGTCCCCACGGGCTCACGTTCATGCCTCGGCCTCTTGCCATCGCTGAGCGGTTGCGGAAACGGGTTGAGTCTCTCTTCATCTCCTCGTCTTGTATTTTCTTTACTTTAACATGGAAAGCATCCTCACGGGCAATTCGTTGCTGTTGCTCTACTCGACCCGCTCTGTATATCATGCCAAGCTTCCACTCAAACGCACCATCCTCTAGTTCGAACATCAAGTTGCGAGCCCGTATTGATACTTTTGGCACGTTTTTCGGTTTTTCTGGTGCCTTGTCGAGGATGTACTCATTAGTTCCGGTCTTAAATCGATGATGAAGTTGCTGGCTCGCTTTGAAGACGTTGATGAAATTATCTGATATCTTATTGATGATGAGCTCGTGGGGAACGGCAAGCCTGACAGCCTCCGTCACAATATCAACCATTTTGTCATCGTGAATGTTACCATTGGAAGCTTTCCTTCGCGATTCTCGGTAATCTAGACGGAACGATTTAATGCTTGCAATCCGAGCCCAAACACCTGGCATCCTGGGGGTACCGGCATATAGGCGGATTAATTTGGAGGCAAAATATGGATTTAACCATCGTTGGCGGCCAGCCTCCATGCCATATATTTGCAACATCAGCGGAGGATCCGCCGGCATTTCTGCTTTAATCTGGATCAAGGCAGCCTTACAATCAATTGTCACTAACTCTCTTGAAAACTTGGGCACTGCATCTGCACCTGGAATGCTTGTCCATGGCGACTCTGGAGATAACAAGGCGATGGGGCTCTGGCCAGACTGTGGACTCGAGGATGTTGAGGGCTGGGAATCTCTTGCAAATGCTCTTCGTAGAACCATGATAGCAATGCCGACCGAATAATGGCGGAAGAGCGAGTATTGAACAAGGAGAGTTCGGAGGTGAGAGTGAACATGAAGGATTGGACTATGCGCATCACTATGGGTTGAAAAGGCGACTTCAAAGCGAGGCATGTGAATGAACGGTTCGACCTCCCATTTCTCAGACGCCTCATTCACAAACGCTTCCAGCCCCCTGATATGTATTGCAATCCTCCGACCATCTCCCTCCTGCTGCGGTTTTTTTCGAGGAGACGACGGCGTAGACACGGAGCTGAGGATCTCTGGGTCTGGGACCAAAGACCGACTGGCTGCTCGCCTTCTAGACAGTGGTCGTTGTCGCACGTGGTCCATTCTTTGGGCTCGGTATTCAGCCGACCACGTGTCTACTTGGAGGACCACACCACGCGTGGTACCGGGGAAATCGTCATCAACGCCAGTGATCTCGGCGCTGAAGTCATCAGCTTGGACGGTAAAATGCAAAAACCATTGTGGTAAAGCCCGCAGGATATTGTGTGATCTTGACGTTTTCGGGGCAGCGCGCTTGTCAGGTTCAACTTCGAGTTTAAGCTGACGAATAATTTGGCGTATACCCTTAGTGATTTCCGGACGAGTCATTCGAATAGCAAACGTTTGGAGATGGCCATTCGCAACGACGTGGACGTCAGGCGCCGCTGATAGCTGTACCCTCAGGTCAAAGGAATCAGTGTCGATGAGATCAAAGCGACTACCTTGTGTCGTCCGGTAGTAGAGATGATGGGTTTGTATTCGCATTGATGAGGCTAGCGAATAATGCACGTCCTCTACAGCAGAATGGAACGACTCAAGATCAATGGAAATGGACGAAATAGACGAGATAATGAGATCAAAGTCGTCGGGATCGTCTGTCTTCTCCACTGGAGGCAATGTAATCCTGAGGACCGGTTCGTGCATTGAGAACTTGATATTAGCCTTGGGGAGTAGCCGTGAAATAAGCCTGTGTCTCTGTTGGGAGCGCACTTTGGGGGGTCTAGGCTTGGGTTGGAGGAGTGCGAGAAGTACGGGAAGACGTTTGGGGTCTAGGTCAACACACGGTGATGTGACAACAGAGTTGGCGAAGAGAATGTTGGCGTTTCTTTCTTCAGCGCTCCTGCCTTCTGATAGCTCGACTGTCTTTGACGGCAACGTTGTTTTAACCGTCGTGGTAGCCATGGGTATATATGCTATCCTTTCCGGCTTGCCATGACCATCATCGAGACCAACAGAGATAGAGAGGGCTGCCGCGAGAGCCTCGTGAGCTATAGCATTAGATGGAAAATACATTCGATGTGCGGGAGACTTGGGATCCAGCCTGTGCAAGTCAATACCAACCTCTTTCATTGACGCATTAAGCAGCAGAGGCGAGTTAGTCGATCGTACAGTCTGCACTTTCTTCGTAAGGGAGACGAGGCTCACTGCAAATTGGACCTCTTTAATACCGCGAAGAATGGAGCTGACGAATTCTTTAGAGTCAGAGACAGCCTGCATCAAGTCCGAATCTGTACTGCCGGGTTCATCGATCTCTCGAATGATATTATTCACGGAAATCTGAATCGAATCTGCTTGTTTATGAATGCTCGCATGCCGCCTCCGTAGCTTTTCCGATCTCTTAATGCAGACCTGAACATCGTCATAGGGCACATGTACTCGGCCAAGCTTTAGCGCAATGGCAGCATCTCGAAGCCCATCCATGTTCTCATACAGAAAGCCATGCACGTTTAGGGTAGCGCTATCAAGAATCTCAATGGCTTCACCACCCTTAGCGGTGAAAAGTATGCTCTTCAGGGTCATGATCCACTCTGCAGGCTGTTTCTGAAGCCGCTTTTCAGCCCTGGACTGGAAGAAGAATCGCGCGCGGTCGACTAGACGGCGCCTCGTATCCAGCGCGATGGTGAAGCTGCCAAATTGTACTTTGCCGACGTCCACGACGTGGACGGTAGAGTCGGTCGCCACAACATCGACCATTCGTATCCAGCGAACATTACGGTGTAACTTCTTCAGACGCTCTTTAACTTTAGTTAGCTGTTTCCAAGTCGCGCTGCGAGTAGCATCGAAAGTGGCTCGCCTTGGAAGCGAGTTCCTGGGCGCGGCCTTGGGTGGACTGCCGTTACCCTCATCTTCGCTTGTTGCGAACAGGTTTGGTCTCTGGCCTTCTAATTCCTTGATGTCCAGCGTGATAACAAACTCGCTGACAACGATACTGAGCCAAGTGGGTTGTGAGAAAGTCGGGCGGTGGAGATGGAGCCCAAGACCGCGGATTTCGAGCTTAACGCCATCTCTTGGTGTGTAGGCCAGACGGCGTAGAGAGAAATAGCCGACTCGCTGGATCGATATGCCGGTGACGATGCGAAGAACGGCGAAAAGGACAAAGGACGACAAGTACAGGACGACGAGGATGCCGAAGAGGAAGGTCGGGTCGAAGAGCGCCATGCTGGTAACGCCTCAGCCTCGGACAAAGCGTGTATTGCTTCGCTTGGCTTTGCTAGAGCAGTCGGTTTGTCACATCAGCACAGAGGCCTAAGTCGGAGTGTAACTAAGGAAATACCACACAGTCTAGCTTACATGGTCGCGTCGAGTGCTAGCGATTCTAGCATCATACAGGGCTCAGGAGCTCGCGAGAATCCATCTCGCCGACCGTTTGCTAAAACACCCCGCGGGCGATCGAGGGCTGAGCGCGATCGGTGGTGATGGGGCTGGCCGGGGATAGAGAACGTCTAGCCTCGTTACCAATTGCTTAGTGACTTGGTTGGCGTAGATAATGGATAATGCACTGCGGCTTCGATAGTCTTGACTTGCGCGGAAATAGCACGTGAGTATGCGGCTGTTAAAGATGGGTGTCGTTCGGACCGTTGGTTCGGGTACGGGGCGTAGGCGTGTACAGACGAAGTATACCAAACGAAGAAGGGCGTTTACGTAATGGACAAAGGGAGCGAACTTGAGCCACAAAGCAACTTCTTGCAGGCGCTATATGCTGTGTAACCTTCTGTTGGTCCAAAATAGGCTCGACAAGAGAAGGCGCCCTGACGGCTTGGTTCGTTAATACCAAAAATAAATATATTCTATACCTGACATATACCTACCTACCTACCGTAGGAGAGGTACGCATAGCACCCTCACTTCCAAGACGTCTTATCCGCACTGCGGCTCCAGATTGTCAGATTGTTAGCTCGATTCTATGGTAGATGTGGGCCTGATAGCCCGGTAAGCTCCGCAATATTTAGCCCACCTACCCCTGCCACCCTTTCTAGCTGCTCATGTCTTACAGTATACCTAGATTCCCGGCCGGACGAATTTACGCCTGCGAGGAAAAGGCAATTTGAGGGCTAAATAGCCTTTGGCGGGTGGCCTTAAATTATACGACTTGTAAAGGAGCCAACAGTCGTCTACCCTACTAAGATATGTAGAGGTGTAGATGCAGCCCTGGAGTACCTACTTATAACCTATACAAGTGGGGTAAATATAACGATACAGTCGAGGGATTAGAGGGTGGCAGGAGCAGGGAGAAGGGGTGCCAGGAGTAGGTGTGCTAGCTATACCTATTAGGAGGTAGGTAATGTTAGGTAGTAAATTTTGCCCCTCAGCATATAACTATATAGTCTACAAATGAAAATCTGCCCCTTTCCTGCTCTTAATCATTAACCAAACATACTACTTCGTAGTGTTGTGAGCCTTTAGCCTTTCTTAATGGCGAAATTCGCCCGCATAGTTCTAGGGAGGGTTGATTTTCGGTGCCTATTAGAGGTGAAGGCTCGTTATATGATCTGGGTCAACGTTTGCTAACGCATAGAACTCACCGCAGTAGAATGGTAACCTTAGGCATAGATAGATATAGACCGACCCCTTTCCTAATCTCTGGTACTGCTACCTGATGTAAGGAATGTAAGGATCAAGGTGGATAAACATTATGTACTATAGCTGTCGAATCATGGCCAAAGCCTAATTCATACCCATAACATCCAAAAAGGTTGCCCTCGCCAAAACGCCCGGTCTCTCGCGTTTATACAGGTTACCGCCATCTAAGTCTTTGCCCCAAACTCCAGAGAAGTGCCTTATGACGCCCGTCACTGGCCATCCCATAATTATAGCCTCTATGAGTGCGCCTTGAGAATGCTATAGTTTCGACCTCACAGCTTCCAACCTATACTTTACATCTTTCAGTGCTTTCGTGGTGGGTGCCCACTCATCGAATTGCTTGAGTAATTCGGCCGTTTCACGCGACAATTCCGTCTTGACCAAATCCTCCTCAAGAAGGCCCCTCATAATCCACTGCGACGCTCGGGGTTAGTTATAGCCATTCGGGGCGTGATCTGTGAGGGTTTCAGAAGCCCCTAGAAAGTCTTCTGCCCCAATAGGGAAACCTTATTCCCTGAAAGGTGCCAGAACAAGAAGAAAATGGTTCCGAAGAAATGCTCACTGGAAGGACATATGGATTAGGGCTAGCAAGCCCCTGATGCTTTTGTATCTCGCAGGGTACTCCGGATACACTCGTAGTCTCGAGCGTATGTGATATAGCCAAGCTTTTAGGAATTAGTATTGCTAGGATATGTGAAGAGAGATATCTGGGGATCTACATACTCATACACTTTACCATCATTATAGAGCCTTGAATGGCCTTCACCCGAATACAAGCTGCCTGCGAGTGGGACCGACAATTCTCGAATCAGTCCATGATCGGATATGCCCAGGTTACGCAACTTCAGCGCAAACCCTACAAGGTGGGCAATAAAATCTGGCGCGTGGATTCGACCATCGATGAATACTGCTCGGTAGATGTAGGGATGACAGGCCGGACTGTAGAGTGCAGACTGTAGAGGCACTAGAAATCTCGGAGTTAGTTATCGCCATCTCGGGTGTAATGTGTGAGGGTTTCAAGAAGCTTCCTAGACACTCTTTTATCCCACAACGGAAATCTCATGCTCTAGGAGATTGCTGCTAAAACTAGAAAAAAAAGGCGAATTACTCACCCAATTGATCATCAATACTCCCCACGTACTATGATGAATTAGTGAAACGACACATTATTTAGCGAATGAGGAATGAGAGTGAAAAGAGACGAGAAGTCCTTTAATAGTGCTTACTGTTATGCGGGCGCCATAATTAACTACCGTCTTCAAGGCATGCTCATATTGCTTAGAGATTTCACTTTCGGGGTCTGCAAATTGCCACTGCAAAACTCGGAGTCAGTTATCGCCGCTTTGAGCGTGATTCATGAGGGTTTCATAAGCTTCGGTACTGTCTTGGCCTAAAAAGGACATCTCGTGCTCTGAAAGTTGCCAAAAACAAGAAGAAAATGGCTTTGAGAATTACTCACTAGCTCTGCTGCCGATCCCATTAGCATGCCCATTCCAGACTTGTAGTCCGGGAAGGGCCCAAGCGAAACACCGGCCATAGCACAAACTCCAATACGAGAGTTGGTGATGAATCCTAGGTCAATCAACTTCGCTAAGAGTATTATGCCGACAGGAACGCCCTGGGAATGACATGCCAACATGATTAAGTCTGCGTTTTTAATATGTTCGATCCAGTTTAACAACAGCTTCCATAAGTTATCAACGCGGTCCGCAATTTTGCCTTCACCTTCAAGAGCCACTTTCTCTATTTGGCAATCGCTTGAGCCGTGGCTTTCAGTCCATCTACGAATAGCTTCAGCACTAGGGAACTCAGAGTCAGTTGCTGCTGTTTCGAGCGTGCTCTGTGACGGTTTCAGAAGCTTCCAGATATTATCTTGGCTCGGAAAGGAGATCTTATGCTCCGGAAGCTTCCCAAACAAGAAAACGGTTTCAAGAATTGCTCACCAGTGATTCATGAATCTTATAGAGGTACCTGTGGGCTGCCCTATCATTGGTCTCAAATAACTAGCCGGGAAGAGTCCATGAACCCCTATCGCGATAGCCTTCTTCACCATTGGTATGTCTTTGGAAAGAGAGACATGATTTGTAGGCGGCTGCTGCGTCCTAAGCAATAACTGGGCGATCTGTTTGATGATCGAAGGGTTTTCTTTCATACGGTAAGTACTCTTAAACGATGGTAGAAGTAGATTTGGCGGCAGGGCCTTATGAAGTGAAGCTGTGGCAGACTTCGACGGCGAGTCCTTGATAACCGCATCTGAATTGGTTGTATTTGGCTGAACCGTGGGCGGCGCTTCCGTGTCTGGCCGGCCTTTTTTGGTTTTCCTCGTCGAACTACTCTTTAGCGATCGTTCTGGGGGAGCCTTAATTGATGATGTTTTCTTGTTACTACTCTCTTCGTTGACTTCCACGCTGGATCTCCTCGGACTTGTTTCTGAGCCGTCGCCTATAATGGCTAACTCGCCTTGTTCGGGGGAATTCTTTTTTTCGCCTGCTTTTCGGGGAGATATATCCCTGGACCAGAAGGCCCATGTTGACCCAGCTGACGGTTGGGCTGTTACAGGCGCTGGGGCAGACGGTGCGGGAGCATCTTGCATTACAACATCTTCGTTTTCCTTGGTCACAGACTCCTCTACTTTGGCATCTCCATTTAACTCCTGCCCCGCATATTTCTGCGCAGTCGGGTTTGCCGACGATGACGACCAGAAACCGAACCACGAGCTGGTCTGTTTGGCCGGTGTTGGGGTCTCTGTCTCTGGCGGCGGTTGGGCTGGTGGATCTTGGGGTAGTATCGGCGCAGTCGTCTCTGGAATATTTTGATGGGTTTCGGCGCTGTCACTGGTAGGTTCGCTCTGTCCGGTTGATTTACTTAACCATGACAGCCAACCAGTAGAACTTGTTGGCGGTTGAGCAACGGCTTCTGTAGAGGTAGGGACTGACGCCACCAGCTCGCTTGTTGTGGTTCCATTCGCGGGGCCATCGCTTGCGCTCACTCCTTCCGGCTGTCTTACGCAGGAGGCCGGCTCACTATGTTGTGCCTCGGCATTGGCTTGGTTAATGGTACGCAGGGTCCTGATGGACTGGCGGTCCGAGTCAGAAGAAGAGTCCTTCTTGTTCGTCTCAAAACGGCTAAAGTCAGCTACGGCTTCTGACCGTCGGGTGTCGCCCATTATGTTCTCCCGAGCTACCTTGGTCGATGCGGAGGATTTCGAAACGCGTGGCCATGAGCCGTACCAGCTATTTGCCTTTCGCACCTAGAAGATCGGAATCAGACCGACAATAGAAGCACGGCAGTAACATATAGCATATATCAAGCACTCACCCGTTTGCCATTGTGCGATGTTGTGGTGGCGGATGTGTTCGGATGGTCTGGTCGATCGGGCGGCATGCCAGGTGACGATGTGTTGGTGAGCAGTGACGCAACACGGGCGTTCTGGGATGGGAGGGTTGCACTATCTGGTCCAGGTCGGGCACGCTTTCGGGGGATCATAGCGATAGCGGTGATCTCGTACTCGCTCCCCCCATGAGTTATTGTTTCTTTCTCAAGTGGCTGGATGAAGTGTTTTCTGTATCAGTGGAAGATGCAGGTGCCTGCCTAGTGGTCAGTCCTTGATCGAGGTCTTGAATGATGGCATCTGATGACTACAAGTAGGTACCTCGGCGTCTTCCAAGCTTGCAGATAGCTTATAGATACATACCTACGACGCATGTACTCAGTTGTTGGGGTGGGGCTCAACGGGTACATTCCTAAGGCTCTGTATGTACCTACATATAGGTACTATCGCTAGGCTTCCACTACCTAGATATACCTAGGTATACCTAGGTATCTAGGTACCTAGGTAGCATGGAGGTGCCCCTCTATCGGTGGTTCGGCGGATCTTCTCTCCTTTATCGATAAGCGCATAGGGAAAAAAGTTCGGGGAATAGGCGGAAAGCAGTTTCCACGAGAACCTCTTACGGCCTCTTAAGATCTTCGTATGGGGTGGAACACGTGAATTGGCATGACCCCCGATATGACACGATGAGCTCTCTCAAAAGAAAAGATGCCCCGGGCGGTGCCCCTGCTGCCAAGTCTCCAAAGCGATCCAAATCCGACAATCCTCAATCGAAGTCCAATGCGAACTCCTCCCAGCCCACTAAGACGTCCCAGCAGAAGCCCGCCAGCGCTGCCGGGGTCTCGAGACTGAAGGAAGAGGAGCCGCTGTTCCCCCGCGGTGGTGGAAGCGTGCTATCTCCTCTTGAGCACAGGCAAATCTCCATTCAAGCCAAGCAAGACGTCCTTTTCGAGCACGCGTCGAGTCAGAAAAACAGGAAGACAGATCAATCTGTGAAACGAAAGAAATCCAAGACGTCCAAGAGCAGGCCGTCCAATGGCAGTCGGCCGGCTGAAGATGGCGTTAGAATAGAGAGTCTAAACTATCAAGTAAGTGGCTTGGCTGAGCGCACCTCTCGAGCAACCGGTTCTGACGAGAAAGTAGCGTTTGGTTAAAGGCTCTCTGGTTTTGGGCCAGGTCACCGAGATCCGCCCATTGCAAGTCATCCTCGCCCTACCAAATAATCTCTCTGGCCATGTGCCAATTACTTCCATTTCAGATATCCTGAGCGACAGGGTGGTAGCCGAAGCCGATGCCCTTGACGAAGATGACAATGAGACCAGCACAGTCGATCTAAATGATATCTTCGAGGTTGGACAATACCTTCGCGCCTACGTGGCATCTACGACAACGGACAGTACTGGGACATCAACAAAGCCGAAGAAGCATATTGAGCTGTCATTGCGACCGGAACATACGAATACAGGGCTTTCGGGCGATGAGATCGTCGAGAATGCCGTGGTGATGGCGTCGGTATCCAGTGCAGAAGATCATGGCTTCGTCATGGACCTTGGCCTGTCTGGCGCAAAAATGCGAGGCTTCCTCCCCCGAAAAGAAATTTCTAGAGATATCACCGAGACGCGCATGCAGCCTGGCGCTGTTGTCATGTGCCTTGTCACAGGGAAAACTGCACATGGTAAAATCATCCAGTTATCAACGCTGCAGAGCAAACTAGGGAACCTACAGAACTTCGCATCAGAAGCCACCACCATTCAAACCTTTGTGCCGGGATCCGCAGTTGAGCTGATAGTATCCGACATTTCGAAGCGCGGGTTAGTAGGCAAGGTGATGGGTTCCTTGGACGTTACCGCTGATCTAATCCATTCTGGTGTTGGACCCAAAGCGCTGGATTTGGAGGCCAAATACAAGATCGGAAAGAAAGTCAAGGCCCGTGTCATATGCGACTTTCCTACAGCCAAGGAGCCAAAACTTGGTGTGTCGCTGCTGGATCACATTATGACCCTAACACCTCAGCGAACTACGTCGACTAAGCGCCCCCTCGACTCGCTCTCCGCCTCCTCGATGGTTGAGAAATGCACTATATTCAAGGTGGACACTGAGATGGGTGTATTTGTTGAAATTGGCGTCGACCAGGTTCCTGGATTTGTGCACATCTCCCGTCTCAAGGATGGCAAAGTTGACATGCTCTCTGAATCATCCGGTCCCTTCAAAGTTGGTACTGTTCATCGCGGCAGAGTAATCGCTTACAACGCCGTTGACGGCATATTTAATTTATCGTTTCAGTCAAGCGTGTTGGAACAACCTTTCCTCCGGATCGAAGATGTCGCTGTCGGCGCTGTGGTCAACGGCGAGATCGAGAAACTCATCATCAACCAAGATGGCGTCAGCGGTCTCTTGGTCAAATTGGCGGAGAGTATACATGGTTATGTTCCAGAGATGCATCTGGCGGACGTCCATCTTCAGCATCCTGAGAAGAAGTTTCGTGAAGGCCTTAAGGTCAAGGCTCGAGTTCTATCAACCGACCTGTCTAAACGACAAGTTAGACTTACCCTAAAGAAGACTCTGGTGAATTCCGAGGCGAAGCCGTTGCAATCTTTTGATGACCTCGTTGTAGGGGCACAAAGCCCTGCTACCATCATCAAAGTCCTTGATAACGGGGCCGTTGTACAATTCTACGGGTTGTTGCGGGGGTTCCTACCTGTCTCGGAGATGAGCGAGGCATATATCCGTGACCCCAAGGAGCATTTTCGGGTTGGCCAGGTCGTTAGTGTGCACATACTGAATTTCGATATCGACGCACAGAAGCTCTTCGTATCTTGCAAGGATCCCTCTGCCTTTGGTATAGAGAAACAGAACGCGCTCAAGAATCTCAAAATAGGAGACCTAGTGTCTGCGAAGGTGGTACAGAAGACAGAAGATGATGTTCATGTTGAACTTGTTGACAGCAATCTCAAAGCCCTACTTTCAATTGGACAACTTACCGACCGACCAAGCAAAAATCAATCTTCTATGAAGGGAATCCGCGTTGGACAGATTCTTAGCGAGCTCGTTGTACTAAATAAAAACGACAGTCGCCGGTCGATTGCATTGTCAAAGAAACCAAGCCTGGTTCAAGCAAGCCAAGACGGTGAACTACTCACGGCTTTTGATCAAGCCGAGGTTGGCGAGATCCGGCAAGGTTTCGTCAGGAATATTACCGTCACAGCCGTTTTTGTGCAGTTCCCGGGACAGCTAATTGGTCTCCTACCCAAGTCAAAACTTCCTCGAGAAGATCAAGACAAAATAGACTTTGGTCTAAAGAAATACCAGTCCATCGCTGTGAAGATTGACTATATAGATAGAGACAATAGTCGACTGGTTGTCGCCTCATCCGCATATACAGATAAGGCTTCAACTGATGCTCAATTAGTCACAGCATCCAAACTGGATAACCCAGTGGACGAGACACTAAAGTTTATTAACGACTTACACATTGGAAAAGTCACAAAGGCTAAGGTCGTATCAGTCAAGAGCACCCAGCTGAATGTTAAGTTGGCCGACAATCTACAAGGACGCGTCGATATCAGCCAAATATTTGATTCTTGGGGGAAAATTGCGACTCCCAAATCTCCTCTGGCCGCATTCCGAGTGAACAAAGTGATAGAAGTGCGAGTTCTTGGTGTCCATGACGCGAAGAATCATCGATACTTGCCCATCTCGCATCGGTCAACGCATTCGGTGCTTGAGCTGTCAGCGAAGCCAAGCGATTTGAAGCCTAGTACAACGTCGCAGCTATCTCTTAAGGCACTTGAGCTTGGCTCAATACACATTGGCTTCGTGAACAACATTCAGCAAAACTCGCTCTGGGTAAATTTATCGCCAAACGTACGCGGCAGAATCAGTATGCTCGATATATCCGACGATGTATCCCTTCTTGATAATCTCTCAACAAGCTTCCCCATTGGTTCGGCCTTGAAAGTACGTGTTCTAGCTGTAAACCCTACAGAAAACCGCCTCGACTTGTCAGCCCGCGCTTCGGGAGCTTCGACTCATCTCACCTGGGATACTCTCAAGCAAAATATGGTTCTCCCTGGTAGAATCACTAAGATCAATGAACGCCAGATTATCGTGCACCTCAGTGAAATAATTTCGGCACCCGCCCATCTGATCGACCTTAGCGATGATTATGGTGATGCTAGCACCATGTCATATAGCAAAAACAGCGTTATCCGTGTCTCGGTAGTCGACGTGGACAAGAGTAACAAGCGCTTACGGATTTCTTTACGCCCGTCAAGGGTCTTAAACTCGTCTTTACCCGTCAAGGATCGCGAGATTACCACTCTTACTCAGCTCATCGTTGGCGATTTGATTCGTGGCTTTGTCAAAAATGTTTCCGACAAAGGATTATTCATCGGTCTAGGTGGTGATGTTACAGCCATGGTTCGGATCTCTGATCTTTCAGACAAGTTCATCAAGGACTGGAAAGATGAATTCCAGATTGATCAATTGGTTAAGGGCCGGATTACATCGATCAACCCCACTACCAGCCAGATTCAAATGAGCCTAAAATCATCAGTGGTTGAGAAGGACTTTGTGTCACTCACGAACTATCAAGACCTCCGCGCAGGCCAAGTTGTCACTGGGAAAGTCCGCAAAGTGGAAGATTTTGGTGCCTTCATTCTCATCGATGGTTCCGCAAACGTGAGCGGACTGTGTCACCGAAGTGAGCTAGCCGAGAAGCCTATACAAGATGCAAGAAAACTTCTTAGTGAGGGCGATGCAGTCAAAGCAATTATCTTGGACGTTGACGCGCAGAAAAAGAGGATCAGCTTTGGGTTAAAGCCTTCTTATTTTGAAGATGAAGACAGTAATATTGGTGAAGATGACAGTGATGATGAAGACAAAATTGCAGGTGCCTTGCTGGACGACGATGATGATGACGAAGACGAAGAACCCGACGATGAGGATATGGAAGACGGTGATGGCTCAGTCGTTATTGAGGGTATTGATCACGACGGAGATCTATCCTCTGATGTTGACGATACTAAGATGGCCGATGTGCCAGTCGAAGATGTCGACGCACTTGGTGCTGGAGGATTCGATTGGTCTGGAACTGCACTTGACGAGCATGCTACAGCCGGTGCGGACACTGGCCCGGATACAACAACAGAAAAGAAAAAGAAACGGCGAAAGCCTCAGATCGAAATGGACAGGAGCGGCGATTTGACCAACTTTGGCCCACAGACCGCAGTGGACTACGAGCAACTGCTCAATCGCCAGCCAAACTCGTCTGGCCTTTGGACTCGATATATGGCATTCCAGATGCAAGTTAGTGAACTAGCTAAAGCTCGCGAAGTTGCTGAGCGTGCCGTTGCAACAATCAATAGCACAGAAGAAACAGAGAAATTGAATGCTTGGATAGCATATCTAAATCTCGAAGTGAGGTTTGGAAACGACGCTACTGTGGACGGCGTTTTTACACGTGCGTGTCAGGTCAATGACCAACAGGAAGTCTACCAGCGGCTTGCTAGCATATATGTCCAAGACAATAAACCTGAGGTAAGTGACAAATGTTCTCTATATCTAGATCATAGCTCACAATTTGCTAGAAAGCAGATGCGCTCTTCCAGTCCATCACGAAGAAGTTTGGCGCAAGCTCTCCCGATGTTTGGCACAATTATGCTCATTGGCTCCACGCCGTCCAAAACGATCCTGATCGGGCAAGAGCATTGCTGTCTCGGGCCACACAGGCTTTGCCAGATCACGCCCGCCTTCCCCTAATGACCAAGTTTGCTGCTCTAGAGTACAACTCTCCGAACGGAAGTGCCGAGCGTGGCCGAACTATGTTTGAAGGACTCGTCGCCACATTCCCCAAGAGATTTGACCTATGGAGCCAGCTCCTAGACCACGAAGATGGCCCCAACGCCGATAGGGCGGTCATCAGAGATGTCTTCGACAGAGCGACCAAAGTCAAGGGACTCAAGGCACGGCCTGCCAAGAAATGGTTCAAGCGCTGGGCTGATTGGGAGGAGAAGAACGGCGATGCCAAGAGCCAGGAGAAGGTCAGGGCTAAGGCGACTGAGTGGGTAAGGCTCAAGGCGGAGGTGAAAAAGGACGACGAGGAAGACGAGGAGTGATCAGGGAAAAACGAGACCTCAATGATACCCAGACTGTTATGTGGTCTCTGCTAGCCGGAAAAAGACTCAAGGGTTTAAATAAACTAGTTCGTGTATAAATACTGGCTATTACAATATGGATTGAGATGTAGATATGGCGTTGTGAGCGAAACACGGAATGAGCGAAACACGGAAATAACTAGATGCCGGACCTGGGGGTTTTCTTTCCACTCCAAGCTTGCTGCGCTACTTCTACTTCAAGATCCCAATCATTAGTTGTAGTCAAAAGTTTCGAAATTTTGGACAAATTATCATCCTTGTTTTTAAGTACACTGTCTATATACCTCAAGCTAATATCGAACATTTTGTTTCACAGCAAATATTTCACAAATAAGGATATCCAAGTCCGTCTATTCAGTTTGTGGGTTGGACCAAAGAAACATCAGTCCCCGACTCCCCCACTTCCATAGGTACCCAGACAACAGTCTCCCAACCACATCATACACGGCACAAGAGTTCTTGTCCCTTGACTCTATTAGCGCCTTCGGTTTTCATATCGGTCATACATCATAATGAGATATAAAAGGTATGTTGTAAACGAAGGATACCCCATACCGGGCCTTTTTGTTGCGGTCCGTATCCAGGAAAAAGCAAAATTCCAAGCTCCGTTTACTTTTTGAATTTTCCTTTTTGCTTGTTTGAATTTCCCACCCACTTGTGCGCCAGGAAGTCTATACATTTGTGACGTCTGGGACGAGTCGTCCTAACAAATCCGTTGAAACAGACAAAGAGAACCCAGCTGACTTTGGGTGGTGTTCCGTATTGTTGACACAGAAGCTCGCAATCCTTGCGATACATCGTCTAAGAAAGTTTTGGTGTTGTGTCCAACGAGAGAAGGACGTGACTAATGATTAATTAAAAAAATATTATGACATTCATCGACCGCGCTGGTCAAATCTGTTCTAGAAGACATCTCTAATCGCCACTTTAGGGACGCTGGGGAACCTGTGGGAAGAGGGCGAATTGAGGAGATGCATTGTTATGGCCCCGACTAGCAGTCCGAGCTCGTCTGTGAGTTTTGAGGGACTCTTTCGTGAATTTCGAATCAAGAGGAGCAACCGTGTCATGAGGGACCTTCGTAAGCAAAGTCGCGTCCGACTGTGCCCGACTATGGCCGGCCTCTGGTTTCACGAGGGTTGCCGGGGGGTCTACGGTTAGATCGCTGGCTGTGGTGATGACCGGTTCCTTGTCATTTAGCGTGATGGTGACGGGCTGCTGGGAGTCTACAGGTGCTTGCCAACTCGAGCTACTACTACCAGTCCAGCGAGTGAAGGTGGAAGATGGATAGCGGCTTGATGTTACTGACTGCTCTGATAGAGTAGACATGGTCGTTGATGCACTGGACCGAGGGTGTAGGAACCTTGCAGGTCTGTCAAACTTCAGACTGATATCGTCATGCTGTAAAACCTTAAGGTCATCGCTGGAAGCACAAGAGCTTAGCTCGCCTCTTTCGTATTGCAGCATCTTCTCGTGCTCATCGTTTGGTATCAATAGGCTTGGCGACAAGCAGAATCCTTGTACCTCTTGCAAGCTAGAGGTGCTTGAATGAGATCGGTCGTAATCACGCTTGAGTTGAGTTAACGTATCGATTCTTGGGAGCGAGAAATTTGACGTCATAGGTGTTGTTGTACTAGTGGGGGTAGTAACTCCATGGGTCACGCCCGAGCCATAGCTTGTAGGGCTCAGTGCTGGAACATCGGCCGACAGAAGGCTAGCGGGCAACGGCTCAAAGCTGCCACGGCTTGATTCAACTTGGTGACCCAGTACCGGGCTATCTGAGAAGTAATTTTCACGTTCCAAGTCGCAAGAAGGTCGTTCCCAGGCGAAGTCGCAATCAGCTTCGGCCTCATGGTCGTAACAATAGTCGATATCGTCCTCCCAACTATCGTGGACAAGATCATCTTCATTTATCTCCTCGTCGTCGTATTCGTGGAGAGCGCGCTGGGCAGCCAAAAGATCAAATCTACCCAGCGTATCCGAGGCATTGCTTGGGGGTCGTTGTATTGCTTGGCTTAAAGACAAGCGTCGAAGGTATGGTACGGAAATACTACCTCTAAGAGATGTTGTATTACTTATGATACTCGTGCGAGACCTAATTGTTGTCAAGTGGTATTCCTCTTCTTCAGGAACTTCAGCCAAAGAAGACATGGAACCAGTCAGGGGCCACGCGACATCATCGGTTGTAGTGGATATAGAATAAAGAGACTTCTCATCGTCGCCCGCTATGCCCGAATAACCGGAGACCTGGGAGATCGGGGGTGGCCAAAGCCCGTCAGTGGATGGCAAGATAAATGACTGTGCTACGGAGCTAGAATTGGTTCTCAATCTTTCAATAGAGGTTGCGCCGAATGAGTCGGTTCGGTCGTGGTGGACTGAGATGCGGCTTGATGTCCGAGGCGGCGGTGGAATCGGCGACGTCTGTGCATCGTCGGGGACCGATCGAGGCAGACGTGGTGGTGAGAACTGAATACTGTCCCGTGAAAGAGGAAAACGCGGTGGCGAGAGCTGAATACTGTCTCGTGATGGGCTACGTTCGAAATCCTGTGGAGGGCTTGGCGGCGTGGGGAGTGGTTTATCGAGAGCCTGCGAATTGAACCCTCCTAGTGTATTCGAGGCGCCAGTTTTCGTTCGCGTCCGTGCTCCATGAAAGCCAGGTAGCGTCTCATAACGATTGACTTCGTCCACGTCGGAGCCAGACAAGTTGTCCCTTGAGGAATGTGAGACATGTTGGAAGTCGTACGGCCCAGATATTTGATACTTCCTCATCGAAGCTTCAGATGCTCCTCTAGCCCGTCGTCGTGTGAACATAGATTGGATGAAGCGTTGCTCTTTAGGCAACTCCGGTACGCTATCAGTTGGTATCTCAGTCATAGAGAGTAATGAATTCCCATGGTCACTGTGTCCCCGGCGTAGCTTAGCTTTACGACTGAAGACAGCCTTCCCAAACAGTTGCACACTTTCAGGCCGTTCTTTGAAAGCCATGACTGAGGAGCGTTGAGATGGGTTTCTAGATAAGCTTAGATTCTCTAGACTAGGCTCCCATGGCGTTTCCAGTGTTTCAGAACGAAGTGAGGATGAACCCGAAGACGGCGCCAGTTCACCCAGCGGTTGTTCTGCTATAGAACCTCGTTTCATTCGTCTGCTAAACGCACGAATACCCTCGGGGGAGGGCGGTCCATTCAGCGAAGGCTCAAGTATGTCTACCATACCATGGCCATGATAGTGGTCTGTCGAGGTGGCTGTTGAGGGCCGAGCCATATGCACGGTTGACGAGTTGGCATCGTTTGTTACTTTCCGCCGAAGCCCCTTGAAGTTGGCCGATGTAGAGCTTGACGAAAACATGTTTACGGAATCCTATTGGACTTCTTCGCGATGCCGTGGTTCGATATATTGGATGTTAGACCCGGGTGTAAGCTCCCCGGGCCGCTCTATGCCCGCAGCTTTCAATTATCAGGGAAGGCTTGCAGACATAGGTCGCAAGCTACGCAGGTAGGAAAGAAGAGAAACAAATGAGAATCAAGAGGTTGGAAGCCGGTTGTGGGGATGTAACAGAAAATGATTTATGGGATATGAAATGGTCCAAATATTGGAACAGAGAAGATCAGAGTGGTCGGGTACCCCTGCAGTTCTCTTGGCCGTTATGCAAGTGTCCAACGGGGAAAGCTGGAGCCAGGGTCCATGAACAGGGACCAGGATCAGGACGCCAAGACCCAGGGTAGTTATTCTGGATACTCAGATGAAATTACAGTAGCCCGGATGCTAGTGAGGACCTAGGGAGCTGATCGGTATGTATTGAGAAAGCCGGCAAAACGAAAGGACGATCAATAAGAGAGGTGTTTCGTCCGATTACACTTAGAATTTTAATATATCGTGTCGTAGCCGCGTTCCTCCTTTTTTCAGCACCGATGCGAGCCGGACTGAAGCAGTCAAACAATTGCATGCACGCGTACGTCGCACGATGGCAGAAAACTCAAGGCAGCGAGCAGCCAACACTCCTTCTCACAGTTCTTCCCCACAATGCTGCGTGTGTTCACCACAAAACCAAGCTTCGTGTCAGGCTGTCGCAATCCGGGAGACGTTCAGCGGGACGGGGGACGGTAGTGTTCTTGCAGGCGATCAGATGCAGATCCGATCCGCGAGTTTTAAGATGATCTTAGCGAAAACAAGGTTAAATCCATCCAAGGTTCCGAGTGCCCGTTCAAAGAAAGGTGAATAGAGTGATGTACAGTAACCGGGAATCTTTTAAAAGCAATGCCCGCGATATTGACAGAGTAGGAGGTGTAGGGTAAGCCTAGCGAAATTCAGATCAGCGTTAGTTGATGTCATGGGAGCTTCAGAAGCAGTGAAGATCTATAGTGCAAGGAGAAGCGCAGACCTGCGCAGAGGAACAGCAAGCTGGTTATTGCTGAGGTAATAATAGAACGATCCTTGGAAGATTGTCACATCATACAGAGTTTAAGGGCAGAAGGCAACGCGAACAGATGGCGGGGGCTCTGGACTACCAATAGGTAGCACTCGGGCTCGAGAGCACGGCATCCCATATGCCGGTGTATACGTAGGCTGGCAAAACCCACAAACCGATGCAGCATAGCCATACGCGTACGAGGAGGCCAGGCAAGAGTGCGATGACATCGCAGGCTGCGCGCCAGACGTGTCGTCCGGGTAGAGATACTGTAGATACTGTGCGGTAGGCCAACTAGCAAATCCCTAAACCCCATCCCATGGAAGGTTCCGACCCCACTACTTGTCGAGGAGAGGAGACCCCGGTTACCTACCGTGCAAGGATGGAGATGGCGACAGAAGTAGGTCTGATACGGCTTTGTCAGAGCTGAGAAGCTGAAAACTCCTGATGCATGGTTATCACAAAGGACGTCGCAGCAGCAATTACAGGAGAGGAGGGGAAACAGAAACTATTCGCGAAAGACGTCCAGGAGTGCGTGATACTGAGGGTGTTCGGGGCCGAGCCAACCGTTGAGGCTGAGATAAGCGGCAGCAATGTGAAACCCACCTCGTTAGCGAAGGGTGTCGACCAGCCGCCCTTCTTCGTGGACCAAGACTACTGCCGTACAGCACCGCTCTCCGACGTCAACGACGACGACGAAGACGACGAGGAGAGTGGCGACGGAGGCTGTGTTTGTTGGCTTGGCTTGGCTCGTGCAGCGCCAAACTCCCGGCCCTCCGTATATGTTTGTTCGAACCAGCTAACCACCGTTACCAGACGGCAGCGACCGCTGACGCGGACTCACGTCGATCTCATCCATGTGGAGCTCGTATCGGCAACTCGGTTGGTCGGTCTCTCGTGTAAGTTGAAAGACGTCAGCCCGGCTTACAGTATTGTTATGCAGGTACGCGAGAAGATTGGTCCATGCAAGTGTTGAACGGCTGGTCGAAGCCCTCAATACCTTACCTTGGCACCTACCTACCTGATGTCGTCCTCCCACCCAGTTTCAGCACAGACTAAATACGGCATACGGATGTACTGTAGCTTATCGGACATCGGCATTGGCGTACCTGATGATATGCCCGAGAAATTGCTCTTCGCGGACTGGGGCAGATACAATCAGCACAGTGTTGTCACAAGCCTTACTTGCCTATCGCTGCTTCAGTACACCTATCCAGTCCACGCCGGACGGGATCAGGATAGGTAGGTACGAAAATCCATCCATCAATAACTGCATAACACAACCACGCTAAAGCTGACATGCAGAACCGGAACCCCAGCCATTTGACTTCGTCGCCGACCTGGCGCCTGGGACCTGCATGACGAGCTTATTAGTACGTAGGTACCTAGCAACTTCCAAAGGGAATGTCTTTTTCTGAGGATAAAACCTTTGCCTACTGTAGTGCTATGAAATAACTGTGCATACCTAGGTACCTACATGTACAGTGCTGTGCCTCTTACTTACACTGCTGTACACCTACACCACACTATTTTCAGTGCTCCATTCCGCTACTGCGGTCGTCGTTTCTAGCGTAGCGTACTGTGTATGTATCTCAGTCTACCTTCTTCCTAGTACAGCAGTATGGCACGCAGAATGTTTCACCTTGTCTTCTAGAAGGGACCGTCACGTTTTAGTTTGGAACACCATGTTTCCGGCCACGCATTACTGCACGTGCTATCTACGCTAAAATACATCATAGTACGAAGAGTACTGTGGCATACCTACTAGTACCTTCACAGAAAACCATTTGGCAGTCAACCAACCATGGCACTCTTACTGCTACCCACTACCTACTATCTTATGCACTCATCCCTTCTTTTTTTTTTAATCTGTTCTCCTCTTCTTTGTTTTTTTGTTTTTGTTTTTTTTTGTATTCTTGTTTTTTAGAAATATCTACATTATCCATCCGGCGGTGAGCATCCATTATTGGAGACCACCTACCTACTAAAAGATAAGGCACCGACACGAGGTTGAGCACAGGCACAAGTGCCTTAGCACCTCACACTACGAGGTGAGGCGGGGACAGTGCCCCCACGAAATACCATCCCAGAGAGAACGGATCCACGGTCCCAGGTGTAGAGTACAGACTAAGAGTTCCCCGCAACGAGCTTCTTTTTTTCTTTTTCTTTTGCTTTTTCTTTTTCTCCTCCTCTTTCTCTTTCTGTTCTCGGATCGTCGGCACTTTTCCGTGGTCAAGCGGTGACGCCGCGGCGGGGACCATAGCGTAATGATGCGATGGCCGTACTGCTGTACCTACCTACTATACAGTACTATGTGCGCAGTATATAGTAGTCGCTGCACATGTCCCAAATTAGACTCCAACAAGATCCTTGTTCGTGGAAACTTGGAACTAAACACGCAAAGTGTGGAATGCTCAGACTATAAATTCGGTATAATATTGTCGGGTCTCGCCGAGGGGGTCGGCCAACGTACCGGTATATCGGGTTAATGTCCAGGCCACGGGCAGTTGTTGACCTACACCCACCTCTGTCTATCTGTAGTTAGTATAGTATGTACTGTATCGGGTACTGTACTGTATACTAGTATAGGTATAGCCCAGCGTCATCATCGATTATCATAGCGTAGGATGCTATTACAGTACAGTTGTCAGCGATCGACGTGCATTGTTCCCGTCGTCGTGTTCATCCTGCTGGCTACATGATGTTCATGCCATCGACACACAGGCCGTCAGCATCCAAGACTCTCTCCCCCATGCCGTACGGTACTGTAGGTACTTGTATGTAGGTGCCTAGTCTTACATATACTACCTACCTAGGTCCTAGCACTATGTATATATAATAGTTGCATGCGACAAAGCCCGGCCCCAAAGTTTTTCTGCAATATGCAGGAACAAGGCACAGGCCGCATCGGCCAAAATGGAATGCTCCCACCAACGGTGGATCGCCGTCACTGGTCAAAACCAATGAGGCGTCAAGGTACGAAGCTAGCAAAACGCATCAGCACAGTAGTATAGAAGCCGCGTTCCTAGCCTAACATCATGGATGTCTCTCTGCCCAATGGCATGCCGCCAAAATTTAATAAGCAGCCACCTAGGTACTCTATTGAACTCACCAGTGCTGCAGGGCGCGGCATAGTATACTATAATACATGCCATACCTTAGGTACCTAAGGTAACAAAAAGTAAATTAATTTTCATTGCTTGCTTACAGTATTTACGTACAGGAAATGCAACAACACCTATTATAGATGTGGACAGGGAATTCTACTGCTGTTTATGTAGGTAGGTGAATCGCATCTTACTCTACTGTAATGTCACCACCTTTTTATCCCCTCACCTTTTCGCGACAACATGCTGACTCTTTTTTGCTACTGCTATTCCACCAACTGGGACCCCCCCCCCGGCCCTGGATCTGAAACCCGCCAATCGCGCTGTGAAATCCTCCGTAGTACAGACGCGTTAGAAGAACAGACCGGTTCCACTGCCTTGCATCGCCGTTTTCTCACTTTTTTCGGACCTCTTCATTCTTCTTTGTGTATATTTCTAATTCCATCTCTCCTTCTATTTTGTGTGGACAGTACGAAGCCGTAGAATGATTAGGGAAGTCAAGGGGAAATACCTTGAGACCCGGCAAAGGAACCCTTATCAAGTACGTCTATCCTACCCAGGGAAGAAGTCGCCTACACAATACTTCTTCCAGGTATCATGGGGATGGATACCTGGTATAGCCCTACAACAGAACCCTCATACATAGTATATAGTATACTATCAAGGGGTTCTTCCGAAAAATCTCACTGCCGAAAAGCCACAGTCGGTCAGCATGAGTACACAAAGCCTGGGCACAGAATCACCAATCACCCACGACCCAGCCTCCCAAACCGCGACATGAACAATAATGGTGTTGCTATCCGTAGCGCCATCTATTCTGGTTAGAACAGAATATCGGGCAGGATCCGTTGGCCTCTGATCACTTAAGTTGTGATCGACGGGGCCCATTGCCCCATGAGCGGCGTATCCGTACTGTAAAACATCCCGACTTCCATTGTCATCATGACCCTCCTAAAGCATCGTCACTCTACAACACCCTGATATCTCCCGGTAGACAACACACTTAGGTTAAGCAAAGGTCAATTTTCAACATATCCTAGTAAAAAGTTAGAGTATCGGTACCAAAGTTATTGAAGGGCTTACACTACCAATGCTCGCAGCATATTAGCCTAATGCCTAACGATTACTATTACTCGATGTAATCCGTACACTATTTCATTTCTCTGCCGTCTCTCATTTCGTACAAGGACCCCGGGCAGTAAGCCCACCGGACAACCTTTTCCCTATTTCACCCTGGATTAGTGTACGTAGCCATCTCATCCCCTGCCAGCTACAGTTCGATGACATGTTTCTAGTTCAAAATGGCATGTCTAATTTGATGGCCCAAAAACGTGGTGAGAACGTGGTTCTATAGTGTGCTGGGCTTAGAGCGGCGATATGACCTGGTCTGTCAAGGGAAAGATGACCGAGTAGCTAGATTAGTCCAGATGAAACACACACCCCAGACCGGCAAAGGATGAAGACACGGTTACAGCGCGTCTACGCTAGGTACTTTGTACGCCTGCCGTAGAAGATTACCAGAAGGAGATGATGCTTGCGAGGGTGCCATTCGGTTGGCAAAATACTAATAATAATAAAACCGCTTCCAACCTGTCGGGTGGCTGTTGGTTGTTGCGGCCAGGGTGTCCATGACGGTAAGGGGTCCCATCACCCCAGTAGTCCAAGCAACTAACCTCTAACTCGGTCATCGGCCCTTGTGGTGAACAAATGGTTACACTGGAGTGAAAAATACAAGAAAAAGTTGAAGGCGAAACGGTTCCGTGGCTAAGACACATGATCTTGTGCATACATGGGCACGGACCTGTTTATGAAGAGGGACCCGAATTATTGGCTCGTAACTACACTACACTTCATGTACAACTATGAGTTGCGCCACCTATATGCAACAGAGGTGGCGAGCGGTGAGCAGAAGTGAACCTGGCCCCATGTTGAATAGCGGACTACCACGCGTCGTATTGGCTTGCCAACACGATAAAAGTCGGCTTATATGGTATAAAAGGAATCATATATCACCTCAAACCCAGTAAACGCGTCTTCTTGTGCCACTATCCGCACGTGTACCAGACAAATTCATGCCCAGCTCAGACAGCAACGGCAACTCGAATTGAAAAGCCTCGTGCCTCTGTCGGATAGGCCACCTATTATGTATTATCCCAGACCAGATCGGCCCGGAACCGTCGAAACTGGTTTTGACTCGCTGGCGGGCCTGGAGACGCAGTGCCCTTCGACGAGCATGGCATATATGTCTTTCGCTACCAGCAGATTTGGTTTACCTAGAGCATGATGCCGGAGCGGGTGTTGCCGCATGCCCCTCCCGACCGCATACCATACAATCAGCTCGTCCTCGAACTCGATGGATAGACGGAGTTCTCGTCCAATGGGAGGCGGTGCGAAAACAGCCCGCGCCCGCATGTGTTTCAAAAAGCCAGCCTTAGATGCAGATTTCCAGCACGCAGGGACTTCAGTGATCCACGGACAAGACGGATCGCTACCGGGAGACCGCGCTCCTGGATTCGAGACAGCGCCTCGCGCATGCAAGTGGCGGTCACGGTTTGGAGTGTAGGCCGTAGGGTCTGCTTTTTTCAGCGGCCTTCGAGTTCTGATTAGGCTATTAGCCCAGTGTCGATTCTGGCCGTCCCGAGTCGCTGGAATTTAATACCCAATATCCAGCTTCTCCAATCCAACTATCACGGGCAGGCAGTTTGGGGTAAAACAATCACCTCAGGACTCGGCCGAGACGACGGTCCATAACACCAAGCTTTTCGGCTCTGAGAAGGGGCCAGAACAAGCTGTTGCATTCATTCCCCGCCGAGATATAGAGGGGCTGTATAGTGTCAAGGAGAATGCTCTGATGGAGTGAAGGTAGCAGTAGCAACGTTGCTTCATTACTCGGACTGATTTCATAAGCAGTCAAGCTTAAGGCAAGAAGTGTACAGTAGTTTATTTCTTCTAGAAGGAATCTTCTCGGAAATACCGCCATGCTAAAACTGTAGAGCTTCCTTCAAGGTATTATGGCAATAGCAGATGCCCCCACATTGACGATAGGTTCTGGTGGCGCTCACTGCTAACACTCTAGCTTCCCCAAGTCTTGAGGCGGCGTCATTCACGATAAACGTAATCCATAATCCGGGGACTCGCCATACGCACTATCTTCACACATACACCTGCCTATTTAAGCTGTAACAATTTAAAGAAGTAGCTTGCTTCGAACTTATACTGCCTATTCAGGATTATCCTAGCCCATTATGATCCTTCCCGGGCGATCAGATTCACCTGTCAACAACATACATGCTCTTTGGTACTGCAAGTTCTACCCGGTTACTCCTATTTAGGTAAATAACTCCGTATTATTTATATATTTACATGAAGAGGGTGATCGAGCATCGCCTGTCTACCTAACTGTGTTAGGTATATGTTTCGCGTAGTAATAGACCCCAAGGAGCACGCTGGAAAGTGAAAACATAGATAACAACAAACAGGCCGTTGGTTACAGGACTGGCGCCGGTACACCTTCTAATAGATCAAGTAAGATATCCGACTTAATGTAGGCACCGGTTTGGCTTCTCTCCTAGATCTAGAACAAAGGTCAAAGGAAGAATCATGGTCTTTCATGCCGCCCACTTCAGGATTGTGTGTCAACCAGGACCTGGAACCAACTAACTCTGTGAGAAGTAGCCTCTGGGTATCATATGAGGATCTTGACTTGTGAGTGAAGGGTCAGTGGTCAATCTCGAAGGATCTGGCTTTGTCTTTTACTCACGTGCTCTCACAATGCCGAAGTCTACTTCATAGGGTGCAGATACTTATTACTCACAAGTAGTTTTTATTTGATCAAACTATATGAGAACTTGTTAATACATCCCATAAATATGAGAAGGTATTTCCAGGGAAAATCATACAAGTTCCATGAATGAAACGGGGAATCAAGTACAATGTAGTTAAATGTGCTCATGTGACTCGTAGTGACAAGGAATTCTACGTTTGGCCTATTCGCATGAATTTCACAACTGGCTTGAGGGCCCAGGTCTAAAATGTCACAGCTGTAAACACACTGAGACTAGTATCTACCAAAGATGAGTACATTGTGATGCCTTGATGTATAGTGTCGTACTTACTGTTCAATTCAAGCACGCTGCTCCTGATCAATGCAACGCGTATCATAGCATCTCCTAACCTAGATAATACATATGGGATACAGAAACAATACATTCATGTCCAAAAACAGACTCTACGCCCACCTTACTCGCTCGTTGTCAGATCTATGCTATCGGGAGAAAGGTACTACCTAAAAAGTAGAGCAGAGTCATTAGAGCTATCAGCCGAAAGCGAAACATAAAGATAGAGAACCTATCATTAAAGACAACTTTTGTATCAATGATACAAGACTCCCCTATCCCTGCACTCGAACCAGCATATCCTCGACATCAGCTAACACTTCTGAGGTGAGGATGGATGCGTCGTCCCGAGAATCTATCAACGCAATGTATGATATCGGACATCCACAGCGCATACCAGCGTCCTCTATTACTTACCTAAACCACATACACAAGACGAGCATCCTTCATTGGCAGTCTGTGAGCATACAGGCTAAAGCCCGAGGTGACAACCAGCGTTCTGACCCGTCCATCTCCCATTCTGGTATCATGACGTTCAATGTGTCAGCGATCATGCTAGAGGCCGTGGTGGTTACATTGAGTTTCCGATAGTTGCAAGGCTGATCCAGGTGTTATCACGATATGTCTGACTGGTGTTCGAGATGTCAATCTTGCCATATACCTGATGCCGCACGCCGCACGCCGAATCATCATGAATCCATATGTTTCGTGATGCCGATAATTTCCTATGGTGAGGCCAATATATGAACATATGTTTGTGCCAAGTTGGCACCTCATTCCGGATAAGTGTTGCGGATGATTGGTATGACGTGAAAGAGGCGCCGCCACGGTCACCATCTTTCTACTCAATCCAGGGGGACCGACATATTGAAAACATGCAGAATCTATTCGTAGCATCATGGAGGTTTATTCTGGAAAATACCTTAGCTGCCTAATCACACGATAGGGTTCCATATATGTAGGCAAGCGAGACGATACCCAATATTACTTGGACACGGGTTCAAGGTTCAACACGGGCCGGTGTTGTTCCCGGGGCTTAGCATGACGCCTCTTGCGCGATCTAGGCAGTTCACGTAGCTTGCTGGCCTATCAATCTGTTAGCTATCTATCTTAGGATCAAAAGCAATCGAACACGAGAGGTCATTGCGAGACTTGGACGTCTCTGATACGTCAGGCCTCGAAGTTTTTCACAGATCTAAAGTGCCACCTAACTTAATTTCGTGGTATTGGAGCGCCTTGGGCCGAATCAACCCCGGTGCCTAGGCCATTCGTCTATCTTCTGTCTTCTGTCGGCTGAGGACGCGGCCACTTAGGAGCGAGTGGTCATGCGGGCTTCCACTTTGCGGTGGTAATTGCCACGGTAGAGGACCAGTAAAATAAAATCATAAAATCACTAGCGAAGCGGGGGCGCAAGCAAGGCTATCGTGGGAAACGTAAACGGTACATGTTCGGTTGGAGAGCATATCGCAGCTCTCCCCGGTAGCTTTGGTCAAGCATGGGAATCGCTGCTTCGTGAAATAGACAGGAGCGGTGATGAGTGGCCAGAGAGTCACTGGCCACTCGTTCGCGAATCTCTGACAGTGCGTCTCCTGCGCGAGAGTAGGGACAGCGAGGGGTGAAGACTTGCATATCGACGTAGCCGACAGCGGTTTTCTCGCCGCCAATTCCCTGCCGGAGTTTTACTGGGCCGGGATAATCTGCAACTACCCGAGACAGGAGACCGTCCCATCAATCAAGCCCGGCAGGCGGACTCTCCCTGGCGTCGGCATTGATTCGCCGGCGCTTCCAACTGTATAATACGCCCTATATAGCCAAGGTCTAGCCCGCGGCAAGACAAGAATGCCGAGTCGTCTCGGGTGATGGCCGCGAATCGAGCTGGGATTTGTCAAGGCTTCCCCGCTATTAGATCGAATGAATTCCGGGTGTTAGATCTTCCTCCTGTAGGTAAGGTTAGGGTCTTCTTCGTTCTGCCAAGTACGTCCGTGTAGTGTTGATGCAGCGCATGCAAGTATCGTTACGTTAGCCGCCGCGCCACGGGAGCTTACGGATGGGTAGTAGGTAGAGCATGGACGTCACGTGGACCACACACACACAGAGAGAGGGAGAGAGAGGGAGGGAGAGCCCGTGTTTACCTGTTGCTCTCTTGGAGAAAACCGAGATGCAGCAGCGAACGACCCTCTTAAAATAGGTGGGTTGTATTGTCGCACGGGTAGGTGAATGAAAGGCTCCTCAACTACAGCATCTCGTGGCACATCAATGTCTTTCGATCGAAACGGGGCCGCCAAAGCATGGTGCCTATTATCCAGGTTACCAGGTTCTCTTCACTAATCTCATACCGCGGGTAGCAACCTTGCATCCTCACCATGCATGTTTCAACAGCGAAGGGTCCAGATCGGGTAGGGGGCTGACGCTATCGCATGCAAACCCAAACTTGGCTAGGAGAGCATGAAATTTGCTAGGAGCGGCCGTTTGGGCGTGGACGTGCCAACGCCAAAGCTGGCAGACAAGAGTGCGAGAGATCTCATTGTGGATTCCCATCCTCACAAGGAGCCGCGAAGTCGTTATAAGAAAGATTTCTAAGCTCCCTAGAGCCTGGATATCGGGACCGAAAAGAGGCGTGCAGCCGATCCTCAGGCGCGAGCAGCCACTAATAGGAAGAAAAATGCTCCGCGTACACTACATGGTGTGGGATTTCTTCCCCGCTAGGGTCGACCCCTGGTTGCAGATTATTTCGCTAGCTATAAGACAGGTCATAGTACATAATCCAACAAGCAATAACCATGAAGAGAAAAGACCCTTGGTGAAATGCAATGCAACCTGCCGTAGCATGCTTCGAGATTCATCCTGGGATCGTAAGCCATTTCTATACGTAGCAGCATGGGCTCGGCTATACTGGCCGCTTCAAGGGTTTTTTTTTTTTTTCGAAGCTGCTGGCGTCTTGCGAGTGAAACTATGGTGCTAGGTCAACCAACCTGAGAGACTTCAGGCCATCCGTCACTCGGACGGGTCTGCATATAATTGATATGGACCGAGATATATCTAAACTGCTGTTGCATTGCATTGTAATATCAACCTACGAGATTCCCGTCTGCATGCAGAGCATCGATATATGCCAGTGTGCCGACTTTCAGACTATATGAGACCTTGCATCATTATTGTTCTTGATTCTCATCCGAAGTTCCTAGGTTGCATGAGTGATCCAGTTCAGGAAGGAAGTTTCAAGACCTGCATGCAGCTATTTTTTTCCCAAGTGGCTTGTGGCAAGTCAAAACAAGAGTGAAATTGTAGACATCCTACCGGGCAGTGCTGATCAAAGCACGTTTGAGACCAAACGACACTGACCTGCGCTTCCCCTTCAATGCTAGAGCTTAGTTACGTGTGAGGTCTATATTGGTGGCCTAAGGCAGGGGTCCTAATCGCCTGCGCAATACCTGGAATCGCGATGTTATCTGAGAGAGATCATTCGTCGCCCTATTGCAGCCTCTGTCCGTCATGGACCTGCCCCATGCAGACCATGGAGAGAGCAGAGACTGAAGTAGATCGATATTGAAGCAAACCAACCCAGTTTCAGACTACTAGCTGGCTTAAAGAATCATCCGATATTTGCAATATCCACGTGGATATCGGCGGTTTTTGCAGATAGGACGGATCTTGTATCGATCACGGCAACGTGCAGAGAGCGTAGTCTACCGGCTTCCGTGTTCGAGAGTTATTTTAGGTGGCCCTACCGGCGCAGTAAGCGGACGCCTTGAGGAAACTCGAAAAGTCTAATAACACAAACATGCTTAATGACTTAAACATGTCGGCACATGGCATAAATCCTGATGCCAGGGTCAGACCGTGCTGCCGGGGCTGTTCAACTCGACTTGTTTCAGGGCCTATCTGCACCAACGACGTTGGATCGGCTTAATGGAATATGGGGACATTCATATCCCAGCATTACCGTGGCCACTGACTGCAGCAGCAGCAGCGTTTGGCCATGTGATTATTTAAAGACTGATGGGATAACCCTGCATGGTTACTTGGAAGTGACATGGTCATGATAAATTTCTATTTCTCGAATGGCAGCAACAATACACACACTTAAACACAGCCCTTGGCCGCTCATTCTCCGATCAACGGCTACTCCAGCGCGTTAGCATCAGTCAGCCTCGAAGAACTCAACGCCCAAGATGTGGAATATGGGACATCTAGATCGGTCATACGATGATTCTGTCGTTCAACAACTTCATGTATGTTGTCCCCCATCCCCCCAAATTTTCAGAGCCACTTCTCGACACCAAATGCGTGCCTCGTTATAGAGCGTCCGGCCTCGCCTCTCGCCACGAATCTTCCTAGTACACGAGTATAGCGGGAGCCTTTTCGTGTGCGTAAAGCGAATAAGAACGTTTGTTATCGGAAATTGAGTCTATTCAAGAACCAGGCGCACAACACAATAAAATCCAAGAGTTCGGGGTAACTAACAGGGGAGCCTAGATGACAACGGCAGAATATCAACCGTCGACGCTTGCCAGCGAGGCTCCCTTCTACACAACAAGAGCGCCGAGTACGAGTAGTCATCAGAATAGTCAAGGCTATTATCCTACCAATATAGCAACAAGCAGTACTACGGACGGTCTGTCAGGGTTTCAAAGCCACCCGCGTGCTCTCTACAGAGCCAACAGTAGCCAGGTCTACTCCAACGAGTACAACTCCACCGAGGGAAACCCAGAGTCATCGAGCGGCGCTTCGTTCATCACATCCAGAGCAGGCTCCTACGACTCATCATTTCCCCAGTCGATGACGCCAGAATCGGGGGTTGGCGGTCATGTCGATGCGTACAACTACATGTACTCGCATGGCCAAGGGCCAGCGGGAGTAGTCGCCAGTCCGCCTGAGATGTCCCCAACGTCAGGGCACCATCACCACAAGAAAAATAAGACGTCCTCCCGTCAGCGGAAATCAAAGCATCCCCCCTATCCGGGTTTCGCTCCCGAAAGCGTAGCACCGTCATCAAGCAGTAACAGGTCGAAGCTGCGCAGCGCGTCCCGTACCTCTAAAAATACACATCACAACCCGCCGGCGACGGCCGAGGAGCGCAAAAGCCGCGAGACGCACAACAACGTTGAGAAGCAGTATCGCAACAGACTAAATGCACATTTCGAAAGCCTGCTGAGCGCGCTGCCCGAAAGGATGCAGAGCGCCGACGGGGAAGAAGGCGGCGACCTGGACGCGGGAGACCGACGAGTCAGCAAGGCCGAGGTCCTCGAGATGGCGAGAAGACATATAAAGTCGCTGGAGCGCGAGTGTGCTGTTCTCGAAGGTGAGAGGGATGAGCTCCGGGATAACATGGAGAGACTCCGATGGCTATTCGGTCGATGTGAGGGCGCTGCCGGCTCCGAGGGCTCCCAATTCTTGGAACCTGGATCTATGCCTTGAAAATGGGGCTATTGTAGGACTATGAAGAATATTTCTTGGACTAGAGGTTTTGGCACTGGAGTACGGACGGGCATGGCTCAAGACGGATCACGAGACAAAATGGCATAAACATCAGGCTCATGGTTTGGGAAGCGATTTGTTACCAATATATTTTGTTTTCATTCTAAGAGTTGCGACCCTATCTGGCACCGAACATGATGCTAAATCTGATCTCCTGCAAGTACATTCCCCTCTTTACTTGGGCATCTTTTCAAGAGCGTCTTGAATACATATTGACTGGACATAACATTATGCCTTACAGATGGATCTATACGACCAAACAATACGACAAAGCCCAAATTTAGGGACCGTGATAAACCAGGACAGGCTTCACAACAGAGTCCATAATCTCGATGGACCAACCACTTAGAATGGCCCAATTTTGAACCGGTATCTGTCGAGGTCGGGCAGCATTGGTCGACACTCTTGGCAGACCGGATCCCAGTGGCGTCTCGTTGATCCGCGTAGATATGCCTACCAACTCTATTATCACAGTACTAGTGAAAAGGAGTGAAATGGATTAATTGCTCTAGGACTTCAGCTCCCCCTGCCGTGGATGTGATCCTCTATATGCAAGTCGGTTCCGCATTATATCCACGACAAGGAGCTGTCCCGACGAATCCGTAGACCTCTAATACGCAATCAAGGTATCTCATTGGGCGATGTCTCATGCCTGGAATCCAGCGATGACTCCGGACTTATTATGGTTGCAATGTCCCTCCAAGTCCTGGGTTACCTCATATTACTATTGCTCAACTGCTGTACGTACTATGACGTGACACCTTGCCAGTCTCTACAGCTATGTGCAACCTGAGGCTATACCGAAACGGTGTATCGGATCGGATAGAGATCACTTGGGGGTCATCACCACGAATACGAGCACTGCGAGGTCTTCGCTATTAGTAACATATAGTTTGTTTGTAGGGGTTCTCAAGTTGGACTTTCTGATAACCTAAGCCCTGATAATCGGCCTTGGAGTTGATAGAATGCGAAAGAAAGAGACTAAAAGGGAACAAGCCTCGAAGGATTCAACAAAAGTCTTTCGGGTATATGTCGAGACCACTTCTCTGGCGGCCTCACGGATCAGGACAGGAACACGGGGTCGAACCGGGTCCGAGGTCCTGGTGGCGCTTGTCGGGACGGGATGGCAGTATACTCACCGGCGAAAAGATGCAAGCTATCCATCTAATCCGAATAGGTGCTGTGCACCCCCCAATGAGAAACACGTAGGTGACCATGGCATAACGCAGCATGCAGCATCTGCAAATCCTTCCGCACCACCCCTGTCCTGTCAGAAGGGCTCGGACTTTTTCTTGGTGTAGGACGAAACATCTTACAAAAATAGCCCTGGTCGGAGAAAGGCCGCTTCAGTATCTGATGCAGGTCCTGCGCATCTGAAAGGATGAGATGGGTATATGACAAACGACGCGCGTAGGTGGCGTCTCGGTGGGTTTGACACCGGCTTGACGTGTCAGCAGAACTCTGTGCACATACATTCCATAACGGGAAAATGATGCTCTAAAAGCCGTGAACCCTCCTACCCCCCCTTTCTAAAACACACAACCTAGTATTTATTCAGTCACTGGCAACGGAGCGCACTTTAATAAACCAACCGCTACACAAGGCCTGAGACAGGCATTGTGAAGCGGAGTGCCTTTGTGAATTATGCCACCGCTTGAAACAGCGCAAGGGTATGGCTCGTATTAGTAGCTATTCTGAAATCTATATCGCATGTAAACAAGTTCAAAGGTTTTTGACACAAACAAGAGGGTATCAAGTCGGCTTCTCTGTGGTAACAACGCACAATGGCGTAGCCGCGATGGAAATGTCAATAATGAACTCCTATCCAATGCAAGCAGCAGACCAAGGCCCCCCAGGTCAGCAGCATTTCCTGACAGCCTTCTTTCGTGAAGCACTCAATCGCTGTCTTCCTGTCCATGATCAAGCGAACTATTGACTTGGTTTCCTTCGTTTCCGCCTGCCTCAGGATTTGAATTCCCTCTCCGTCTTTTGCTCCGACTGAAAAACTGCCCTAACGTGTTGCTAAGGCTGCGCGCTCTTCCTCGACTGGCTCCCTGTCTTGTTGAAGGTGGTTCATATTCATTGGGGATATGACCGCCTTCATTACTCCTAATGAGCAGTGGATCAGACGCACTCGCGTCATCGTCTTCGTTCTGAGGGACGAAGAGACTGGACCTAATTGTAGGTCTTAAGCGCCTTGTTGATCTTCTTCTCTTGACGGTGCTGTCTTCCCCTCTGAGCAATGTGTCCGCAACTACAGCACTGACTGTGGATGATAAAGGCGACGGTGATATAAAAGCGTTAGAGTAATGATGGTGGCCGTGAGACCTAGGAGCGAGAGCGGAAATACGTGGAGTTACTGGGCGCTCTGGGGAAGACGGGGGGAGGGCTGGTGATAGAACGCCGATCGAAGGCGGAAGAGGCTCTGATATGGCAACGGAAATTACAGAATGAATTGTAGGGACGCTATCTGCTGAAACTGTTTGGGACAGGCCGGGATGGACACGATCCTCAAGGGAGTTCTTCCAAGGATTGTTGAGCAAGACGGATGATGCGCTGGTGGGTGTGGGCAAAGTAGATTTTGGGGTAGATTGATCCGCTCCTGGGTGTGGTGGTGTACCTATAGGTAGTTGGCTTCTAAAGGGCTTCCCTGCGTGTGAGAAGCTGCCTCGCGAGGCGTGTGATGTTCTTCTCGATGTCGATGCTGATATCGCCTGCGACGTCGCTCGTTCCGTATTGTTGTAGGGGCCATATCCGTCTTGGTTTCTTAAACCTATGGTTTCTTCGATATTCTCATCATCCGACAAACGGTCGTCATCATCATGCCGAAGCCGGCCACTGGTGATGAGGAATACACCAAAGAAGGTTAGCAGACAACCGCCGACAAACTTGGCCGCTTGTTCTACAGTTGTGCGCTCGAAATCACGGTAGAGAACAGCGCTCCCGATGATGACTGATAACGTGAATAGTACAAATTGGATGGGTATAACCTGTGTTGAGTCGAATCTCTGCAGCGCCTTATTTACGTAACGAACCTGCATCACCGCAGTCCCCAGGAGAATAATGATCAGGCCGTAAGTTACTGGAGTAGCAAAAGCTTTAAGAAGGGTCGAGGACAGCATAGAGGACACGCCCTTGGTCGTCAAAGCAGTATAACCACCTGGCTAGCTATTAGTAGCGGCAACGTTAGATGGGACAGGGCACAAACCGAACAGTCCAACCAGACCCAAGTCGATTAAGATGGTTTTGTTCCCATACCTGGGGCTCGCCCACATCAATACGACGATGAGGAAGATGGTTACACCCAGGTAAATCTCGAACGCCATGGTTGTGATGGCATCCCAGACGTCGTGCGGGTCTAACTTGGTTTCCTCACCCTTCGCACTGAGCACCACGGTGATGGCGCCCCCCACGGCAATGAGCACCCCCCAGAAATCCCGCGTGCGAAATACCTCGCCGAAAAAGATGGGCGCAATCACACAGTTGGATATCAAGGCCACGACACCCAATGGAGATACAATCGACGCTGGCGCGAACCCGTAAGCCAAGAAGTTCCCCATCTCGCCGACCGTCATCAGCACTTGACCTAGCCACCAGGAGGGGGATTTCAGATATGTCGATGCAACCTTGGGTACATCGCCCGAGGACTCAGTCCAGTTTGATCCGCTAGACTGGAATGACTGGGCGAGCGGATGGCTTTCCGTGGCAGTGTCATCGTCGTCTTCCTCGACCGGCGGATCGCCAGATGGTGCCTCGATTGCGCCATAACCGTTTCGATGAGGGTTTTGAGCGCGCTTCATCGCCTCCCTGGCCCGCTCTCGCGCCTCAACGCGTCTTCGATGGAGTTGGATATGGCTGTAGCGCTGGACATTCAAGGCCAGCGCGATCAGGATGTTTCCCACGATGGCCGTGACGATGCCGATGAGCGAGCTCCAATTCCCCAACCCGGAGCCACCTCCACCATTATGACTGGGTCCGTCGTTCGCCGTCGTAGTCTCTGCTAACGCCAAGCCGTCAGCGACGGTCGGTAGGATGGGCATGGTTCTGACGGTGATCGCATACGTTAGCCGGGCTCGGCTGCTGAGGCGTCGGGGAGCGTCGAGATATGCCGGTAGTCGCGGCGGCTAGCGGGAGGCGCAGCAAGTCGCCGTGAATGACATCAATTCTGGTTGCGCATGGACGCGTAGCAGGCGATTCCTCGAGATCATTAATGAGGCCGTTGATGTGGTCGAGTTGAGACGGGGTTGGGAAACACGGATGACCGGATGACGGGTCGGGTACGTCAGTCCCTACTTATAGGTAAGTAGGTAGGTGGGTATTCACATAGATTGCAAAATGGGTAGGTGAGTTGCGAAGTAAGAGGGGAGGAAACTTATAAAGATTATTTTTGTAGGAAGGAGGTCAGTTACAATGTTGAGTGCTGGTATTGGTCCCAACGTAGACCGGCTGAGAGATTACATGAGGAGTTGAACATGAATCTCGAAGTTCTGTCATACCGTCGAGCCGCCTCTCTACGATTTAGGTACCGTAGCACGAAATGAACTGGGGGTTTAATGGGCTCGTATTGGTCATTACTAATACCTGTATATACATTCCAAGGGAGAGGTAAGTGGGGACCGCACAAGCATGTAACCAGACGGGAACCTTCACCAATGTTTGCCACATACATACATTATATACTATTATGCGTTGTAGGTACCTTTCTAAAGGTACACTTAGGAAACTTATCAGCTATTATGTAGGTATCGGGCTGTTAACGCTAAAGTGGACCCGTGGACCAATTTAGACACCTACGCATACAGTATAGGTACCTACACTACACTACCTACATACCTAGGTACTTCGGTTAGGTACCTACCTACCATCTTAACGTCAAGTGTCTTGGTTTTATTCACCTTGTCGGGCAACACAAATACCTCCTAGATCATCCCATCCCTACTCTCTTCCCCTCTTCTTCTCTTCTCTAGACTAGGTGTGAGCGACCACCTCGGCCCCTCCGTCTACAACAATGAGCGATGAGGACGACGATATTCAGGTCGAGGCGCCTGAGTTGGCCGAAGATGACCCCATGCGCGCCTTCCTACCTACTTCCTTCGGAAAGAAGTCCCAGGACACCGATATAGCTGCGCAAATGGACCGAAGCAGGAGAACCGTTCATGAACCAACGCCACAAACCCTGGAGCCTCGGAGCCGGTCGCGGGGCTCGGGCTCCAATGCCTCGAGTGATAGTGATGGTGGTTCGGATGATGATTCTGATAGTGACGAGGATGAGGACGAGTATCCGACCTCGCATGAGATGATCATCAAGACGCACGATCGTGCTGTCACTACCTTGTCGCTTGATCCCGCCGGCGGTCGTTTGATTTCAGGGTCTATCGATTGCACCGTCAAGCTACACGATTTTTCTTCCATGACTCCAACCACCATACGCGCTTTTAAGAGCATTGATCCCTTCGAGAGCAAGCGATCGACCGCCACCGCTGAAACACACCCTATCAATCATATCGAATTCAGCCCTTTGGCGGGAGGAGTCTTCCTATGCGTGTCCGCTCACCCCCAAGCTAAGATCATGTCGCGAGATGGTGATGTCATCGCTGAATTTGTCAAGGGCGACATGTACCTGCGCGACATGAATCACACTAAGGGCCACGTTTCCGAAGTGACAACCGGCACATGGCACCCCACGGATAAGAACATCTGCGTGACTGCCGGTACAGACAGCACCTTGCGCATTTGGGATATCAACAACAAGCGCCGCCAAAAGGAGGTACTTGTTTTTAAATCCAAAGCCGTAGGTACTGCGGGCAGGAGCCGCATGACGGCTGTCGCTTGGGGTACTCCTGCCCAAGGAGGGAACAATATTCTGGTCTCTGCCGCGTTAGACGGAACCTTAGTCATGTGGAGTGGGAATGGGCCCTTTTCACGCCCAGCAGCTGAAGTTAAAGAGGCGCACAAGCCTGGCACCTGGACTGGGGGTATTGATATTAGCTCTGATGGGCGCATGGTGGTTACCAGAGGAGGCGATAATCTCATCAAGTTGTGGGATACGCGAAAGTTTAAGGATCCGCTCGTCTCCGTCGAGCATCAATCGACATCCGACGAATATTCTATGACCAATATTAAGTATGGACCGAATGCGACCAGCATTATTACGGGCTCTAGAACGGGCCATCTACATATCCTGAATCCAGGCAATTTACGATCCGAATATACTACACAAATCACTGCCGGGGTGCCATTGATCACCGTTGATTGGCACCCAAAAATAAACCAGATAGTTACTGGCTCTGCCAACGGAGAGACACATGTGCTTTATAACCCTACTATGTCCACCAGAGGCGCTGTGGATGTGATGTCACGCGCCCCGAAACGACGACATGTTGATGACAATCCTGAGTTTACCACCGACTTGTCACTAGGGTTGTCGGGGGAGTCTATTGTGACGCCTGGTGCTCTTCCCGGGGCTAGGGGGTCCGGGATGGTTGCGTCTGGAAAGTCCAAGGACCCGAGGAGGCCACAAGTTCCCCAGCAAACCCCATTTATGCGCAGTCAACCGGATGAAAAGCACATCAGCGAGAACATCCCTCTGAGTCGGATGTTACATGAAGATCCCCGAGAGGCACTGCTCAAATATGCTGACGTTGCCAAGAAGGACCCTATGTTTACAAACGCTTGGAAAGAGACACAGCCAGTCACTCAATATGCGGACGTGAGTGATGAGGAAGAGGCCGGCCCCGATAAGAAGAGGATTAAACGATAAAAACATAGCTTGAAGAACCACGACTGAATAACGCCTCCCCCTCGTGCTTCAACGACAACGCTCGGAAATGCGGCTCCAGTCTGAGAAATACGATCTAGATGCCTCTTCCCGCCCATATTGTGGTTTATCGCGGCTAGTAATTATTATGATGGACTAGGCTTGTTATTGCCTCTGAGGTCGGTAAGTAGTGAGAAATTGCCATTCTATGATGATATACAGGTACCTCTCAGGCATGAAGAATATTCCCTAGGGGCTGCCTAATCTCGATTAGGAAGGCTTCAAATAGTGGGCAACAATTGCAACGTCTAAAGCTGGTTTGCGTTTGACAAACACTTGGCTAGCTCCCCACGAGATCTACGAGCAGTTCCGTCCTAGTATAAGGAGATGACCAAGCTAAAAGCACTAAGCCCCGTAGCAAGCTCAAGGATTCAAGTACCGGTGCAGCTGTGTTCTATATGTAGAATATAACGCGAATACAACCGTGACAGTTGCATGTTGAATTGGAACAATTGCACAGTACGCAAAGCGATGCTAAGAGTCTCACTGTATATAGATACTGTAGCTGCGGATGGGACCCGCTTTCAATGACATTTAATAGGGCAGAAAGAGCCTCCTTCTCGGCAAAAGGTTAGTCCGTGGCCCTAGCGCCGCCGCTAGCAGTTGAATGCAGGGTGTGGGCAAAGTCACGAGCTGTTATGGAGCCCGGGCCTCTTGGGGGAGGAGTCTGACGGTTTCCCTTGTGCGCATTCCTCTCATCAAACCATCTCTTCCACGCCATCAATCGCGCATCCCAAAAAGCGAGCCGCATCGCCCGTCCCCCTCTAAATCCATCGACAGCCATCCCAGGCCACACGTAACTTTTGATTTACGCGTTTTTTATCACACCACCCCTCCGAGCTTGCCACTTTTTTATGCGCCTACCACTCAAACACACCAGTATTTTGACTCCGTGTCCTCCCCTCAGCGTGCCGACCAGCGCTTCCCGAGCGCGCACCTAAAAAGGTAGCTTCACATCCCCACCGTCCACCGTCTGTCTTCCTTATATCGTCCCCCGCCGAGCAACACGCCCGTCTCCCGAGCCAGACGCTGTGCTGCTCTGCACCCTTAGCATTTCGCTTTACTTCAATGCCGACCTGGCTCTCACAATCCCAGAGCTGACAGCCCGTTTAGCTTCGGCGCAACTTTCCCCCCTGGCCCTTCAACCTGGGTAATTTGCGACGCGACTCTCCACGCTCGACGCGACTATAGTTCTACGACCCGTCTTGCCTTCTGCTCTAGACACCCCTTCCTATTACTAGCGCCTAGTCTAGGAGTTGCACGAGGCAATTCACCCTTGCTGTCGCTATAGATATGACTACTTAATTGTAGTCTTGGGTGAAGATAAGGCCTTGCCGGATCTACACAATTTCATCGGCCAAGTACTCCAAGATGGCATCCGTTCAGCAGGCACCCGCTGTCCAGCATCCAGGGCCTGCGCCCATTAATCAGGCGCAGGTGCAGGAGATGTTCATGGTTCGTCCATCCATGTGGCCTCTGGCTGTGCTAGCCCCCTTCTCTGTCACCAAGCTGACCTATGAGGTAGAAATTCCAACAGATGAAGAAACAGGGTGTTCCTCAAAGTGATCCCGAATTCATAAAAACAAGTCAATTTTTGGCCAAAGTCCAGCAGCAGCAACAATTGCGACAGCAACAGCAACACATGCAAGCACAAATGTCGCGTACTATTCCAAATGGCCCTACCAATGGAGCCCACCCCGTACAATCTACTCAACCGTCTTCCCTGAACTCTTCGGCCCCATCCGCTGGCCCTGGCACTGCTGGGCAAAACAGCACCTCTTCGGCCGCTCTTGCTTCTCCACATTTCTCCCAGTTGCAGCTAGCTTTACTGCGGCAGCAAATTGCTGCCTTCAAGCTGCTGAGCAAGAATACTGGCGTTCCCCATCAGATGCAACAGGCGCTTCACGCCCAGCGACAGCGACGACAAGCGGTCGCCGAACAGTCAACACAGCCCTCCTCAGTCCCCACACCAGCCGCTGTATCAACTTCAGATGCAAACAAGGCTGAATCTGCTTCAGATGCCACTAAAGCCGAATCTGCTTCAGAAGCAAACAAAGCCGAATCTGCTTCACCAGATGCCGAGGTCGAGAGTGAGGCTGCGGCGGCTACAAAGACTAAAACGTACAAGAGTGTAAAGTCGCCATATGAAACTGGTCTAGTCCGGAAAGATATCAGTTATTATGATCATGGACAACGCAAACATCGCCTCATAATCCCCAGCATCTTTCCTACCGGCATTGATTTTGAGCAGTTGAGGCATGAACGCGAGATCATGGTATACAATCGCATGGCGGCTCGATATGCTGAACTCAAGGCGCTACCGGGTAACATCGCTCATTGGGATACAACTGAAGAGACTCTTGATCCAGATGACAGTCTTAAGCGAAAGGCCATAATCGAGCTAAAGGCTCTCAGCTTATACTCGAAACAACGAGCTCTGCGTGAGAAGATTGGTCGCTCAATGATGCATTACGACAACCTAGCAATGACAACCAATCGGAGCCAATACCGCCGAACAAAGAAGCAGAGTGTCAGAGAGGCTCGGATCACGGAGAAGCTTGAGAAACAGCAACGTGATGCTCGCGAACACCGCGAGAAAAAGAAACACATCGACTTTCTTCAGTCTGTCCAGCACCATAAATCTGATATCCATAACACTGCGGCATCTGCTAGGAGTAAGATGACGAAGATGGGTCGCGCTATGTACGCCCATCACTTCAACATCGAGAAGGAAGAGCAGAAGCGAATTGAACGCACGGCCAAGCAACGTTTGCAAGCACTCAAGGCCAACGATGAAGAGGCCTATCTCAAGCTCCTCGACCAGGCGAAGGATACTCGTATTACCCATCTACTTAAACAAACTGATGGCTTCTTACACCAGCTGGCATCATCTGTCAAAGCCCAACAGCGCCAGGCTGCAGAGCGCTATGGGGAAGAATCACTCCCTGAGGAAGAAAGCGACATCTATGAGGATGATGAGGAAGCCGATCGCAAGATCGACTATTACGCCGTGGCTCACCGTGTCAGGGAAGAAGTTACCGAGCAGGCAAACATTCTTGTTGGTGGCACTTTGAAGGAGTACCAAGTCAAGGGTCTCCAGTGGATGCTCTCCCTATACAACAACAACCTCAACGGTATTCTTGCTGATGAAATGGGTCTTGGTAAAACGATTCAGACCATCAGTTTAGTCACGTATCTTATCGAGCGCAAATTGCAGCAGGGCCCCTACTTGGTCATCGTCCCTCTAAGCACACTTACGAATTGGAACTTGGAGTTTGAGAAATGGGCACCCTCTGTTTCTCGGGTAGTCTACAAGGGGCCACCAAACGCACGGAAACAACAACAGGAGAAGATTCGGCAAGGCACTTTCCAGGTGCTCCTCACAACTTATGAATACATCATCAAGGACCGTCCAATCTTGAGCAAAATTAAGTGGTTCCACATGATCATCGATGAAGGCCACCGCATGAAGAATTCGAACTCGAAACTAAGTGCGACCATTTCCCAGTACTACAGCACTCGTTTCCGTCTCATCTTAACTGGTACCCCTCTGCAAAATAATCTGTCTGAGCTTTGGGCGATGCTAAACTTTGTTCTCCCAAACATTTTCAAATCCGTCAAGACTTTCGATGAATGGTTCAACACTCCATTTGCAAATACAGGTGGACAAGACAAGATGGAGCTCAATGAAGAAGAGCAAATCCTCGTCATTCGCCGTCTGCATAAAGTACTCCGGCCTTTCCTCCTTCGCCGTTTGAAAAAGGATGTGGAGAAGGACCTTCCGGACAAGACAGAGAAAGTCATCAAGTGTAAATTTTCCGCCTTGCAAACACGTCTCTACAAGCAAATGGTTACGCACCAAAAAATCGCTGTTAGTGATGGCAAGGGCGGGAAGACTGGAGTTCGTGGTCTGAGCAACATGATCATGCAACTACGGAAACTTTGCAATCACCCTTTCGTTTTCGACGAAGTCGAAAATCAAATGAATCCGATGAATACTAGTAATGATCTGCTGTGGCGAACGGCTGGTAAATTCGAACTGCTTGACCGCATTCTGCCAAAGTACAAAGCAACGGGACATCGGGTCCTCATGTTCTTTCAGATGACCGCCATTATGGACATCATGGAAGACTTCCTTCGGTTCCGAGGTATCCTCTATTTACGGCTTGATGGTACAACCAAATCAGAGGATCGGTCCGACTTATTGAAGACTTTCAACGCACCAAACTCTCCCTATTTCATGTTCCTACTCTCTACTCGTGCTGGTGGGTTGGGCCTAAACTTGCAAACAGCAGATACTGTTATCATTTACGATTCGGATTGGAACCCACACCAAGACTTACAAGCCCAAGATCGTGCTCATCGTATTGGACAAAAAAATGAAGTACGTATCTTACGTCTGATCAGCTCTAACTCTGTTGAGGAGAAGATTCTCGAACGAGCAAGGTACAAGCTTGACTTAGACGGCAAAGTCATTCAAGCTGGTCGATTTGACAACAAGTCATCGGAAACCGATCGTGATGCCATGCTGCGGACGCTCCTAGAAAGCGCAGATATGACAGAGTCAGGGGAACAAGATGAGATGGATGATGAAGAGTTGAACTTGCTCCTGGCTCGTAACGAAGACGAATATAGCATGTTCCAGAGGTTAGATGAGGAACGGGCAAGAGATCCTATCTATGGATCAGCTTCAGGATCTAAGCGTATTCCTCGTCTGATGGCGGAGAGCGAACTTCCCGACATTTATCTGAATGAAGGCAATCCCGAACCGGACGAGCAAGAAGAAACCCTTGGCCGTGGGGCCCGTGAGCGGACTCGCGTAAAGTACGATGACGGTCTGACAGAGGAACAATGGCTTATGGCGGTTGACGACGATGACGATTCCCCGGAGGCTGCTGCCGCCAGGAAAATGGCCAGGAAAAATAAGCGGGAGAGCAACAAACTCAAGAGACTTGCCGTAATGAATGCGTCTAGCGTAGGCTCACCCACGGCGAGTCGCGCTAGCACCGAAGAAGCTGAGACACCCCCTAAGAAAAGGGGACGCAAACCAGGAAGTAAAAACGAGAAACGCAAAGCTGAAGAAGATGATGGAGAGCCCCCAGCTAAGAAACGCCGGGGGCCCCAAGGTCGCGCAAAAGCGGCAGCCATCGAGTCCCGGGTTTCTGCAGAGCTCCGCCCCATTCTCCAGAAGAGTCTTCGTAATCTATTTGACGGCTTGATGGCGTTAGAGGTTGACTTCCCTCCCGATGAGCCTATCGAAGAGGACGAAGACGAAGGGCCACCAAAACGACTAATCATCGGTCCTTTCGTAAAATTACCATCGAAGCGAGATTATGGCGACTACTATGTCCTCATTCAAACCCCCATTTGCATGAATCAGATAGGGGCGAAGATGAAGAAGGAGGAATACAATAGCGTTAATGATATGCGAAAAGACATCACATTAATGTGTAACAACTGCAGAACCTACAACGAGGATGGCAGTCTTCTTTATTCAGATGCCAATGTCATGGAGGTAGATTGATTCCTTTCCGATCTATTGTCATCGTACTAATTTGTATAGAAATTCTTCAATGACAAAGCTCAAGAAGAATTCAACGAACATCCGGAGCTTTTAGATCTCGAGGATCCCTCTAGTTCTGCACCCCCCACGACCAGTGCTGGGACTCCACAGCCATCTACCAACACTAGTTAGTCCCCTGGAGTCTTTTATTCCCCCTTTTGCATGTCTCAGAGCCCTAAATTGCCTTAACGATCATTTCCTGCTTCTGCTGCTCCTGCATGTTCCCAAAACCCTGAGTAGTTCTTGCTATAGATGGACGTTATTGACCAGTGTTATAACAGCAAGGATAAAATTGGTTACCAACGGCACCAATCAGCTTAATGGAAGTACCGCTGGCGGCCATAGTGATGGAGAATGATATCCTAGCATCTACCTAATCTCATTCGCCAGGTCAGCTCCGTCGGTGAATAGACACGGCTTTTGTCGCAGGTGCGTGTTTTACGTGCACTCTATGGGGACGCACTTGCGCGCATTTTCATTACTTGACGGCGTTCAATCGGATATTTCATCGGAAAGAATTTAGGGGGCTTGGCTTGTTGCATGTGTACAGGAAGCAGAAAATTGAGTTTGGCAGGGCGAAGCAATACCCCTAGTTGATGCCCTACTTTCATCAAGGATAAACTCTGTAAGACGAGGCACGGGTAGGGGCTTCGAGTCATGATATTTTACTCAAGCTTGGGCGTTCACAGAGACTTACGGTGTATGAATAATAGACCACTACGTTGGTATCTTTTCTTCCATCCTTGTGTTAACAACAGAGAATGGCTTTACGTAACCCAAGCAGATAGCTCATGTACAAATAAGCTTCGGGACTACGCCTCATCTTGATTCAATGAGAATATTGATTGACTTGGCCAATGGCCTCGCTAAGTCGTGACAGAGAATTTGATCCAACTATGGATACTCATTCTAAACCAGGCCAGAATTGGGGTTAAGAGGAACGATGGGTGGTTCATTCGGCTAATGAGCTGCACTACTGCCTGCAACCAACCAATCAAACCAGTTTCTTTTCCTTTCATTTGGCCGCATCGGGTAATTTTCTCCCAGCCAATATTGATGATGGTCTGTCTGGGTCAGATATCTGGGTTCCATCGGCTTTAATACTGCGCCGGTTCGGATAGGATGTCTCGGTCTAACCGTGAGCAACGGACAAACTCGTGTCACGGTTGATGCGTGATTATGGTACTCGTGGCGATGTGATGTTGAAGAGAGCGCAGGTCCCCGACGGATAGAAATGTTTGCTAGCCGGGGCAATACAGAGCAGCACGGTACGGCACCGCAAAGAGCGTTATCCAAGGCGACTGTTGTTCTCAGTACCAATCGGAACAGCCGTTATACCCAGACAACCGCCTTGGGCAGCTGTGTTACATCATCGGACGACGTCAATCGGCTGTGGTTGGTCTGCTTTGCTCGTCCCAGCATTGTACAATAGACCGAGAGCCCATTGTTTTCAGCCTTACCGAGACTGCTGACGTGGTCGGCAGCTCTTGTATCACTCCAGAGGCTCTTCGGCTGTTGCGATGAACCCATGGTATCAAGAGCCTTCACTAACATCATTTTATCCCAAGCGTCCCGTGCCATTCGTTAGTCTACGAACGATACTCAACCACTAACAGAGTAGCTGTCGCTTACACGAAAACATATATTAAATACCAAATGCCCATTTTACTATTTCAAATCGTCAAGCGTCCCGTCAAAATCAAAAAGCGACGGTCTTATCCTATTCCATTAGCCACATGCGAGACACGACACCAGGCCACATGGGGAGCCAAGGTTGTAGCCGATCACAGTTCTTTTAAAATATTAAAGCAGCGGTGTAACATACTCGCCCGTGAAGCCAATGGTTTGACTACCTTAACCACGGTACACAGCAACGCGGCGTTCGTTACGTGACCCGGGGATCAAACGGGTTTTGCTTGCTCTATGCAATCGCCGAGCCTCCCAAATAAGAAAATATAGTTAATCTATAAAGGGGTCAACAGACTTGCGTTCTCCTGGAAGTATGGCAGTTCAAAGCCAGCAACGCATCTCGCAGACAAGAAGCAAAGAACCGCTTCCCATTATTCTCTTCCAAGCCCCATCAATACACCACCGGACCACCACGAGCCATGTACGTCATCTATGTCCTTGCTGTCCTGGTCGCTGCCACGGCCGCCGCAGTCATTCCACCAACCGTCCCGACAGGCGAGCTAGTAGAGGCCAGACCCCAGACGAGTCAGGATAGCGCAATCCCGTACTGTCAGTGCACGGCGCAGCAGCTCTTCTGTTGCTCGGACTCCGGTTGCCAAGTTCTAGGGAGCTGTTCTGGATGACTGGAAAGCAATAGTAAGTAACCTCCTTTAGTACCAGAAACGACTAACTGGGTTGTTAATAGCGGTCCCATGAACATGCGCCTCTCCATTGGCTGGAGAAGTGTGGCCTTTACGCCTCGTTCCGAGTCTTGGTTTCTTCCTTCTCTTCGAAGCTTAGAGGGTGTTAACAGCCCTGCTTCATAATCACTATTTCCCTCTGTCTCAAGCGGTGGAATAATTGATATGCCTAATCACATGAAGGTTGACTAGTTGTGCGGGTGGATTGTGTTGTTATAAGGGTAATAGACCGTTGGTGGTTGATTGCATATTGCTAGCGATTGCATCATCTTGGGTCGGCTATCTGATATTCTCCAGGGAACACCCGCGATAATTACTTCATGACCTATTTCCCGTAAACTATTACCTGCAACGTTGAATTTAATCATTGGATCCAGTTATTTGAGAGTCTGCTATGATGGCTGTAACATGTAATAAAATGTGTTGAGTAGGTAAGCGTATACGTATTATCGTCATCTAAAAATACCTCTGGGCCAACCTTAAAGCGATGGGTCGGTGTCTAATACCGTGCATGGGCGTATCCTTATATTGTGTATCTGTACACTGGATGATCATGTCCTAGCCTGCCTAGCCTACCTTGCGTCAATCGATGGTCACGATGTCCGCCAGCTCGCTTCCCGTTTTCCCATGTAAAAAAAGTAACCTGAGTGAACACCAAGAACAAGCAGATGGCTACCGCCCCAAGGCTAATTGAGTGTCCCAAGGTGTAATCAGGTTTGTCCTTGGGTAGATAAATAAATGTCGAGACAAAAGCTGACGTATTGGCGAACGCAATCATGAAACCGATACCAGTCGCACGGACGAAGTGAGGTGCCATATTATTCGAAACCCGGCCCTTTTACCGAAACGTTAGTTGCTATTCATCAGTATATTTGGCGGGAAACCTCACCATGACCAATACCGAGTTAGGGAATACGCCGGTAGCTACTAAGAAAGTCCCTGAGTATCGGACTGCGTTGTTCTTTGTCGCTAGCAGCATAATGTAGCCCGCTATCGCGATCAAGCAGCCCATGGCCATAAACGGTCCTCTTACTTTTAAATAGTCAGACACCCGTGTTACAAACAAGATGAACATTACGGCACCGAGGTTGGGTGGTACAGTGAACAACTGGGCCTGCGTGGATTCATATTCTAGACCACTGATAATCGTCGGTAGGAAAAGGGAGAAGCTCTGTATCTATGAATCAGTCTTTGTGGGTGCCTTTAAAGACAGGTCACTAACATAGGTCGGAATCAACAGGAAAAAATTATGAAGCAAGATAACCATAATTAGGGAGCCGAAAAGGCCATGCGAACCCAGTGCCAGTCGAACTTCTCTTGGTTCACATCTTCCTCTTTGGTTGCGCCATGGCTATCCATCTTCATCCGTAGCAATGCCGCCACGCGTTCCTCCTCAGTGAGGAACGGGGCATCAGCCGGCGTATGGGGCATGACGAAAAAGAAGACGATGCCGAAAAGAGTTGTTATAATACCCTCGACTTCATAACCCGTGTTGGTGTAGAATTCATATTACTAATGAAAAAAGAAGAAGATACATCTTAACATATTACAGAATATCTATGGCCAACGATTGTAACCACCATACTGGATTTTGGCCAACCCCGTCGCCAGAAGGCCACCAAACGCGCCCGATAGCGGCGCCGCGCAGTAGAAGTACCCAATTTGTTTAAGTATCTGGTGTCTACGGTAGAACATAGCCAGGTACACTATGATGCCGCCGAGCAGGCCGCCTTCGAATAACCCTAGCAGCAAACAGCCAACGATAAGGTCCGCGAGAGAGTGCGTAAACCCCAGAAATGTGCTCACGAGCCCCCAAGCTGTGATGAGCACAGGCAGGTAGATTCCGGCTTTCACGTGTTTCCGATCCAGTTACTTGGAACGTCGACCAGGATGCACGGGATGTAGAAGACAAGAAGCGCCACGTTGAACGTGGTACCGGTCGAGATTCCAAGTTCCTCCGGCAGTCCAATAATCTTTGCGTTTCCAATATTGCTGCGATCGATGAAGGCAAAGAGCCTAGGGAGGGACAGTGTAAGTATACCTTATCAAAGTTCACAGAGCATTTCCTGGCGGTCGATGAGGAAAAGGCTGGGATACAAATGCAGAAGCACTCTCCATATCCCAAAGATCCAAGGTACAATATGGCGATCAAACTTATGATCCAGCTTTCTGGAAAGCTGCGCGTCGACATCAATACTTTCGCTGCTCGTCTGAAACTTGTTCTCGGCGATATTAGACTTGCTCATGTCATTGGAAAGAACCTTTTCGCCGTCCATATTTTCAATCCTTCCGGTTCGAGCAACTATTCCCCCATAATAACTAACAGCGCTTCAAAGGGTCGCGGAGGGTGTAAAAATCTTTGTGTTTGTTGGTGTTAGGCAGTCGACCAGCGTGACTCCTAGGATCTTGAGCATGAGACTATCTATAATCTATAGAGTAACATTAGTTATCTATTCTATTGAAATTCTTATGGCTAAGCTATCACCTTAAGATCTCATCGAAAAATTGAGATTTGCATGCTCTCCTGGTCTAGTGATGTGAATGCGGTCAGATGCGGGGAAGGGCCGTCGATAATCGTTCTTACCTACCACTTGCTGGATAGCGAAGTAGTATTCCTAGACAGTTGGGCCATGTTGACGAATCAAAACCGGTGATTCGGCAATTTATTGTTCAGCAGACACAAAAGATGCACAGCATATGAAACACAGCATATCTAGTCAGCCCCCATGCAAGTGTTTTGTATGCTGATAACCCCCTCCATAAGAAGCAGCGGTGTAACGAGGCTCGATGCCCAATTAAGTGTATCTATATGATGGCTATCTTGAAGGAGGGGGGGGGGGAGGGGGAGGGGTCGTCATCGCCGTCGTCTTACCAGAAATAAGACGAACGTTTCTTGGTGACGTTGACTAGGCAAGGCATATCATGGTGTGAGAAAACTCTTCAATTCGGCTGACACAAGAAGCTCTGACGCCGGAATCGGAACACGCGATATATCACCTGGATTATATTCACTTATCGGATCAGACGCCTACAATGGACGAGGCCGACAGATACTACAGCTCACAGTACATTGCATTGTCACTGCGAGTCTTGGTGTTACCGTTCGCGGATCTAGACCTACCTCAGTCGAATCTCCTCCACATTGTATCCCCCAACCTCGGACGCTTTGCCCGTTTTCTGCGTCTATCGCTCCAAGAGACAGCAGTGCCGGTATCGTGCCGTCTGGCGTTTCAACTTCAGCCACCTCCCCTGCGCGTGCAGTTGTGCATAGCCCCATCAGGTTGTATATGCTTGGCGATCCCAGCTCCACCAAGCCAACGCAGCACTGCTTCGGCTGACGTGACTACCAAAATATCCCATATACTTAATTTGCTTGATTTCTCAGTGCTTTGTAAGGGGGGCCAAGCTGAAGTGCTATAACATCGAAAAGTTTCATAAATTCGGCATTAGACGAGTGCCTCCTAGAGACACTACGTACCTCGTTTCGAAATCCAGCCTTGGTAGGGCAATGCAGCTCGACGGCTTCAAATATTAATGAAGTGGTGAGATAGACGGGACTCCAGCTCGATAGATCACGCCAGGGTGGATCGTCTGACCTAATACGCCTAGCATGAGATCTCGACTGAAAGCCGAGCATGCGTGACTGTCACTACGAAGGATAATTAAGTTTCTTAACGTTGGACTACCTTCATGCACTCAAAGTCACTCAGTCCATTTATTTTATTCTCTTAATAGTTGGGTGAGGCTTGCCCGTTAAACTCGACAAACCCCGTATCGGTTACGCGCATTTGGCGATTGGTTGTAACCTAAGAATACGTGGAAACTTGATCCATTAGGTCGGATTAGATTAAAGATGGGGAAATTTCCCCAAAGTTGGAACAATACTAGATAGTCGGAAGTGAGCTACCCCAGAAAGCTCCAGCTTGCGGGGTTTAGGTTGGGGTATCTTCGCTGCGTTTCCAGCTGTGAACGGCATTATCACGAAGGCTACAGGAGTTCCCCCCCGGTTGTGACCAGGTTAGAGAATTTCTAGGACTCCGAGCCGATGGCTTCGCTATCGTAATCATGACATCGAATACGGTACCAGGGAGTTGGTTTGTGGGCTACCAGGGCGGCGACGCCAACGATGTTTGGAGTCGCTGCGTGTGAACTGAGGCGTACGGTTCGTTCCAATCAGCTCAGAGTTCACGTGCCAACCTCGAATAGTCCCCATGCATTCTTAATAGCATCTAATTAAGGACTCCTGGGAGACGCCGAGGTCCACTGACAGCGAGCTGACATATAGGAGGCCTGTAATACTAGAGCCTTCTAGGTGGCGCCAGCCTGGATATATCAGACTATGATGATGCAACAAACAAACCATCACCGAGTCAGGCGCTGGAATGGCTGGGGCAGATGCCATGTCTTGAATGTATACGCGACCCAGCCACTGACCAAGTTCGGCACAAAGGGGCGGTTGAAGAGCAAGACATCAGACATAATCTCGGGTAAGTGACGGACATGTTTCGAGGTGACGGGGCCTAATACGAGACCGGACACCTTGAGCCCGCGAAAGAGCCGTGAAGAAGCAGGACGGCGCTTATACAACGTTGCGGGACAGGACAAGTTAATCACATGTACCAAAGTAACGAAGAAGACTAGAAGAGGCCAACAGATCAAGAGAAGACCCTTCGTTGTTTTGTATCGACCTGCACAAAATCAAGAAGATGAGCCGCCGTGCTGTTAATGCCACCCGAGTTGTGGCGAAATGTCTGGCAGCAGAGGCTGCGTCTACCGCTTGTGAGAAGGCGAGTTTGACACATTTGGCGCCGTCAGCTATGCGATGCAATATGACGTGGAGCGAATGCTTGGTGCTCGAAACTGTAGCCGTTGGCTGAGAGATGATTATATGGTGGACTACATCAGTGCAAAAAAAAAAAAAGTGCCTCAACTTAGTATTTATCTAAAGTGGCATAATTATAATGAATTAATGTCATGTCCCCACAACAGATCCTTCCATATGCCATATTCCTGGGTATATGTAGATAGAATAATGATCGATTTAACTCTTGCCAATCCAATATATCTGCACGGAGTACTAAGTAGTATGCTTGTGGTCAACCCCTGAACAACAATTGGCTTTGCTTTTCTTTTCTCATCTTCCCCTTCTTGAATTTTGGGTTTTACGCATGTCACTTTCAACGTATAATCGAATCGAGCCGACCTTGGAGTGATAAGCCCCGTGTTTCAGACACCTCAAGCCTGACACGATAAGCCATGGTGCTACCGAGGCTGGATTACCGAACCCTGGATTGATGATAGTGGCGGTGTGATGCGTATCAGACTGGCAGTGAAAGGCGCCCCAGGGAACTGTAGATGCGGTTATTGCTTACGTATCGGTGACGTGGCATGTAGTTGGGCGTGAGACATTCAAGAATTAATTGCTGAGTATGTTGAGTCCTATACAAATTGCTGGGTATCTAATACCCTATCCGCTCAGTAGCCCGAACTTCCTGTGATATGGGATGGTCGATACATTGACCAAGCCGACGTGAACGTGTATATTAACTCCGAAGCCTTGTCTCGGGCTAGTGGGCAATATTTGTTCGACATCGCTAAATCACAATGACCGGAAAGCTGGCCTGCACTGGACCAAGACGGACAACTATCGCCAGTGCGGCAGAAGAAAGGTCCATGATACCGGATGAGGCGGCGCGAGTGAGCCTATACTAAGTCTGATGTCGAATGGTTTACCTCGATGTCATTCCTATACACCAGTAGTTATCCTGACGAATCAGCCGCCAGAACTCCATATTTGACACACATCCAAGTTGGCGCGCCGCTTGAGGATTCTGTCGATATCTCCTGACCGAGCTCTCTCGCCGGTTATGCTGACACCAGCTCCCGATGATGGCTTTTCATTGCCGTTCACTGGGCTCGCTCTTTTGTGTTTCCTTCATTGGGGCACTTCGGGTCACTTGCAAGGCTATTACTCTCCCGCATTAGATTCTCCAGTATAATCTCTACTATTTTCTTGACAACAAAACCCACAAGCCCAGGATGTAGACGTATTTCCTAGCTTACTGTTGGTCGGTTAGTCTAATGGCTAGGCCTATGTATGGCCGACGAAAGATTGTTTCCTGCCTGTGTCCATGTAGTGCAATGCCTGACGACTGCATTAAAGCCAGCATGCGTGAAGCTGGAGCTACCTGACGTGAGAATACCGTATACTTGCGATGACAAACCAACTAGTAATAGTGAAGGAGATTAAGAAGGTAATCCCGGTTATGCAGTACACGCGAGGGTAGGCGCACAGCGGTCTCATCCGAAGAGGCGCGGCTGGCTCTGCATGATAGTTAATATGCCTAGACGAGGAACGGATGATGACGCGAAGATGCTCAGCCCGGGGATTCGTATGCGAATTGGCTGTGTAGCACGAATACATGGAGACGTATGCGATGCATCTAGACACAACAGCGCAGATCTACAGAGTATGGCATGTGAGACAGTGATGGTATAGTGTAAGTAGAGTGGTGTAGTGCAGAGTAGAGTCGAGTAGATAGGCAAGTAGGTATTATTAGTGACGCGATGTTCCATGTGCAGCGCATCGTCCAAGCAAGGTCAAGGTGTTGCAGTCTAGCGATATTCTAGAAAACGCCCTGTCCCTGGCTCCCGCGTGCTACCGCGTTGCCGGAACGTTGGTAGATGGACCATGCCCGCAAGGACGGCTGAACCCTGAGCGTCTAGAAAAATTTACTCGCAGGATCCCGGACAGGTCGTGGCAAGAAGAAAGCATAATGGACGTATTTCGGTTCCTCCGGCCGCGTTGAGCTGAACTGGATGCGCGCACACTGGTACCAACGAGGCGGACGAAGGATTCGCGAAGGAATGTACTATAAAGGGACGGCAGACAGGGGCCCGGCGCAAAAATAGTGCCAGCAGGCATAGTATGCGGTTGACATCATCTTATTGATAGTCGAGCGCATAGTCGGACTCGTCTGGCTGCACGGGATTTAGGACAAGTTTGGAGATGAAGAGATGAGGTGTTCGGCCTCGCCTGGGCGATGCGCTGTCGTTAGAGGCACGGGCCACGGCGCTATACCGCCCCGAGGACCTTGAGGATGAGCATAATAGGTTCAGTAAATTACCCTCGTCAATGCACCAATGCACCAATGCACACAATGCGCTACAGCAGTACCTACTGCACAGCAGTACTACTACTGCAACACACGATGCCTGACCAGCGCCATTACCTGCATACTACCGACCTACATGTAGGTACCTACTGTGAGGTCGGGTGTGTACCTATGTACTAAGAATGCAGGTATGGAGTTTAGTTGGCGTTTGTAGTCTGTTTATATAGGTGCCGGTACTGGCATAGTCTAGGCATGTACAGGTACACATAGGGCAGATCTCCAAGCAGCTTCGCCCTAGTTGCGCCCAATCGAAGGTTCTGTGTCAGGACACACATATCCAAAGAGGCAAGAGGATCCTCGACGACGTCCAGTAAAGTACGTGGGTTGGGTTAGGTAATCTGTATATGGTACTTTGCTATTTCAGGGTTATACTATAACTACTACATACCTATTTAGTGCTATGCTTCCAATACACGCAACCTCTGTCTGCATCAAGGAGCGCACAACGAAGGTCGCGCGAGGGTCACGGAGATTTTGTCTACCGGGGGACCTTTAAGCTATCAGTTCATCAACAAAGTCCCTGCAAGCTCTCTAAATGCCTGCTGCCTACTCCACCTGTCAAAGATTTTCCATCGCACTAGGATGTGCATTAAGGACAGGGGCTCCTCGAAACAGTCCTACAGTATTGCGCTGTCGCAACCTACCCAGCAATACCCAGTATACTCCTATACTCCTACCCCTTCCCTGAAAGGCCCGAGAACTCGGGAGCTAATTTTGCACGTGGCCAAGTCCAGCTTTGGGTCTACCGTTGAAGGCAACGAGCCCTTTGAGGAGACGGCATGTGCGATCTTCGCTCTTGATGTGGTAAGGCACGCTGGTCTTGGGCAGCTCTCGAGTGTTGGCAGGCTGCAATGCAACGCCGCGGAGACAGCCGCCCAACTTTCTTTCACACGGATCCGAAACAGGTAACCGTTATAAGCGCGGTCGAGTCAGAGCTTAGTCGAGCAAAAATGAACAGGAAAAGAAAGGGTATAAAAAAGGAACGCGCGAGAAGGAAACTAGAGACGAATTGAGTCGTATGATTCGCAGCGCAGTCTGATGTATGCAGCTCAAACTGTATCGACCTTGATCAACCAACGTGGCCGAACCTGGAAGAAATAAGCGCAACGTGATGCTTTTCGGCGCGCCGGCTCCGTAGATCAGGGACTCGGAACTTGGCGGGAACCGTTTTCAACGTCGCAAACCCAATCAAGTTCCTGATGATTCGGGGCAGAGTCAGACGTCGTTGCCCGGGCTCATTCTCCCCAAGGCGGTAAAATAAACGAGTACGTAGGTATTGATCTAGGTAGTCTCGGCCGAGTAGTGTATGTACCACAGTGGCATAAAACTGCCCAGGTAGGTATGCATACTTGTTGGTTGGTTGGTTGAGCGATGGGTCAACATAGACGAGGTCCTTGATATAGAACCCCGTGTCATTCGGAGCCATGAGATTCGAGGCTTGCCGGCTGCACCTATGCTCTACAGCACACCGCTTGTATGGTTGGGGTTCGTGTCTCATCGTGCTGCAGTGGGCTATTATCCCTATACTCTACGACTAATTAGCTCGTATAAGACATCCGATGGGTTGGATGCGGTGATGGCGATGATGGGTGGTAGGGTGCGCACAGGGCCACGGTTCGAGAAAACCAAGCCAGAGGTAATAGTCGACGCGGCTAGGGTTGCCTTACCTATCCCAGGCACCTACACCAACTTACACCTTAGATATGTATGTACCTACAAGATAGATAGCTGCCGGTATACTTACTTACTGTAAGCGCGCAGCTAGTCTGAACTTCAGCTCGAGGAGCACAGTGCTTTTACCAATTGGGTTTTTCTTTTAGAAATATATTTTAGAAATTCTATTAGCATATGTAGACTAAGATTGTATTTGAAAATGCATGAAGAACTGGACTGCCGACAATAATCGGCTAGAACCGTACATTACCTTCTATATCAATGCAGGCTGGTGTGCAGGATTACTACGGTATACCACTGATCTTCTCCATCTACCTAGTTTAGTCTCGTCGAGATAGTACCCGATGTAACGTACGAGTCTACTAACATGATAATTTACGAAGTACATACATATGTATGTAGACTAGGAATACTACATATTCATAGATAGCTTCTCCAAACCGTAGGTACCCCAGCTTAACATCATCTACTACTATACCTCCTATAATGTACCGCAGTTGACGCCTAGCGTTTTAGGGTAGGTAGTAGGTTATGTAGGTAGGTAGGTACATGTAAAGTTGCTGTTCGTTTTCTCCGCGCCTAGCTACCCTACCTACCTACCTACCTACCTACCTACTTACATATACTTACTTACAATACCTCCATACACAAGGTAAGGTTAGGTATACTACATGTAGGTAGTATCCACCTCTCCGTACTTAGCGTAGCTTAGTAGCTACCTTGGTACCTCCACACACCTAGGTCAGGTTTTTGTAGGCATATTGAAACGGTCCTTTTGTTCCCTTCCAGTCCACGTCTCCAGATGTCTTTCATGCCAGCCATGTGCCTACTTTGCCATTATCGCCCCCCCCTTTCCATCTCCTATTCTTTTCGCCGTTATTCGGTTACATCTTACATCCCCTTGCAAAGGACCGTGAAAACCACTTGCCAATCTTCCCCGTCCACACACGATCTCGGGCCAGGCTGTGGCTTATCTGGGCGAGGCGGCTCACGACCCCTGCTCAGGCCCTAGAATGGATTAAGGCCTTCTAGAAGGCCAAACCCACTTGCAAATTTCCCCTAGTCGTCCAGCATAACACATCATTTAATTGCTTGAATTGCCTGAGACGCGTCTGATTCATGCAAAACCTCATCTTGGAATATCCCACTTTCAGCTTGCAAACTCAGATGCTATAAGCGTCTCCCACTACGCTGCAATTAGCCTCGAGGCTCCATCGCATTGGATTGCGCAATAACAGAAGCCTCGAAATAGACAAGGGTCACGGGTCCTTCCACCGTGCCGGGCTCATGTCCGAGGTGGCTCGACACCACTCGTTGACGTTCAAGCGCCATCATGGGCTGGGATCGCCGTCTCCGACGATGCGGGGGGAGAGAGGACTGCTGGTTAGTTGTCGCCATGCCGGTAACCTCTCTTCGTTGACCCAGCGCCTCGCCGCCTAAGCCCCATCCAGCATCGACCGCCGACCTCCTTTGCCAGTGACGCGCCGAGGCGTAGGGGCGTCTCGAGAATTGTGGAATTCCTCGTCCACCCTTCCACCTAGGTAAGGAGCGAGTTGTACTTCGCAACCACGTTGTAGAAACATGTTGCTGCGTGTCTTGGCCCGTCCCGGTACGTATCTCTCCCTGCACCGCATATCGGCGCCTCTGCGTGCTAGCCTAGATCGCTCTTGATTTCATTTGAGATTCTAGCTCACACCAAAACTACTTTAGACTTCAGTAAAACAATTAGTCGGCTCCAGTCGCCTTGGAACGCGCCTATTTACACAGGGCAAATTTGCCTGGCTAATGGACTAGTTACCTAGGTAGCGCGGTTCGAGGACGACTATGTAGATTCCCCTGCCTTGCGCCTTTCTTGTTCGGCAATCTACCTAGCATAACCTGGGGCTACTTGCAACCTTGCTGTTCCCACTGCCCGCCCTATGGCATGTCAGCATCGAGGTAGCTCTGCTTTCCTTATTATAACCACCCTAGTCTCAACTATATCCCTCCTAGTGGAGGTGTGTGAACGGCCCAACTCCCCGATACTTGTTTCTCATTTGCTTTCCAGCAACCGGCCTTTGTTGCGCCACCCATCAACCGGCAGTCTGACCTTCAGGGATTATCATCGCCTTGGCTTTCCTAAGCAGCGTGTCAAGCAGGGACCTGGTTGCTATGAATTGAGGTGTGGGACACCTGTATTATTGCTTGTCATGCTCTCTACACGTACTGCCCAACCGCATGGTTACGGCTTGTTTCAGCTTTTCTCTCTTCCCTCCGTAGTCTTGCTTTGTCTTCGTCCACGCCATTCTCTAAACTCGAGACTCGTCGGACCACATTTGGCCCACCGAGATTAGCTTAAATACAACCTTGTAAGCCTGGGTCGTGGCGCTTGACTCTATTCGTGTTCCCCTGGTCTCCAAAGACCCTACCGGTTCTACCCTGAGCTCGATCCGCCGTGGTGGTCGTCCGCCCCTAGTTGCATCATCACCTTCCGGCCGGGGTTTTGTCTCGTTTCTATATTCGGCCAGGCAGACCATGGCATAAGATCCCCAAATTATGCTACCGTCATTGTCGGCCCAGGTACGCGAACTACACACCCGTTCAGGAACTATACTTGTCTCGCACAGATCCAATCCGGTCAAGTGCTTTGACATTTGGATGAAAGTGACTTAGTCCAGGTGCTCGCCTGTCAATCCTAACCGCATCCTAGACTAGGATGGTAACCAAGAGGGAAATCAGACGATATAATGCAGACCGTTGCCCGCGTGCCCTAGTATTCTCTGACGTTTTGTCACCATATAATAGAGCACTTAAGCAAAACAAGAAAAGAGGGCTGATCCCCATACTCGAGAGCTTTGGCAGCGAAATACTAAACTGTCCTTGAACGAACCGCGTCAAGCCTGTCTTTCTTAAATTTTATTTTATTATTTTCCTTCGGCTGATAGAGCCCTATCATCCCAAGACACCAACACCAATCCCACAGCATCCCATATCTAAAAGCCTGATCTAAGAGAGTCGCCTCGCGCCAACACATGTACTCGGTTGCTGGGCGCGCTATACATCACCCAATCTCTAGTTCGACGGCGAACGAGCACGACGTCCGCCCTCCTCGAGACAGGCACCAAACGCCCTTTTGGGTTACAGCTACCGGCGCATCAGAAACCCCGAGGGGTTTCTATTCTCCAGATTCTCTCCGTCCAGAGTCCGGCGACCGTTCAGAGCGGTTCGCTCTGGCGGGACCCATGCATCGAGGACACGCTGGCGGGCAACTATCGAGTAGGACCAGACTATCATGTCGAATACTCTCCACAAGAGTCGCATCCGGGGGAGCAAAGCCAAACTCCGCACGCATACGATTCACACCACCATCATCGGGCTAATCCAATGCAGCAACATACAGGTCACGGCGGCTTACATGAGCAGTCTTCCTCGCACTCTCATCACACTATGTCGCAACACCACCCCGCCCACCATCATCACCACCAAATCTTGATGGATCCGGGGCATCTCGGGGGACATCCGACCGCCCGGCATATGGGCCATCAGCCTCCGCACTATGGCGCAGGTCCTTCACCTCATGCCGTCGTCGGGACGCCATTATACCCATCCTTGACACCAACTCAGCCACACAGCGCAGGCTCGAAACGTCCGCGCCCGGACGACCTCGATCTCTCTGTTCCTGGCATTCCTGACCTTGAGCAAGGTGACCTTGACCCGATGCAGCAGTCTTCTATGGGAGCCGCCTATGCGCAGGCGGCTGCCACGACAGCGCCGACCCACCATCATCACAGGCTCCCCGATCAAGGGCCCCCATCCAAAATGTTGAGGCGCGAAGGAGAAGGAAACATGGGTAGTGGAATGGGCGGCGCACCAAGCGTGGTAGGGCAAGTCGGAATGCCAGCACCTGCACCTCGACCCAGGGGCCCGAAATTAAAATTTACACCCGAGGACGATGCGCTGCTCATCGATTTGAAGGAGAACAAGAGCTTGACTTGGAAGCAAATAGCAGACTTTTTCCCCGGGCGGTCTTCGGGAACTCTCCAGGTACGATACTGTACGAAACTGAAAGCGAAGACAACTCAGTGGACAGACGAAACAGTAAGTCTTCTCAATAAGAGCTGTCTATTCCCGTCCAACAGAAACTGCTTGTATACTAATGTAGGAGCGCACAGGACCAAAAACTCCGAACGGCGCTTCAAGACTATGAAAACGAAAAATGGCGTTACGTCTCAAACAAGGTTGGGCCAGGGTTCACTCCCCAAGCATGTCGCGACCGAGCTGCACAGCTATCCGGGGAGATGCCAGAAGAGGTGGGAGCAGAGGAGGGCTTATAGCAATCAGAGTCCCCGCCAGGCGCTTCTGTTCCTGCGTCTGGGGACATGATCTATCCTCAGCAGCTGAAGAGGTAGCAACAAACTGGATCCGAACTATTTACTTATCCGATCCCGCCCATCGACAAAACTCGACCTAATGTCTGGCTTCAGCTGAGCGGTGGCAATAGCGCATATCCGCAACCTATAATGAACTCGAGAGCAGCTTAATCACGAACGCCGACCTTCGATCGGCAAGCCAGCATTCTAACTAGCCGCTGCCCACAAGGACCACCTATTATATAATTCCCACGAGTAAGGCGTTTGGAGCCGGCCAGCAAGCTCTCGAACTCTTACTTCCGCACTCGTTGTACAACAGTTCTGGTAGTGATGAGCAAACGGCTTGGTACATACTTTATATTTCGCGGTATATAAGGCGGAAACTTGGTTAGAGGTGCCCACAACACGCTACGACGCCTACGTTCTTCTTCTACTTATTATTTTTGATGACACGGTGGATATTAGACATATGATGGAGACGAAACGAAAATGGTTTTATTTAATCGGCGTTTACTATCTCTTTGGCCCAATAACCTACAGTACATAATCCATGCGTCTGGGACGTCACATAAACATCATCCCTCTCTTTTGTCTTGGTTCTTTCACTTCATTTCATGACTCGTTGGTTGATTGGTGAGCTGGCATGGGCAAGCAGACTACTTCGCAGATCTCTCAAGAGATGGTTGGGTTCTTTTATTTATTTATTTTTTTTGCATTGTAACAGCGACTGCAGGTAGATTGGGAAAGAAAAATCCTATGTATTCTAATGGCGGTGGCTGGACGCGAAGGAAAGATACCCCTCGAGCGATGATGATAACGGAAGCGAAGAGTATGCTGGGTAATGGCAGTCAACAGGGGAAGTGGCTGATGGAGCATACAGCATGCGAGAGCAATCTGGTCTGATGCAGGTATCATCAAATTACAGGCGATGAAAATTCAGCGAAGCGTTTCAGGCAAAATATGTGTCTTGGGGGTTTTATGTGGGAAACTACTGAACGATAAGATGACAGAGAAGGGGTCGGTAGGTCTACGCGCAAATTCAAAGAGAGCATCGCAAGCCAATTTCGATCCAGCCAGAATCTCGTATGAGGAACTCGGGAGGAACTGGCACTTTTGAAGGGTCCTTATTTGTCACGCTTGTCGTGTCACTTCCGTACGCAAAGCTTCCGTATCGACTGTCTGCTATAACCCACGGATTCTGATATATCGAAGGGTAAGTTTTCCAAGTCGACACCGAAGCATTCTACTGGGTGAATAGACGCCGTGAAGAATCAATGGTGTACTCCTCCACCCAGAAAGAAGATATGATTACCCGCTGCTACATGGCAAGAGTGCCGAGCATAACGCTGGGCCAGCCCCAGCCTCATCCAAGTGCCAAGTCCCTATATTGTTTATTTTTCCATTGTGCCGATAATGCTTGTGAGATGCGTCTGGCAATTTGGACCTTTCGTTTCTGGGTAGTTATAGCGGCGGTATTATTAACCACCAGCCACTCGACTCCAGTTCCGCCAGGCAAAGACCCTTGCAGTCTGTAATAGCCCAGGGATCGATGACGGTATGTTACAAAAATTTCTATGCGATGGAAAGCAAAGAGTTCAATTGGCCGAAACGAGCTTCCGCTTCAACTTGCTAGTTGCCGCAGGATATTGAGAACGGCACACAAAAACGTGGAGGCGGGACTGGGGCAAGCAGGTCTCTGACCTGGCCACCGTTGAGATCTATCCCTTGGCTGCAGGACGGACACAAGGGCTTGTTTCCTGTTCACAAGATCTTGCTACCTAGTTCTGCACAAAGGGCGGGCTTGGGCAGTGCCGCGTGAAAATGCGCGTATGCGCTGTCATCGTCACACGCTTAATACCGTTCTATTATAGCCTGAATCCACCGGTCCTCAAGCAGCCACAGTAACCGACTCAAGTGGTATTCTTTTTGTTACTTGTGTTCACCACAGCGGTAACTAAGTACCCCCCCCTGGTTGGGCCAGCGGGCCGCAGAGCAGAAAAGAAACGAAGAAGAGAGAGCCGAGGGTCTACCTACCACGGATCGGAGAATTCAGGACACGGCAAGTAGTGTAGTATAGATATCCTGACCTTGTAACGACCCAGGGACAAGCCTTCCTGATGTTGGGTACGATGGGGGTCTCCATTTCCTTGTCTGGTAACCCTAGCCTTGCCCGGGGATTTTTCGATCGAGCTAACTACCGATTCGAGTTTGTTTCGTTGCCTATCTAGAGTGGGGGATTGCTGGATCCCGTCCCTTAGATTCAGTAGTATATGTTGAACGGCATCGCTGCCGAGTCAACCGAATGTTTTTCTCACGAGGTGTGCAAAGGAAGTCGTCCCGTTGACTACGAAATTAGAGAAACCCATTCAATCGAGTCTCTCGTTCATGGTGCTGAGCTGGCTGCAGTCATCAACAGCGGTAACATTCGCTAGCATTCTAGGACTACAGCCGCGTGTCTGGTGATGAAGAAGTCAGGGAACCCAGGGCGAGAGAGAGAGATTACCCACCTCATGTCCTCACCGCGTATGTTCGCAGCAACGACTAGTGCGATCTAGTGTTTTGCATTCTTGGTTAAGCCTAATATTGTTTTGATGTCAGCGAAGGAGAACCGGTAAGTAAACAATGGAGCTTGGAGCTGCAATGCTACCCCAAAAGCATCAGATCACACTCACCCCGGTCACTGGCTATGTTACAGGATCTCAATAGCCCGCTTTCGCGTATTTTTGCCTGCCCGTCATCCCCCCCAGAGCACCCCCCAGAGTAAGACCCAGAGGGACCAAGAACAAAGCTCACAGTGCGAGAGTCGTGTGCTATGCGCGTCTCGCGAGCAGCAGTAAGAATACCTATTGTTTACTTATTTTCCGGGCCTGCCTCCAGTCTAGGTGAGTTAGATCTAAGACTGCCGTACCCCATACCTGGAGTATACCTGCACCTAGACGTAGACGTAGACTTATTGTCTGGGCTTACCCGACTGACTCCCCACCAACCGGCCTTACGGTGAGGGGTCATGCCGTCGAACGGCTGTCGCACCGCATGTCTTGGGGACTCGATGGCGCAATGGGGAATCCCTTACGGCGTAATACCATGCTTGCCGAGGCCAGGTACCCTGCATGGCCAACGGTAGGAGGAGTCTTGGAGGTCCAGACGAACAGGGACCCCGTGTAAGGTCCCGTGTACTGTAAGGTCCCGCGGGTCGGTCACTGCGACCAAGTCGTGGCCAGCACACATCCATCACCGAGGTGGCATCTGTTCCCGCTTGCTTGCCTGCTTTGCTTGCTCGCTCGCTTGTTCGTGAGGAGAATGGGTCTGCCGGCGTTGATGCTGGTGCTGGTGCTGGTGCTGGTGCTGGTGTTGGCATTGGTGTTGGTCCCATTGCATCTCGGAAAGTTCAACCGACCCGTTTCGAACTTGGATCGCGTGCACAATCTGGCGTGGTTTATCTGCGGCCCAATCTGAATGCTACGAGCTCAGTGGCCTGGACTGGGTTGTGACGCGTGTAACTTCTTCGATCGACCTACTCTATACCTCCTGGTCTGTTTCGAACTACGACACAACCTTGTTCGATTCACAATGCCTAAGCCACCAGGTACAGGCCCAGACAACTATACTACTATATGATCCAGATCAATGCTACCTAGTTGTCGCGATAGCCTTTGCGTCGCTTCACAAGCCAATATATACAGATAAAATGTAGAAACACCCCCCCTCCCCCCGGCTTCCCTGACCTCGAAAGAGATAATTAGCCCACGCGGTTCCTGGCCAGATGCAAGTATCGTCGGGGGTTCCCAAGTGGGCTAGACAAGACGATCAGCGGTCTGGTAACATGCGACCGCTTCTCCACGTTCATGCCAGATATCCGCAAGCGTTTGGATGACGTGAGGCTCAAAATCTACGGAACCCCATCCGATGTACGACATACACAAACAGATATAATGTGCGTCCTATACTACTTAACGGGTTACTTAGCCATGGTTATAGCTGTGTTATCGGACATTACACTGCCATCCATACCTTGGACCGAGGAGATGTTTTACGAAGTTTTACTGACACGCGTCTAATTTGTTTATGTCGTTTCCCCAAATGCCGAAGCAGGCTCACTTGCTATAATAGGTAAATCATCTGCGAGCAAATGCGACTCTCTCCGCACGGACCTAGGTGAATGACTAGATTAGTGTAGGTACTGTGAGTTAACATACGTTACTTATATCTGTGTTAATATCACCAGAAACTCAGACCTCGCTGTTGGTTGGCGGTGATAATACCAGTAATAAGAATCTGGAGCACATGCTCACGACTAATGCTTTGCGAGTTGCGCCGCGAGTCGAGTCTAGTGAACCATCTAAGCCAATCGGGGATTTTACGACCGTTGTAAACGGCCGAGATACCCATGAAATAACGAAATGAGGTCCGCTGGCTGAGGTGGATCGCGCTATTGACTTGAAAAGGTAACGGTGGGTGGATAAGCAATTTCAACGGCAAGGCTCAAAACGGGAGCAACAACAAATGAGGAACTGAGCAGACTAGCTTGGAGAAGGTAAATAGCTTTCCCTCGACTAGCTTATACCGACTCTAAAAAGGACGCTAGTTAAAGAGAATTAATTATCCATGAATTCCTAATCTCCATTGCGTGCTGCCGTGTACAGGAGCCGCTCGCCGTCATGTGATATTGTGTTGTGATACCACTCTACTGTCATGTTGCAACGTGGTTATACAGTAGGGGAAAAAAGAAAAAGAAAAAAAGGGAAAGGAAAGCCGTTGCTTCCTTTAGACACTGGAAAGACATGCAAAACTCTTCATTAACCTAGGCTTGGTATTGGTGCTTTTGTGTAAGCTCCCCATCTACTATGTACTTGGGTAATGGCGAACACGCATGGTTGCGCTCATGCTGGGAGGGGGGGAGGCAACAAGGCTATGAAGGGGGTGGTAGAGAAATCTTGGTGGCTTTCTGCGCGCTAAACGCTACCAACGCAGCTGATCGATTCAACAAGGCCTCGACTACAAGGAGAGACGGGACACGCGCTGTGCCAAAGTTACCTGGTGCTTGTCAGTCGCATACTTCTCACGCTTCACGCGCCTGTCACGCATCCGACACCAATAGCGAGCGAGCGAGCGAGCAGGTCACATCAGGGTTGCGAAGGGTTCACCTATGATCGCGATGGAGCTTATTCGGTACCGTGCCTTATCAGTGCAGGCTCGTTGCTTCTCGGATATTGGCTTTCCCAAGCGGTATTAAGGATTAACAGAACTCTGCTATAACCAGATCAGTCGGCCCTGTCAGCATCCCCTACCTATATCGTTGAGGTATTAATAACACGACAGCCAAAGAGGAACGGCGAGGGAGGGCAATAACGGACGCCGGATAAGCCCAACACTGCTGGGTGATTGTGCCAAACCTTCTGCACTCCCTTCCCTGCCCGAGCTATCCCGCCTACTTGCAGGGGCTGAGTGGATGGTTGGCGCGCATTCGAGACCCGCGTCGACAGTCGAGAAGAGCGTATCATGTAAAGCACGCCGTGACCTGTCAACATTATGCGAAAGAGTTGGCGGTGAGGGGGGCCAGATGCCGTGTGCCATGAGTCGAAACTCTGGAACTGATTTGTAAGTAGCGCGTGACGAGATCCTTTGTTTGCCATCGAAACGAACGAATCCTACCTACACCGTGCTTCCCACCCCCGGCTTAGCCCTAGGCTCGACTTACCGGTAGATCATATCAATTCAATGAAGCTCTTATGATGTTATTGTCCGACAAGCTAATGGCTAGCGAGCGGCGGACTCGAGCTGGGGAGTACATTACGACCTGGATGAACTACATGTAAACGATTCATATCGTATGGGACTGCCGCTCACTCGGGCCGCTAGGGAAATTCAGGTAAAGTCCTGATCGTAGCTCGTTTTGGGTGTGGTGGTGCTCGTATATGCCCAGTTATATGGACCATTGGAGTCGGTCGTAATAATAACCAAGCAACCACAGACGGCACATTCCGTTGATCAACAACGACTCTACGGAACCCCGTGATATTAGCAGCAGAAGAGGTAGGCCTTGACCTTATCACAATGATATCCTTTCCATATATCCGTTGCAAACCCGAGATCGCATGAGCATGTACTTTGTTACAGTCTAGACGGCGATAGATGTTAATTATGTTTAAGCTTCGTAATTGTCTGGCTTTACAGTAGTCTCCTGAGTGTCTTAACCCCTCGAAATCTAACGTCAGCACTTATTAGGGTCTTGTAAATACCTGTGAACAGTGAATTAGGTCCGGAAGGGTAGGGTAGAGCCCACAATCATTCCTGTACTAAGCCTTACCTTCTAGGCAAATCTTGATCATAAAGTGTACTTAAGCAATTATAATTCTAGTCAGTGGTGGATTCTCAATGCATGGTGACATCTACAGTTGTATACCATGCCAATAACTCTCTATTCCTATGTTTCGGGTTGTGATGGAAATAGTACCCCTATAGATAAAGGCCTACAGTCTTTGAATAGGGGGGGCGAGATTTAGGGACCTTAGCAGGCTGGGTACGACCTGAATATAAACTAAAGAGTATGGTCAGCTCGTGAGGGGAACTAACTGTAAGTGCTGTAGTATGATCACTGTTAACACAGGGGATATTGTGTTCTTGCCTAAGACAACAGTTTATTCTATATAATTTATACTATAATATGCAGTCAATAGAGACTATTGATACTAGTAGCACTATAATCTATCATATCGCGAGAGTAACAACAATTATAGAAGACGCAATTCTCCTTAAGTGCCTAGGCGGTAGACACCTGGCGCGAGAACCGACTAACTGACTGCTATGTAGATCCCAAGTAGACGCCTCTGATAGTATGTCGCTCTGGCTTGCGACGGGAGTCGGGTGTTATGTCTTTCTCTTGCTTCTATAGGCTGCGAAATTGATGACGGGGGAAACGTAGAGGGTTATCATTAGCTGGTATCTGCAGCTCTGCAGGCTCTATTTTGGTTTCGTTGCATGAAGCAATATTACCTACTAAAACTCGCCTAGGAGAAAAATCTCGACATTTAGCAATGGTTTTCTGGTAGAAGTCTTGCGCAAAGTTCACCCCTCGTGAGCGCAGCCTGGTCCTTTACCAACGTGACGAGGTTCTCATGTGTTGGTAACTGAAGCTCCCCCCTAAGAAGTTTTGCCGTGTCTATTAGCCAACCATTGAAGTCATCAATCTCTGTCGGTTTACCTGCACGCACATCCTGGAGCATGGAGCTCGTGTTGGCACTAACCCTTGCGCCAACATCGAGAACCATTCCATGAAGCCGTGGGAAAGAAAACCGCTCCAAGAGCTGTTCACGACTAGCCCCTAGCGACGCGATTACTGGATTACTCAAAGTCGGCTCTTGGCTCAGCGACTCGGAAACTAGAATTTCATCACTCGCCGGGTCTCGGATCAGCGCTTCGAGCGTCCTACTAGCCTCACTTAGGAGCTTATCAATAACGGTTGGTAAAGCGTCATCCCGGGCCACGAAAAGCTCGCCATTTTTGCAGCGCAGGACCGCAGTCAGCGGGTTAATAGTAGCGTTGACGACCAGCTTCTCAAGTTGTGCAACCCACTGTTTACACGCTGGAGTTAGTAATTATTGAAAAGAATAAGATTTCAGCCCATGTTTCGGGAGCATGCAAGAACAATGAGACCCGAAACCTGTCAAAGGGGGAAATAATGGCTCCAGGGGACTAACTAGCTCCTTTCTCGAAATCTGCCGCGCATCCAAATCTGGCGCACTCGCAATCTGGCGCATGAGGTATCCCGTCTGCTCCTCATCCATGACACGACTTTGCATCACAGGTCCGACCAATGCGTTGGCTGGTGAGGCATGTATGCTCTTGAACGGGCCTTGAGACGTGACGCCGTGCGTCGTCACACACGCGATCCAATTCGGACTTGTTCTGTCTGGGAACCTCGCCCGTACATAGGTGTCTCCGGCTGGTGGCCAGAGCTTGCACATCCCGTTCTGTGCAAACGCGACCGTGGAATTGCTGCCTAGATATCGACGAACCCTGTCGATTTGTGGCAGCGCATCCGACGCCTTGGTCGCGACGATGAGGTTGCTGATGTTGCGTCCAGCGGCCACCTCGGACGTGGGACCTCCGGACGGCGCCGTGTCCGTCCACCACTCGATATCAAAGTCGGCGTTTGTATGCGCCTTGCCGTAGCGCGTGAGCTCGAGACCAGGCTCCGCGACCCAACGCTCGAGGAGTTCCTTCCGGTGCACCACGAGCGTTATAGGCGGGCGATCAACGATTTTGGAGAGACACATTGCATAGAGTCTCCCAATATTACCGACACCAAGGATGTATATTCTCCGGCTATCATCATCATCATCATTATGATCACGGCCGTATATTCCACTTCGCGCTCCGCCTCCTCCAGACAGATTCTGTGGCGTCCATGCGTACAGCTTTGGCGGTTTGGTATCATCCTCTATGATGCGCCGTAGCCATTCCGCAGAGGTCTCCCGCGGATTCCTTGCGTTCTGCATTTGAGCCGACGAATCTAGAAGCCGGGAATGAGTATTGCGCACCCCTATCAGTCGATGCCGCAGAGTAGAAATAAGTGTCATTGACAACCCCGCGACTCGCATGATGCTATCTATCGAGTCGACATCTGATTCACCCAGTCTCAAAATGCGAGGAATTTGCTCATGAACCGCTCACATCCGGCTAACGAACATATAGGGGCCGAATTTGTTTGTCGCGATATGCGTTCGCCGATTCCTATCCATTGATTTGATCAAGGGCGGATGTCGATGGGTTGTAGACGTTATGAGGCGCAAAGTGCGCTGGGAGGAACTCTCTGGCGGTAAAACCTCGGGCACGTCCATACCTGGCAGTACGTAGTAAAAGCTATCCATTCGTATCTAAACTCGTTTCATTTCAAGAATACCGAGGTATCAGACATAAAATGATAGTGAAAGAAAAGGTACACGATTTAATGCTTGATCTAGCACTGTGAATGCGGGAGTTCTAACTACTAGACAGTCAAGAGACGCATTGTATTTCCACTCTCCTCTTACAAGCAAACTAGGAAAAGAGGACTTTACCTTAGTAAGAGGTAGGATATGAAAGTAGGACTCGACTCCTGAATATTTACTTGTTCAAACCCAGCATAACGTAGGACGGAATAAAGTTTAGGAAACCAAAATAGCCATCCCGAGTCTATTTTCAGCAGTCCATCTCCACCACCCGACAGCACTCAAATAAACAAACTCACAAAACCCCCACGGACGGAGAAACCCAAAAATCCGCATCGCATCAGTATCTAGGTATCTATCTTCTTCCCACGCCGCCATCTTTATAAGCAAACAGAGGACAAGATGAAAAGGCTCGGAAACAAACGACTCCGCTGCAAGAACAATCTATCGCGTATCCATCCATTCGCCGGAACAGGGCAACGGGGGGGCCGTTATCTAGATCACTCTTTTTACCCGCCCGCGATGCTCAATTCCGACGACCTATTTTACCGGCGAAATAGAAAATTTTAAGGGGAGGGGAAGAAAAGAACGAACGAAAGGGAAACAAGAGCGTTCCGTCCGCAGATCGCGAATAGATTGCCCTTCTCACCAATACCTGACAATGCAAACCCCGGCGGCGCAGAGGGACGGGGACATTGCTTGGGGATTTATATTGCGTTTCCATATGGACGGGTGGGCTGGATGCGGGATGAGTTAGACGCTGATATAAAAGAGGCAGCGCTCGCATTCGAGCACTTCCTCGTTCACTCACCACCCATTGGCAGCACCTCGTATCCGCGGCGAAGAATCGAGAAAAACAAGCGATCGCCACCGAACCCGAGACAAAAAAGCACACGAGTCGATTTCTCAGGAAGCAAAAATGCTCTCGACACTAATCCAGCTCGCAACCCTCGCGGCCGTGGCGCAGGGGCACGGGTACATCTCGTCGCCCGCGATGCGGATGCCAGGCGACGCGACGAAGGCGGCGTGCGGGAGCAGCGTGGTGGCGGACATCGTGCGGGACAAGACGTCGCACGTGGAGGGGCTTCCGGAGCTGGCGGCCAAGGACGCGGGCTACCACGCGTCGCAGTGCAACCTGTGGCTGTGCCGCGGCATGCAGTTCGGCGACAACGCCGCCAACGTGCAGGCCTACGCCCCCGGCCAGGTCGTCGAGGTCAAGGTCGCCCTCACCATCCCCCACGTCGGCAGCGCCAACGTCTCCGTCGTCGACGCCAGGACCAACGCCGTCCTCGGCCAGCCCCTCCTCTCCTGGCCCTCGGGCTACGCCGACGAGAAGCAGTTCTACGGCAAGACCCTGCCCGCCAACCAGACCGACTTCAACATCACGATCCCGAAGACTCTGGGTGGCAAGTGCGCCACGGCTGGAGATTGCGTAAGTTGCTTTGTTTCTCAAACTGGTTCGTGCGAGGTAGGTCATTGTACTGACAGAAATGTTTGCTGTAGGTGATCCAGTGGTGGTGGTATGGTACGGGGGCAAGACAAACCTACGAATCTTGTATCGATTTCACAGTTGCTGAGGCCTAGATGCTATGAGCGATCCGGGTTTCGGGAAGATGAGGTTAGATATGTTTCGAGACGTCATGTTTCCAGTGTTTTGAATCGCCATGACGAGAGATGAGTGAGGACTCTCCCCGAGTATCCACACATTTCCATGTAGATATAATTGAAACATACTAAACATTGATGGAACGCGATAAAATCAAGTATACAAAGTGTATATATTCCCGAACGGGACTCATCATCCCTCAGACACGCCCTCCCCCAATTCCGGATTCCGCGTATCTAACACTACATATCATTCGAAATATATTGAGTGTGTCGTAGACTTTTTGTTTCAATACCCAAGCAGCTGGCTGTCGCCTTGATCATTATACAGTATCTTTACCCAAGTCGCCGTGTCGTTTAGTAGGGAGGGTTAGGACCCATAGGAGGACCCATAGGGGGACCCATAGGAGGGTAGTCTTCGGGTCGCGGGGGCTGGGGGGGAGGGCCCATAGAAGTAGGGCGGCCATCACCAAAGTGCTTCTTGCGAAGAGCGGCGAGTCTCTTCTTCTTTGTGATAGTATTGATATACGTACCAATGACGAAGGCGACGAAGTTGAAGAAAGGCATCCAAGCAAATTCGGGCAAAAACTGTTGAGCAAAGGCCAGGCAAATGGGCGACGTGACCCAGGAGACCTTCATCACTTTCATGAAGCCTACGCGAACGGTAGCCCGGACTTGATGGTATGTTCGGGCCCCAGCAATGAGGGCCATAGCCACAAGATAGACAGAGTTCTGGATCGGCGCAATCTGCAAAAAAGTTCGCGTTAGTGCGCGAACTCCCATATAGAGGGGGAGGACTGGGCACTTACCACCAGGTTGCTGACGAGAATTTGCACGATCTTAGCCCGCAGACTTGTGCGGCCCTTGAAGGCCTTCTGTAGCAACCAGATCAAGAAATGACCCAGCGGCGCGCTGACAAGTGCGCCGTATGCGGCCATCTTGGGCACTCGCGAGGTGAAGTAGTTGCCATGCTTGTTGCGGTCTTTAGCGAGCCACGAGGCAAGGAACTCCTGGAGACCAGCGAGAGTTCCGGACGTGAGCATCTTTGTGCGCAGCGGGTTCTTCTCGAGCTCATTGATGTACGCCTGCATTGCCGAGATTAGCTCGGCGCTCAAGATGCTACCGTGACCACGCGCGACAGCAGGGGAATTGGGGCATGCATACCATCAAGTAGCCCTTAGTGCCGGCGTTCTTCTTTCCACCGGTGATGGCGGTGCCAATAGCCTCGGCGAAGGGGTGCTTCCCACTGGTCCCGGGGAGGGGGCCATCGCGAGGAACGGCGCCGGCAGCAGACTTTGCAGCCTTTGCAGCGCCGCCGCCGACGACCTCGGTCACCTGCTGGACCGTGTCCCGCTCGACCTTGAGCGACATGGTCCCAGACAGTCAATCAGTCAATCGCACGGATATCCGGTATAAAAGCTAAGTGAAACCAAGATTAGCGACGCTCTCCCTCAGCCGGCTCGTACGATCGGGTGTGGGCGCTCGTGGAGAGATGGTTGTGCTGGACCAATGGGTTTGTTTACACCCGGCGTGGTAAGCCTCGGCAATGTTGTTTAGACCACAGCAGCACACAGCGAGCCCCCAGGTGCCCGAGCAGCAGACAGACGGAGGCGGGGAATTGGCAGGAGAGGCTTACGGTCGCGATGAAGAAATCGTCGCCGTCAGATGTGGCGGGGCCCGAAGATCATCAGTGTCGTCGTCGTTCTCGTCGTTGGGAACAATTGGGCGGTGGGTGGAAGGGGGAGGTTGGTGGCTCGGCTGGTTGGTTGGCTGGCTGGCTGGCTGGCTGGCAGCAGCACTGAGGAGGGCGAGGTTGGTAGGCAGGTAAGGTTACATAGGCGCCAGCCAGATGCGCTAGCCCGCTGTGCTCACCCAGTAGCTCGCCTTTCGACCTTGGGTCCTTCCCTCGCCGCGCGCGACGTGCATTGTGGGTCCGCGCAATGTTTAGGGCCAATCCAATCGGTTGCTGCATAACAACAAACCTCAAGAGCCGTCAGCTCAACCCTTTTTATCAGGTACCCCAGTTTCAGGTTGTTCAATTCTATTGGTCGGCGGGGATGAACTGTCCTACAGTACCGTGGGCATGTACATCATATCTACAGTAACACAGCTGTAGTGCCCGCGTACAGCATTCATACGCAATAAGTTAGTTATTCTGTATCTTCCTACCCCGACCTAAGGGGATACTTGCGCTAAGTTGTATCCTTGGATGTTGCTATTACGGCGCACGCTAATCTAGTAGTGTACCTTGGTAAGGTAGTTCAATGTTGCTCAGAGGAGCCGCATGTTACATGGTGACAAGACAAGTAGTTTCAACTACGTCGTATTTTTCGTGGACTTATACAACACATACCAAACGTATCTAATCTCTTGCCCCTTAACATCACTGCAGAAAGATTAAACCTGGTCGAGTTTTAGTTATGCGACTTATTTATGTCCATTGCGCTTAATATTTATTACACGTCGGGTAGGTTAGTACTTGTTGAACTGGTCTTAGGTACCTACATGGGTATGTAGGTGGTTGCGCTGGCCTCGAGCCTGGTTTTTGAAATAACCTACGGTACTAGTAAGAACAGCCCAGTACAAGTTTCTGTTTCTTAAAACCCGAGTCAAGGTGATTATTCAAACTCTAGGTGTCAGAGAATGTCCGTCGAGGGTTACCCTGCGCAACTAGCAACTTTCATATCAAGAACACACGGGATACATATAGGCTAACTAGGTACCTAACCTACCTAATGGTGCTAATTGCGTCGCCTCAGCATCAGTATCCTGCAAACATATTGGCATCCCATATCACACCGCAGCTCACGGCCACACATTTCTTCCCTTCGGCCAATCGCGCAAGTCTGATCTATACGCCGCGTTGTGTTGCCGTTCACCGTAGTCAACGTACAAACACCACGACTGCGAACTTTGCTTAGCATAGCCTTAAGTGCGATTGGTCGTCTGCACCAGGGTATGATAACATGGCGATGCCAGTTGACCACCAAGCTATGGGACCATCCAGTGCAGCAGCAGTCTCGCCCGCGCCGGTTTCGGGCATTTCCACCTACCGGCCAGCGACCTTTGCACCGAAATGCACGCATCTCACCATGGCTCGTTCATATAACCCGCGCGCTCTGTGCTCCAACTGCAAGCGACCTAGCCAGTAGGGATGGCTTTACGTCTGCACACAGGACCGCGAACTCTTGATTGCCGACTGGATAGAGAAGAACAAGGACCTGGTGGTAAGCTTATTTTGGGGGAGGGGGGGGTTGTGAACTCAACCAAGCTAATACAAAACTTAAACTCACTAGGCGAGGCTTGACTGTCTTGTAGGTGCCTTGAGCCGTGAGGTTAAGCCAGGTCGTCGAAGTCCGGAGACAAGGGCGAATTGGCTCAGCTTTTTCGAAGAAGTCACTGCTGAAGAGATGCAATCGTATTCGCCCGATCAAGTCAAAACTATACTACGGCAGAGAGAGAATGTAGGAGATAGCCAGTCCAGATGCCTCGAGGAACCAAACTAACTGAATAGTTGTCGAGCGTTCTCTCAAAGCAGGCCTCCGGCGGCCCACACGACTTACAAGTGTACCATCCATCTGGAAGCTATGACGGACACCGATCGACTTCTCCCTCTGGGTCTGGTGGTCCGGCAAATGCGAAGCCTTGGGTCCCCCATGCCAAGGAAGAATGCGAACTACAGTGTTGCCACCCTTGTCGCCCTAGTTTCGCGGGGCGCTCATTCTTGAGCTTGAACGCAATCGTCAATGGCGATATTCCCCCAACTGCTGCCACCGGCTTTGGATTCGATGCAATGGGAACTTGGCCTGTAGCTGATGCGAGAATCCTGAGATATATTGGACTTCGACCAGTTCCACTTCCACGGGTACAGCACTCAGGCATTTCAACGTTTACGCAAGTTACTAACCATGTCTAGCGCCGGGACCAATCGGATTCAGAGACATCGTCATGTTCTTCGCTATCCGTCATAGATTTGTCGGACATCGTCGGCGACGCGTTCGACGATGAAAAAACGGAAGTGGAATGGGAAGAGGATACTGCTTGTGACAGTGCCCCTTCCACGCCCTCCGACTCGGAAGCCACGGGTTTTGGCGAGGGCCCCCTGGAAGTCTGCGACGGCGTCGCGGTATTGGAGGAGAGTGTTGAGTTGGGGGTCCCGGACATCACTACTCAGGTGCCTAAGGAAGAAAGCTTTACCATTCCGTTGGTGTTGGCTGCTGCACAGTTGGAGATGCAGGCAAAGCTTGCTTGATAGGGTATGTCTTGGCGCGGGATTTGAGCAAGAGGGAATTGGCGATGGGGCATCATCGTAGGTGACTTTGTATGAAGAAGTTGTGTACGCTTCATCCATATAGGATCGTTTACAAAGCTCCAGGTTGTACTTGCTTAACTATTCCGTAGTTGTTGACAAATCCGAGCCCGCTGGTTGGCTAAGTTGTTGTGCATGTTCCTCGGTGCTTGCTATGTAAGCACTGTGTGCGGTCGGTATGTATAGCACAGCACCACCGAGAATAACCCTCGCCGGACCCAACATCGGCACTCGACATCATCCCACCTGTTGAAATAATTTGTCTTGCTTAGAAACAACAACACAACACAACGCAACGCCACGTCTTTTGAGATTCACGTACCAGCCTTCGAGATGCCCCCCTTACGGTGCAAAAACCCACCCTCGACCGCGAAGCTGTTCGTGCAGCTCTGCGCCCGGAGCTCGAGCTCCATTCTCGACGTCCTGCTCCCGCCGAGAACGCAAGCGCGAGCCCTCTCTATCCGTGCAGCCAGGAACAGTCCCGCAAGAACGCCCATATCGAGCCGGTTGGGCGCAGCTGTCCATGCGCAATCGCAAGTTTCAGCGAGCAGCAGAAGAACGTTTACCGTCTCCAGTTCATTGGCCAAGACCCTCGCCATCCACAACCCGCAGACGGACGAGGATGGGAATGACATGCTCTTGGAGATCACGCCCCGCGCGGCCAACGTACGTGGGACCTTTGCTTCCAATACCACTCACCCACCCCCTTGCTAGAGCGACGAAGTAGCTGACCAATGACCAATGCAACACAACAGCGCCTCTCCCAGATCATGTCCAAGGACAAGAACCCATATCTCGCGCTGCGCATCCAGGTCGAGTCGGGAGGATGCCACGGGTTCCAGTACCTCATGTCGCTAACGACAATACCCTCGACCGGCACATCCCCACTCGAACCGGAGCAAGTAGCCGAGGAGGTGACTCCCTCGACGACGACGGCGAGTGCGCCCTCATCGCCGGCATTGGAAGAGGACGACACCATCTTCGCCTTCTCCCCAGACAATGACGCTGGGGAGACCTCGGGATCGCCCCCGTCCCTCACGAACCCCAAGATCGTTCTGGACCTTCCGAGTCTTGAGCTCCTGAAGGGCAGCAAGGTCGACTACACGATGGAGCTGATCGGCAGCCAGTTCAAGATCGTCGACAACCCCCTGGCGACAAGCAGCTGCGGGTGCGGAACAAGTTTCGATATTAAAGTATAACTAACACTGGACATCACACTAAGGCTTTTCTTTTCCATCGTCTTTCTATAAGCAAATAATCCGATCCCGCCTCGCTTAATAACGAGCTTTGTAGAAGAGCGCTCTTTGACATAGACGGGGCGCACACTAGACCATCACAGCACGCAAGGCATTCCTTAAGGCTTACATCAAGTTTGATTATCTCACAACGCGTTGGAACTCTGTATATTTACATGAGAAGTATGAGAGGGCATATCATACGAGCCTCGTCCATTAAAGGGGGCTGCTGGCTGCAGAGGAAATTGAGGTTTGGTCAGCAGACTCTGTACAATACTCTGGACTAGGAGAGATTTCAGGATTGAGGCGCCTAAGAGGCGAAGTGGTACCAGAATCCACTCTAGACAACGTGATTTTAAACTATTCGAAATCAGTGCACTTGATATATCTATGACAAGATTTGCCAGTCAACGCGGTTTAATTTGAATTGTTGTAGAATCGGACGATTACTCCGAGCGCGATTAGATATGGACCTCTCCCCGCTTCTATGGGTAGCCTGTGCCTAAAGCGTGGTGGCGGATAACATGAAGCAACTTGAATATTTGAATTTCTCGAGATATGATTCTTGATAGATGTGCGTTGGTCTGTTTTACAACAAGATATACAAATGTCAAAATCAAGTGTTGGTGGTAGATGTCTATAGTGCCCAAGTGAGAAGGGGCATTGGAGTCTTACAAGGATGCAGCTAGGTTAAACTCGGATCAAACTACGGGCAAGGTTTGACGTTTCAAAAAATAGTAGTGACAGGGGACCAAAAGGGTTGGTAAATGATCATGGTATTGTTGCAACTAGGCATGAGCGTCTCAGTGCAGCACGAACATCATGGATGGGGACTGAGAGGTCGTGATCATAACAAATCTCAATTCATTGATAGCTTCCGAAGCCTTTTATAACGCCGCGGCCCATGCAGAAATAATACCCGCCAATACCAGATCCCATAACCCACGAGTTGAAGTTAAATCTCTTAGTTCATTTGTCGGATCAGAGAGTTGATCTTCTCTTCGCGGTTGCCCAGGTCACCACCCTCGATGAAGTGCTTGAATTTTCTAGGGCGGAAGCCACCGTTGGGGTTGCTGAGCTTGAAGGGCCAGAGGAAGTTGGAGGCCTGCTTGAAGTTGGGGCCGACAGTGATGATCTCGTGGACGAGATCCTCCATGCAGATGATACCATACTTGCCGAGGCTCTCCTCGATGATGGCATTGTCAGTCAAGGGAATGCGCTGCTTGTTGACCTTGCCGTACCCGCGCTTGTAGATGAGCTCCTTCACGCTCTTGAGGTTGGGGTAACCGTAGGCAACCCAGGGCTCGACGATCTTGATCATCTCAGCGGTAGCCTTGGTGACACGGACGAAGACACCGTTGTTGATCTGGAGGAGACGAAGGAGCTGGAGGATCTTGCGGGGCTTGGGGGCAATCTTGTTGATACCCTTGATGCGGATGACGAAGATCAACTTCTCCTCGGCAGGGACGTGAAAGCTGCCCTCCTGCTTGGCAATGCGGTTGAGGCGGACCTTCTCGCGCTCGGCATCACGGTACTCATTGACGTACTTCTCAGCACGCTTGAAGATGACGCCACGCTTCTCCTTGTTGGCCTAAGGAGAAATCATGTTAATATAGATGTCGCCATTACCAATGAAACATTAAGGTGTATTTCTCCTCGTCAATCAGACCCGAAAGATGGTTAATTTTGCAACAGCATTGACTTGGTCTAGTCGCAAATGGTTTTTATACATCACACAACGCTCCCCGGTATAGCACCACATAGCTGAGAAAAGTTTACGAACCTTCTTCTTCTGCTCAATCTCAGCAGTCCTCTCGGCGCGAGCCTTCTCCTGGCTCTTGCGCTTCTTGAGGAGGGTCTCAGGGACCAGGACCTGGTCCTGAGTGGGGACGGAACTGTTGATTCAGATTAGTACATAGTCCACGGCATACATGGCGACATGTATGAGAAGAGCGCCGGTTGGAGAATTGCCAAATGCGTGCGACATTCTCAGCGGTGGCTAACTCGAGCGAATGAATTTAATCGGTGAGATGTCTTTGGAATTTGCCTTATCACAACATCATAGATGCAAGGACAGGTGATTCGCGACATTTCCCTCATCCGACAACACCTCGGAACAAAGTCCAAGACACAATGCACACAACTAGACTAAGGTTCTAATAGGTAAGACAAAGCCGGCTCTATTAGAAACCTTAGTATACGTGGCAACTAAATTTGAGAGAGAAGGACGAGGCCTTCAACTCCAACGCCCCAAGCAACATCTCTCAGTCTGCAAGCTATATTTCAAGCCTAGAGGAAAGAGGGAGAAGCACAGGATAGACCGAGCTGGTTTGCGAAGCTTCTCACACCATTTCTCAGGTGTATAGTGAGAAGTCAGGCGACCCGGCCGAGAGGACCACGACAATCTGCAACAATCCAGGGACCGGGGGAGATGGATTGCATCTGCTCTGTCTCGACAAGCGAGTAGAACTAAGGAGGGATAGCATACGTAGAGGCAACCATTGTGTCGAATTGGCGAGTGGCCGGAATGGTGATTGTCGACTCGGAGTTGGGCGTTGGGCGTTGGGTGTTGACGGAGGAAGAGAGGAAAAAAGTCAAAATGTACGCAAATTAAAGGTATCAAGAATTTGCGGGCGTTGTGTGGGTGTGGGTCTGTTTGGAGCTCGGGCCATGTGACTTCTGCCCCGTTATTTTCAAGTGGTTGCTAAACCCTCTCAAGCGAAATCTGACCAAAAAGTTAGGGTTCACCTAATCGCGCCCACCGCTAGATTTCTGCCGCCTCGATACTGTGGCCGCCTGCCATCTTCGGGAATTGCCCCACCGAACACCAGAACACCACCACCCACACATCTTCAATTGTATCCCGCGAAACCTTTGCAGTCAATCTCTTCGCAGTACTAACGACAATCCACCCAGAGCAGCCGCCACCATGCCTCCCAAGAAGACCGCCCAGCCCAAGGTACGTGTTGTCACCAGCCCCTCTAGATTTATCGATATTAATGCAATTTTAGGAGAACATCTCCATCGGCCCCGTACGTGACTCCGCGATCATCTACCGACAACGAGTGTGAAAATCTAATATTTGGTCACTTTAATAGAATGCCAGAGAAGGTAAGTTTTGGTTCTCCGGAGTGCCTGCGCCTCAACCTACGCACTGCTAATATCTCTCTTCCAGGCGAGCTTGTCTTCGGCTGCTGCCGCATCTTTGCCAGCTTCAGTTAGTATTCCTCTGCAATCTCGATGGTTCAACCTCTCTCCCACAATTCGTTTCGACATTCGACTATTCGCGAGCCACGCCATCTCCTCCGAAATATACTCGATATTTTCTTCAAATCGCCATACAGGTTATGCTAATGCGAAATTAGACGACACTTTCATTCACGTGACGGATCTGTCGGGTCGTGAAACCATCACCCGTGTTACTGGTGGAATGTGAGTTGGTCAACTCTTCGTGGCATTATTGGCAATAGACCGGCGGCGGATTTGCGTAGTAATATGCTTACGCCGGATATCTATTCGCTCACATGCCTGCGAAAATACCTGCTAACTCAAGTACAGGAAGGTTAAGGCTGATCGTGACGAGTCTTCTCCTTACGCTGCCATGCTTGCTGCCCAGGACGTAAGTGAAGCATTTGAGGCGAGGATTTTGGGGGAAACCAACTAACATTATACCCTACAAAGGTCGCTCAGCGCTGCAAGGATTTGGGCATCAACGCCCTCCACGTCAAGATCCGAGCTACCGTACGTCACACGTGTAGATCTACAATCGTGACTGGAACTAACAATGATAACAGGGTGGTAACGGAACCAAGACCCCCGGCCCCGGTGCTCAGTCTGCCCTCCGTGCTTTGGCTCGTAGCGGTATGAGGATCGGCCGTATTGAGGTGAGTAAATTCCTTCGCAGCCCAAGTGGTTGAACGAGGAGTCTCGTACACTTTGTTCTGACTCACTACCCCTATGTCGTATTCGATTCTAACTTAGTAATTCTACTAGGACGTTACTCCTACCCCCTCCGACAGCACTCGCAGAAAGGGTGGTCGCCGTGGTCGTCGTCTGTGATCGCACCATATCGAGCCCTCTTTCACCTATCGACCTGCCGTTTGTATGGGTTGGGCTGTGGTTTGGGCAGTTCTTCAGGCGTTCTCGAGAGGATCACGCGGTTTCTGGCACATTTGGGCTTGAATTAAGTCCTCGTCTCTGTGGCGTTGACACTTACGAGGAGAACGGCGTGCGTCTCTATGAAGAGAAAGCATGCCTGGTCTCCATTACCCCATAGGGTATGGCTTTAGCACACGTCACATGATGCTTCTGGCACGGCTACAGTAGATAGATACGAAATGAAACGTTGACTCACGAAGAAACGAATGTGTGTCTATCATGCGAAAGCTTTCAGTGCAATGGGCCTATAACCAGAATCCATTTCACAGCAGAGTGACACGAACCTAAAAACACGGGCAGCGTATTTGTGATCTGGGTACGGATAATCCAACCAGCATATATGTGACGTATCAGACCGAAATCTAAGGAATAAATGATTAAATTCACGCATATCGGTCAAATCAGACTCGGAGTATCTACCTAAGTGGTTTAAATAGACAAACGCCAGACGCGGAGTGCTAGATGCCAGTGCCCATATTCCGCCAACGCTCCCGATTAGCAACCTCCCCAACACCTGACGATCAATAGCAGGGCTTGTTATATATTCTACCCCGGTATACTCAGACACTTCCCAGCTTTATGTTTCTTTCCCGGTTTGAAATTCTCGTTATCCTAAACCCCCCTGATTCTTTTAATCCTTTCTATTCGAAGCCCTCGGTTGTCGCGCTTCAGATCTCATACTTCGTCCGTCCGATCGAGACTTGACCTCGTCGCGACCTTTATCGGCCTTTCGCGCGTGGAACTGAGACTCGCCTGAGGTCTCCTAGCCCTCCCGAAGAACCCAGATGCCGCGCATCGAAGAGCCCCGCGAGTCCATCTTAGCGACGCGGTTCAGGGCCTCCTTGAACTCGGCCGTCTGGTCGCGGGTCTTGCACTGCGGATTGAAATGGTCGACGATGACCTTGGTCGGCACCCGGCCGCCGTGGCGCTTGATGAACTGTGGGATGGCCTTGAGGAAGTCGTTGAAGCGCATCGTCGTCGACCGCCCCGGGCGAGGACTCTCCGAGCTCGACGACGAGAGCCCCTGTCGATCCGACAGGTTGGATAACACCGAGGCGGAGCCCGGGCCACCGCGTCCCCGGCGGATATTGGAGGGACGACCCCCCTCGCCGACTTCGCCTGTCCACGTCACCGTGCCGATGGGGATGTGACGCGCCTGCTCCTTGGCTCGGCGGAGCACCGACGCCGCCTCGTTGGCGACCCGAGCTGCTTCCTGCTGAAGCATTGCACGGTCCGCGCGAGGTTTCTGTCTGCCGCCGACGATGGCATCATGCTCGTGCGCCGATTGAACTCCAGATCGAGCAAACAGGCCCTCCATAATCCGATCCTCTTCTTTTGTAGCGGACTTTGCCTCCTCGCCAGTCTCATAATTCTCGAGGCCAGCAACGCCATCGATCCGCTGCAGTCCATTATGCTCGTCACTGCCTGACGATGTGTTTTGCTCGTTAGCGACGGGAGCTTTGCCGGCTGATCCCGTGGCCGTAGGTGAAGTGGCATCTTTGTGAATATCCACCTCGGATCCCTTAAATAGTCTGGCTGTTTCCGTCCCCGCTCCTTCCGACGACCCCAAAGTAAAAAGATCATGTAAGTCGTTGAGATTGAAGGTAGTACGATGTTTTGGGTCCTTTAGCACTTTGTTACTCAGGAACTGCTTGAATATCTGTCGATGGTATATCTTCTCCTCAATCGTGCCGGCAGTCATCAATCGATATATTGTCACGTCTTTCTTCTGGCCTAAGCGCCACGCCCTTTCGCGTGCTTGCACATCTGTAGACGGGTTCCAATCGGGATCATAGATGATGACCCGGTTTGCGCCGGTCAAGTTTACCCCCAGACCGCCCACTTTTGTGGTCAGCAAGAAAAGATCTATCTCCGGATCCTTGTTGAACTTATCAACGAGTACTTGTCTCATTTTGATGGGTGTTTTGCCATCCATACGCAAATACTGGATGTTGCCAAGGCCACGAACAAATTGGTCGAGAATATCAAGCATCTGCACTGTCTGAGAGAACAGTAATGTTTTATGACCAAGTTTTTTCCACATCCCAAGAAGCGCCTTGAGTACCTGCATCTTTCCGGACTTGTTGGCTGCTCCCCAATTTTCAGGGTGCCTGGTTTTAATGTTGGGATCGACCAAATCTGGGTGGTTACATATCTTGCGGAGCCTGTCAATTCCAAAGAAAGACTGCGTGGTTCCCTTCAGAACGTCGCCCAGTTCTTTGGAGTCGAGGAAGAGTCGATAATTCTCGTACTGTAATTGGGTGAGTTTGCAGAATAGCACCTGTTCCCTCTTTTTTGGTAGGTCAGTCGCAACATCAACTTTAAGTCGCTGGAGCAGGTACGGGCTAATGTTGTCTTTGAGTGCTTGGGCTGTTTTCTCTGCTGTCATGATTTGCAGGTGAGAAGCATTAGCATATCCACCAATTTTGATTGGGATTTCAATTTCTCTTCTGAAGTCGACGAGCGTTCCCAGCCGCATAGGGTAGATAAAATCAAACAACGACCACAGTTCTACTAAATTGTTTTGTATCGGTGTCCCCGAAAGAATAACTCGGTTCGGTGTGCACAATTCCTTACACGCAATAGTAACTGCGGCATTGGGGTTGCGAATCTTGTGGCCTTCATCGAGCACTGCATAACCCCAGTCCATTGTAGCCAACATGTCGCCATATATCTGGACGCTGGCATAGGTGGTGACCAGAATATGGCCTTGCTTCACGACGCGATCAATAATTCGTTTCGCCGCCTTGTTCACAGTTCGAGGGCCATCTCTTTTATCCCAGCGTCTATCATCGTCTTCAATCTCATTCTCTCTATTCATATTTAGCATACCAGATCCAGACGAATGGAGCATCGAGACACGTAGTGGTGGCCACCAGCGATGGAACTCGTTAACCCATTGCTGCAGAACTGTGGCGGGCGCGACAACTAGGACGGGCTTGTCCAACCGTTTGCTATAATGAAGTGCTGCGATAAATGATATGATTTGTACGGTCTTGCCTAAACCCATTTCATCACCAATGATCCCTCCTACCTGTTGAGCATACAGCTCAGCGAGCCATTGGACTCCGGTCTTCTGGTAGTCAAATAGAGCAGGATAAATGTCGCCCGGCAGTTTCAAGCCATGTTTGAGGTGATGATCAGGTTCATCCGGAGATGGCTTGAACCATTCGTGGTCCTCTTGGTCTTCGGCCTGCTCTTCGGCATGTTCACCTGCATTCCCAGCTTGTTGGCGTCGCAGTCTCGCACGGCTTCGTCTATCCACCCAGTCTGTGAGTCGTCTTTGGTAATTGGCTTCGATCCCATCATCCAGCTTGCTGAGATCGACTTTTTCATCTTCCTTGGGGGTCTTCTTGGTTTTTTTTGTCGGCCGCTCTGTAAGATCATAATCTTCTGACTCCTGACTCTCGGAAAATTCCGCCTCGGGCCCTTCGGTTACTTTCGGGGAGTATTCGTCGGACGATGCATCATCTCGCACAGGTTTTCGTCGCTTCCTCGGCCTTAAGGAAAACTCACTCTCTACGGCTGTGGTAGCTGTCTCGCTATCTTCGGCAAATCCTGGTGCCCGTAGATTCTGGTGAGAACGTGGCTCATAGCCGGCTTGCTCTTCCAGTTCATCTGCTACAGCTTCCTCTTCGGCATCGGCTAGGACATCGGCCAATTCTCCTCCCACGCCTTGCGCACGCGCCTTGATGTCGAAGGGCGTTATTTTCCCTGTTCGGATGAGGAATTCACGGTGGGTCTCTCCAGGTAGTTTGCCAGTGCTCGGTGCAGCCTTATCCGTGGTTTGGCTTTCCTGGCGCCTTTGCTCGATGCGTTTCTCGAATTGAGTGATATCATTTCTAGTTAGATCGAGCTCCGAGTCAATGCGAGCAATTTCTTCCCTGATTTTCTGCTTGAGTTCCGGTCTACCAATAGCCTTGCGAAAACGCTCTTCTTGGGTCTTCTTCTGTGCCTCTAGTTTTATGACATTACTCTGGGCTTTCTCTATGCGCTTCTCGTCCCTTTTGTCTTCTGCATCAATGAAAGCTAGACTGGCCTGGTATGTAATATCCCGTTCGAGATCGTCCTGATCACGCACGTCGGTGGCAAGGTCTTTGAGGGCAGAGACCTCGTCAAATGTATCGATTAGTTTGCTGTTTCCATTTTCGCCCTCATCGTCCTTGTCTTCGGCAACAGCTTTCGTATTGCCGCCGGAAGCCGCACGCAATGCTGTTGTATTTTGATCTGTATCGACAGCTTCGGCCGAGTCAGTATTGTCTTCTGCTTCCAACGTGTTGCCCCTAGGATGCTGTTGATTTGGATCCATTTTGCCCAAAAGGTTGTCTAATAGTAGCGTATAGAGGAAGCAAGACTGGCGATGTCATAGAGATGTGTTGGGTTGGTAAGATAACAGACGGGTGGCAGAGCACTTATATCGGCAAAGAAGTGGCTTCTATTAGGTTTGCGCGGCGAGGATCCTATAACGAAGCAATCACGGTGAAGTCAAAGGCCTCATCTTAAATGCTTTCCTAGGTTTTTCCTACATAAAATAGAAAACCCCGGGGGCGGCTAGGGGAATATGCAACGTAGCAGTCTGTGTGGTGTGGCTATCGCAGTGAAGTGATGTGACAGTGCACAGCAGCCATCACAGCTCTCTCGGCAAGGGCAGTCCGGTAGACCTGGCATAAAAGGAAGGAAGCGGAACTCGGAAAATGCAGGTACAAGCACCTTCCAGTCTAGCTTATGTTGCCCATAGATGAAGGCCCTCGAGGTCGTTGGTGGTGGTTGGTGACTAGGTTTTGTTAACATGAAGGAGCAGTGAATTAATTAGGTAGGTAACCATTGAGTAGGTAGCTAGGTACGGTAGTAGATTCGCCGGATGACGCATACCACCCACCCCTTGCTTAGGGGCAAATCGACAACCTTTATCGTCTTTATCGATTGGCATGTGCGCTAATACCTAAGCCGCCCAAACGCTGGGTTATCCATGGGACACCTTATCCGGACTAGGTTAGAATTCAAAGGCAACATGGAAGTACAAGACCTACAGGAAGTAGTTCGAATGTTCAAACAGCTGTTTCCAGCGTCTTTCAAGACATTGTCCACAGCTCCTGGAAATATCCTCGCAATTGGATACCCATATTCGAACATCCATAGATGGCTATACGAACCATGCGTTTTGTTCCATGACTTCAACAATCCAGTCTTTGGTACCGTACCTACAGTATAGACCAGTGGCACAACAAGACCTTCCCCTTTTTCGAGATACATGTACTACCAAACACGTACCAGTAAAAAACATAGGAATATGTCGAAGCGCTTGTGGTCTACGTCGTCTCTTGTCCGTGGTCTCTGGGTGGCGTACGGTGGCTATTTGACCCTACACTGCCTAAATCTTTGGTGCGAGGGAGGATATAATTTAATGAGAGCTATACACAATGCTGGGTAATGAATATTCCCTCATGTGCCCTGTCGACATGGGTGACCGTTTACACGACTAAGTGCAATGCTTCATCGTTGGATAGAGTACGTTATATACGTATTGTCTAACAAAAGCAAGCTTCAAACGAAGATTGCTGATAAACAAACCCGAGCTATTCCAGTGACCGGTAATTACTACCCTCACGATTTCTCGGCTATTGTGCGTGTTGGCAACAGACCACCTTGCTCCGACTTGCGCGAGACCCCTCTAATTCATCATTGAGGTAAATATTGGCGGGTCCGCGCCCTAGGTAGGGATAGCATCCACCATAGTTGGGGATATTCGTGGCTGGAATTCGTGAGGTATCCTTTCTTAAGCCGTATTAAAATTACATTAGTATGTGTGGTCCCGGTATACTCTGGTTTCCCGGCCGATAACGACTGCCCACCGGCAGTGGAAGCCTTATAGTGGTCGTACTAAGCAATGCTAATTAATCACCCATCAAGGGTGCTCCATTTCTTATATATCTGATTCCGTATCGTCTCGTGGCCTAGGCTTCTCGGATGGAATGTTTTCCCGTAATACGTAGGAACGTACCACATAGAGTTAAGCGCTAACGCATCGCCACGAGCAGGGCGGAGGCTTGGGTCATGGTGTTTCGCGATGGACATGTAGCAGAGAGCCAACATCCCCCAATCGCCGGTCCTCCGAGCCGGCTCCAAGCATGAAGATGGATCGACGAGAGGGTTCGTTGGAGACAGAGTCTTGATGTCGGAGAGTCGCTGAGGCTGAGTACCATTCCTTGCATTGTCCGGCCCGCCGACGAGGAAAAACCACGTGTCAGTCCGCTCGTAATCTGGTTCTGTAACGTTCAGCTCGCAGAAGCGATGTCCCTCGAAAGCCTTATCGTAATCGACGAATATGACCTTGTCATTCGTAAAGTCGGCGTTGATTTCGTTGATCGTCTTATGAAGCTTGGCGTTAACGGTCAAGACCAGGGCATTCATCTCGGACCTCAACTCCTTGGTCAGTTTCGGGCCGTTCCACCAGACCCCGAAACTCATGTTATCACACTCGTCAGTGAGCTCGTTAAAGAATCTTGCGTATCCCGTCACAGTAACCGAGAACCGCGGCTTCTTCTCCCACCGGATCTTGTCGAGGATTTCCATGATGACGATCCGTAGGCGAATCTCAAACTCGTCGCTCTCCAGGTTGGCATGCGCGTGCGCAAGCGCCGTTTCACACGTCCCCGAGTAAAAGTTGTAAAACCGGAAGACACAGGCATTCATTACCTCGAAGAAACCAAGGTCATTGCCGCCAATAGACAGCAGTGCAAAGTCGGCAGGAAGAGATACGCTATACGAAGCCAATGGTTAGAAAGTGAATGCAACTTATATTAGAATTTTGACTCATTCTCAGAAGCATATAGTGGTACGTGGGATGAGAGTCTTTGTGCAAATGAGAAATAAATAACTCTGAAATGCGTACTTGAAGCGGTCGATCTGGCTCTCCTCACTTCCAGAGATGGTGCTAGTAACATCGGCAGTCGTGGCGCCGGTACAAGACAAGAATTGAAAGGCCGTCGGTTCTCGGTCAGCGGCTATTAGTTGAGCATGAGCGTGTTGGCCTTGTCGACAGTCGTTTTCTGCCCCATCGACGCCGGTTCCAATGCCTGCACTATACGAGTCCCCGAATGCAACAAAGCCGGTGCTGGCACCAGGTTCGCCATACCGAAACTGCCGAAGCGCGGACGATGCAGGCGTTTCTTGCCTAAAGCCGGTATTCTCGAGGGCGTGATGGCTCTCGGGGATTATGAGAACCTGCTGTTCGAAGGGTTGCGCCACAGCAAGACAGGCAAACACTACGATGATGAACGTAGTCGCGGCATACATGGTAGGACAAGGCAATATTCATACTCATCCAGAATTTGGTCTAGTATTAATGAACGGTTGCAATGGGGCTATTTGGTCGCAACAACATGCAGAGCGTTTCAAATAGCCTGTCTATAGCAGCACGAAAGATGAAGGCAAAGCCGATCTACAGTACATACTCCGTACTATCGGCGTGTTGCCGGTACTGGACTAGGCGTCGTCTTGTTGGGTTGGATGAACAGGCAACAATCGTTGGGGTGAGGCTAGGCCAATCCTTCAAGCACATGCCTCATTTGCTGGCCAGGCTAGTCGAGAGGTTAACATGATTGGCTGGCCGGTTGGCTCATGTGAACCTGCTAGCACGCGTGCATTGAAGCTTCAGGTAGGATTAGTGAACAGCGATCAGATGCCATGTTTATAATGCGAACCAAAAACAACCAGTAAAGGAGACAAATTAGGATGCCTGTAAATTGCAATCTATTCATTTCCTACAACCCCAACCGGAAATTGTTTCCAGAAGAGAACGGACGCAAGGCGTTACAGCACAAGGTCAACTTCCCAACTAGCAACACAATCAGTGAAGAACAACCCTTTTTCGCCTCTCGAGGTATTATCGAAAGGAAAATATAATATCCAGCCACCTAACTGGGTGCACGGATACCGCAGTAGACTACAGAGGTATAGTATAACGGGCGAAAACCAGGCACCCTGCCAATGCCGATAATTGCGCCCAGTACTAACAAGAACGACCTCACAAGACCATCCATCTCATGGCGAATGTAAACCTTTTTCAACATGAGGCAAAATCTAGTTTGGTGTCCGAACTGATGGCACAATTCTTCACAGCTAGTTGCATTTTATGATTCGGTACGACGACCGCACTTCAGGTCCAGATCGAGGTTTCAAAAGGGCCTAAAATAACCAGTGCCCCGATTTGAAACGCTGTAAAGACCCTACTGAGGACCCATCCGCCCTACTACGTCCGCTTCTAGAAGGAGCAGCAGAGCTAGAGGCGCTATAGTTTCTCTGTCCTTCGTTGGCTACGAGGTGTCAGCGGAGCTCAAACTTGATCGAATATGCCCTTACCAACTGGGTTTATATTACAAGTAAACGAGAGTACCTAAGCCACGTCCGGATCACTCATAACAGCAGGGGGTGGACCCTGTTGTTGCTGTTCCTCCTGAACTGTCTCTTCATACAATGCGATTTGAAAAGCCAGCTGACGCGCTGCAGCCTCGATCATAAGCATATATCGTGTCTTCTTATCAGCACCCCGAACTTGGGCCATCGCTTGCTCGACTGTGTACCGCACAACGGGGTCAGATGAAGCCGGGATAGATGCGAAGTTGAAGGGAGCCATGGCCTGAGCCGGCACAGGCGGCAACTGAAAGCTCATGGCATCACCTCCCATGACCGGGCCGCCGTGTGTGGCAGGATTCCGGGTTTCTATATAGTTAATTAGCATTGCGATTCCGGGATAGAGAGCAACCGAATGTGTTTACCATGGAAAGAACACCTAGCACCTGAGGCGTTGAACCAGCAATTTGCACAACTACCACACATTTGTCCGTCCACAACCACACATGTAGTCCATGGCCCATGACCCTTGTGACAATTCTTGCATGGTATGGGGGCAGCGTCGCCAGCAATGTGGGCGAACAAAGCCTCTACATTGCTGCGCCGTTGCAGGTTGAGAGCTTGCTCCGGACGCCGTTGCTGAGCGAGCCGCATGCCGGGTTCTCGGGCCAGACGCTTGGCGAGGGCACTCTCGACAACGACGTTGGTATAGCCAGACTCCCGCGCAAGATTCTCGGTGGTGTTCGCATCAGGCGGCGGCCCGTCCAAAGGAGGGCCGTGGGGACCGCCCAGATCCGGATGGTGTGGTTGGTCGTTCGCATTGTTGACGCTACTCGCGAGAATGCTCGCGGCGGTCAAGTCGAGTTGCTGGTGATGCTGTTGCTGCTGTTGTTGCTGCTGCTGCTGCTGTTGTTGTTGGTGATGAACGGCAGCGGCAGCAGCAGCGGCGGCGGCGGAGGCTTCTTCGTCAAAGTCAGCATGGTGCTGTTGTTGCAAATGTTGCTGATGTGGGTGCTGTAGTTGATGTTGTTGTTGTTGTTGTTGCTGCTGTTGTTGTTGTTGCTGCTGCTGCTGCTGCTGCTGCTGCTGCTGTTGTTGCTGTTGTTGTTGTTGAATCTGTTGAACCTGGTGTTCGTGTTGTTCCTCTGTGTGGTCTTGCTCGTTCTCGGCGTCTACGTCGCCATCGCCGTCTTCGATGTCGTCTTCGGGTACAATGGGGTCTTCGAGATCGGGGTCTTGGTTAGGGACGGTGTCGCCTCGCCGCACCGGACGACCGCGCGGGGCGGCTGTTGGTTTGGTGATCTTGGCCGGACGGCCTCGCGCAGGTGTAATGATGCCTTTCATAATTCCTGGGTTTGATGTCGCCTGCTGGCCTGCTGGCTGACAGTTGGTGGTCAGGTCGATGAGGGGATTCGGTAGAAGGCGATGATCGCAGCTGGTTGCAGCTGTGGAATCTCACTAAAAGCTACAGTGCTTCGTACTTTATGTGCCGTGATTTCCAATGTTGGTGCAGATGCAGGCGACCATGCACTAACACCAATATGAGACTAGTGGGGCTTAGCGTCGCTATGTTATCGATACGGGAAACCTGTGGACCGACCCCTGGAATGGCTGAGCTACCAAGGAGGCATGTACAGATTCATTCCATCACCCTACCTACCTACCTATTATAATCTTGGAAGTACGGAGTGTTTTTATGCAATCTACAGTACTCAGACTAATCTTTCTACTACTCCCAACTTTCATCACCTAATATACCTCTATTATGCTAGCGTAGAAATGCGTTACATGTTCATCCTACGATCTGAGATACTGGGCGCAAGGGAGCAATATCGTAGCAACATTCGGCTAAAGGTTACTCTCGAACCCTATCCGAAGACGGCAAAAAAATAATTGTATGTCATGCAATATCGGTTTTCTCTAAAATATATGTAGACATTATCATCTCCCCCGTTCGGTCGAGCACCGACGAGAAGGCAGTCGAAATAGGGGTTGAAGGGGGCGTACGAAAGGTCGCTCCGCGAACAAATGAATATCCTACCTGGAACGCGGCCCAAGGCTATTGTTCCTAAGCTTATCTTTGCCACTCGTAATTTCTTTCATCGACCAGGATGGGGTTGGTGTAGCATTGCCTACCATTGCACAAGACCTCGATGTCAGAGATACCACCTGGGAATATCAGCACCTGGCTCGCAATACGCATATATTCCCTACCTACCTCAGCATCACGGTCCTGATTTCGAACCTGTACTCAATACCTACATGGCTAATAGCCAGACGGTATTCGTCTTCCAAGTGTACCTAGTTGGCATTGCCTTCTTGGATCCGCACTCTTAAAAAACCATGGTCTTAGACTCCCAGAAGAACAGGATGATTCAGAGAGGATGAAGTGCCAGCGCATGCACCAGCTTATTCCAGGAGAGACGTTACCTTTCTAGGTCCCGTCCCGTAAGTCAGCCAGCTAATTACCAGCCCAGCAAACATTGCAACACCATTCGAGCAAGATCAGATTACTAGGTATTGAAGTATAATGTGATTTCCCCCCTTATCAGTAAAGCTGCTAGATCGCTACACAGGGGACAAGTTCTGCAGTAACTCAAAGTCCGGCATCCATACCAAAGAGCCCTCGGGCTGATCGATCCAGCTGGCAAGTTCAGCAACGACTTTCCAGGCATCTCCGTCCTCGCCCTCGGCCAGGTTGTCGATCTGCTCGGCGGTGAACTCGGTGTTATTGTTTGTCACGTTCCTCATCTGAACGGCCGCTGTCTCGGCTAGATTATTAACACCATTTTCTAGCTTCTCCATAGTCGCATTGACGAGGACTTCGAAGGCATCGCGGTACTTCTTGACCCACGGCGCTCTTTCTCCCATGACGAATAATACTAACGAGCAAGCTCGGATGTCGTTCGACAGGCTGTAGGACCAGATGGCATGTTGTTGCGTCCAGAGACCGTAGAGTAATGTGATTCCTGCAACGAACACCGTCTGAACAGCGATGAACGAGTGCCCGTATTCCAGCGACTGATGCAGCTTTTTGTGTGCTTGGCAAACACCCCCGGCCGCGCGAATGCAAATTAGATAGTACGGATCGGATGGTAGTAATAATGGTAGAAATGGCTGTATTAGCAAACGGACAGCGCGATGGTAGTGGCACATTGGATAATTTAAATCGACATCGCCAAAACGCTCCACCAAGGATGTTTTCCAAGACTCTAGATCTTGATAAAGCTGGTTCATTTTAGATGTGAGTGCTGACAGGGGTTTATCTGCTCGGTATATAGAGAACTGGATCCGTGACTCGATCCGTCTCATTTTGAACAGCCAGATCGCCATCGAGAGAGAGCGTTTCCTGATTGGACTTGTTGTTGGTATGGGCACCACCTCGTCCCAAGTTGCGTCTTCGGGATCCAGCGGCAAATCTACATCGATTTGTCGATCCGGTATACTCAGTGGTCGTCCTAGGCAAATCGCAATCGTTCGTTCCAGTGAATAGACGCTCCAGAACAGCCGTCGGCGCATTTGGATTGTATAACTATCCAATGTACCCTCGTGTCGCTTTGTGTGTAATCCCAGGTCGATCGATGTTCTCATTGCCAGACCTATCATATACCATATTCCATAACTAGAGCTTCGGACGTGATATAAAACTAGAAGAAGCATAGCCTCTACGTTCTGGGTCGTCTTGGACTCCCTGGCAGTGAATAAATGTTGTAAAGCGGTCATGTAATAGTTCTGGCTTCACAGATTAGTTTTGTAAGGCAGCCTCTTATCACCTAGTCATCGTACCTCTGGTGGGGTTGCTGTGTTTCTTTCTGTGAGCTGTATCAACATTGCACCTATAGCACTATTCGGAGTTAGTTATCGCCAACTTGAATGGATTTATGGGGGTTTCAGGGGCTTCTAGACACTGTATTGGCCCAGAAAGGAAAGTTTACGCTTTGAAAGCTTCCAGAACAAGACGAGAATCACTCACTAAACCATGTACAGTTTGAATAGACCAAAGCGCTCAGGTTTGGTAAGCTGCTGCACTGGTGTTGCGTACAACGACATGCGCCTTGCGTGGAGGTCCCATATCTCTCTTTCATCAAGGAAAGGATACCTTGTTCTATTCACATCATAGTGTCAGGGTTGCGCTTTCATCCGGACGCGTAGGAGACGTTTAACGGAGTTTTTAGCCCCTGTCAATGATGGAGATCTTGTATATACGTACTGAGGTTGGTTTAGATACGCATTTAAAAGGGCAGTACCGTGTTCATCGACCGGCGGCTCAGCGCTACGAGCAACCATTTCTTGTCTATTGATAGCACGAGCGCCTCTAGATATGCCGCCGTCAGTATTGCCAAGCCGAGATCCATCGGCGTCGAGAGGCAACGCCTTATTCCAGACAGTTGCTTGAACCATCTCACCTAAGGTCAATGCCAAGTTGAGGCCGGAGGACGCGCCGACGTATGCCGGAGCCTCGATGTTACCGAGTGCAAGTAGTTCGACAGCCTCGGCCAGGACATTATTTCTAGATTGTGTCTGTATGCCACTGCTCGGCGTCTGGGGCGCCTCCGGTACCCGTTGGTGGACCTGTTCAGAAAGACGAGCTTCCAAAACAGCAATCCGCTGTTCGAGTGCACGAGTGTATGCTGCTGGAGGCTCGTCCTCTGAAACAGCAGATTTGTCGCATTCTGTCCCTGCCTTACTACAGTTGGAGCACGTCGGCCACTGATCATCACACTATACATTGAACATGTCAGCGGGGTTATGAATTTGGGGGAATAAGGGGTCCAACTTTCTGTTTCCTATGTTTGCATCTCGTACAAGCAGTCCGTCCTCTCTTCCGCGGATTATAGGCCCCCTTAAGATCAGCCGGACCAGAAGAATTTGGTGACAGGCCCGAAGAGGGCACCGACATGATGGTAGGAGAGCTAATAAGCTAATAGGAGTAACCGCACTTATTAGGCCACCGGTGGGAATGTTGGCGCGGCGGACATCCGACAATAAGAAAGTCGGCCTAGATTAATAGCTATATATACGGAGCAGTAATAATTAGCGGCCGGTACGGGGTTTTGTACTACCATATGCGGCGGTCTGTCTATAGATCTTGGAATAAAATGTGATTCCGCCGAAATATCGGTAGTCCGTGAGGAGTCGGCTATATCCACTCTAAATCATCGGACCATCCGCCTTAGGTAAGCCAGACTCTTTCAAGTAAGTAAGAAAGACGCTCGAACCACTGTTGAGGTATACTTATAACTCAGCACCGACCCTCAGCCCTCATGTACTTAAAACGCTCTCGCTCGGGTCAAACCGTGCGTTAACACGATGGACAAACGAGACTATTACCAACTGCAACATAATTTGCTAGTAGAATGTATGTTCAAATCATTTACTCACAAGGTTTAAAGCGAGCCTTCAATATGAATTCATATTAGATTCGATGAAATACGTGTCACAGCAGATACTAACAGGTTGCAAAAAATCACCAATAACTAAATTTGATAAACGTATTCACATATGTACACATATGTTTCTCTGCCATGGCAGCAGCAGACCATTAAAGTCACCAAACACTACTTTTAACCTAGGAGATCCGGCGAAGATCGCTTAGACTCAGACGCGACCGAGAATGTTCGCCTCGTAGACGCTAGTCAATTTGCCAGTATTATCGTTTTGAATCTGCAAATCCCATGCAATCAGTCGAGAATCCTAGGCCAAAGTCTTAAATGTTTAATGTGATATACTACTAACCTCGTAACGGGGCTCTTGGGGACTAGCCTGCACATGTCGATCTGCTTGCATACCCGGCTCGGTAAGGACGTCCATGATTTTGCCAGTACTCTCCGATGTGTTAGAGTCCGGTCCTGGACAATGGCGTCGTGTCAGCAAAAATCCACACTAAAAGTCTACTAAGAATAGCAGAATGCAGAACCTACCACCGACAGGCTTGTACCGGACGGTTTGGCCGTTCGAATATTTGGGTGCCATTGTCACGAATAGTTTGAAGAGGTCGATACTGAGATTATATTATGTGATTTCAGATTGGCACATAAATTGAAATAGACTGTTGACTTAAGAATAGAAACAATTATAGCTCATAGAACGAGCTCCAGAAATAATTATATATATACCCAAATGCGATTAGCAACCCCTCGCGGACATTAAGTCGTAGAGTTTCGCGTCAACGTCACCAAATGTCCACATAGGCCCAAACAGACTGCCGATTTCAATGATCTTTCCATGATCCAATGCTCACATGTGATCGCTATTCACCAACCCATCGCTTGGGGCTCTTATTGGTGAAGGGGCCGTCTATGATGAAGAGACATCTGCCCCTAGAGATCATAGCCCGCCGAAATCCACTTGGCCCGGAGTCTCTTTCACCGCAGCTAGGTTCATGGCTGCGCGGGCTTATAGTGGACAGCCTCGATATTGTTGCCCAGTGGATCGAGGACGAAAGCAGCGTAGTAGGACTCGGAAACCTCATACCGGATCCCTGGCTTTCCGTTACAGGTGCCGCCAGCCTTTCTGCGGGACGGGTCAGTATAGCGTCACACATGTACTAGTATCAAGCCATCATCCCACAAGCGCCTGAATCGAATATCGACGCCTAATAGATGATCGAGATATGATGCCAGGGCAGCCCTAGATTCAGCCCGGGAAATCGAAAAGAGGGGAAACGAAAAACGAACAACTGTACCTACATTGCTTCAGCGTACCATTTATCCACCGTCTCGTGAGAGTCTGCATCAAATGCAACATGCGTGCGCCCTGGGCGCGTCTCTACATCACCACTCGCGGGGAAGGCAGTCTGCTCGCCATTGCCGACGTGCAACCAGAAGTCGGGAAATTTCCCGACCGGCTTTAGCCCCAGCATGAAGTCGGCTCGGTCGAAGTAGGTGACGTAGCCCAGTGGTGCGAGCGTCGTGAGGTAGAACGATCGCATTCGCGCGAAGTGAGAGGCGCCGGTCGCCAGGGACACATGTGAGACAGGCATGTCTGAAACCGGGGAGGGAAAAGAAGCCAACGAAGATGCACTCGTCAAGTTACGATTGGAAATGGGAAGAAGGACGAACTTGCACCGGTCTCTTCGTATCATATGGGAAATGTTGCTAGGTTTTAGGCGTAGCTACTGGGTTATTATATAGATGCTCTACACCAAAGCTATCACCCGTGATGTTCTACGCACGACACGTCTTGCAGCATACGGAGTTCCGAGTTCCAGCTTACACAAAACACACCGTTCATGCTGCATGACTCAGACCTGCGAGATGACTCTATGCACTGAACTGTGTCACAGCAGCCCTCCACAGTAGATATCGTGAGCGGTTTGTGCGGTTGTAGCGTTTGACTAGGCTTTGGATTATCGCAAAGTTCGTTGGGTCCGTAACATTACGAATGCTTCCCACCAAGTTCCGAGTACCTAGTCTATAGAGCCGGCGTAGTGATAATCATCATCTCTATTCTTATTCTTCCAGGTTTGGTCAGGTTCGTTGTCAAAAGGCCGAAACAGTCTAAGCCCTCATGATTCTCATACCACAATGCTAAGATCGACAAGGTTTCCAACAATATCAATATCATTATGGCTCACGCCCATTTCCATGTCGGGTCAAGCGTCACGGCAATACAATTCACATGCAAAAGCCACAGACAGAGGTAGTTATAATACTCAGCTTCAAAAGCTATGCAGAGAGGCCGCAAATAATGGTTTTGGCTTGGAAAGCAACCACTGTATACAACAGCCGGGTTGTATATACGCGTTACAGTTACATCTTCCGGCAGACTATGCTCCTCCAGTGGCCTCATTGCCGCGATAGATTGCGACAGCTCTGCGTTCGGGAGGCATCAACAAGACAGGGAAACGCGCCGTAATGCTATCAGCCATGCTCGTAGATCATTGCAAAACAAAACATCAGAAAAACTGCGTGCGAGAGCTTGAACCCTATTCCCGCAAACCGCCGTATGTGGTATAAAAGCCCAGTTCGCTTCACCATTGCGCCGCTCATCAAGAAGAAAATTAATTTGTTCCGGAAAGGTGATAAAAAACGAATCGAAGATGATTTTACCATGTGTGCACTTTGACTAGTCGCAGCTGAAGCGCGGTGATCTAGTACGGAGTGGCACGCCACGAATTTTACGCTAAAACGTGCCTCATGCACGTGCCAGGCGCTGTTTTCGAGCCAGCCAGTCTCCTAGCATATTGTCCAGTTGCTACCAAAGATTTAGTCAAACGCAAAACAAAGTAGGGAAAGCGTGGTGTGAGACCTACAGTTGTTATCTCGGCTAATTTGGCATTTTGCTCGCGGAATAATGAATTCGCGATAGGATGGGTTGTACCAACAGGGGCTGCATCTGTCTTATCATCATATACCACCACTAACAAGTCGCGAATTTCTGATCCCGAATCAAAAAATGCGCGAAGGTTAGCATCATTCCATGTTGAAGTAGTCGTTGGTGACGTGGTAGTAGTCACAGAATCTTGGTTTCTATGTGTACTGTTACCGAGAGCTGCGGGCTCTGGTGACGGTGACGATACTGGTGACGAGCGATCTTCCTGGCTCGAACTATCACCCATGAGAGCAGGGGGGTTTGAAGAGGTGATAGGAGATACTTGAACGGGAGATTCCGACAACCGTTCCGTGGGTGGACGAATCTCTGCTGCTTCGTTCTGCTGTGGTATCCCGGTAGAGCTGTCCGGAAACGAACCTGGAAGACTAGGTCGTAGTGATTTGTCTTCAGAAGACTCTCGTTTCGGTTCGGGAGGAGGAGCTCTGGTTGGTTCTGGGACGGCCTCTTCATCCGCGGAAGAATCAAAATCGTCAAGTTCAAGTCGCGACTTTGCCATCGTGGTTTTCGGCGGGTTTAGTTCTGCGTTCGCCGGTCCTATCTTGGATATTCCTGCCTTATTTTTCTCATCCTTTCGCGTTTGTAATCCTTGGTTCTCGGGTTGCTCTGACTCTACCATTCTTACCGTCACGGGAGGGGCGTTGGCCACGTTGTTCGTCCTAACTTCAGCAGTCACAGCAGGACCACGGTCGGAATCTGCCGCCGTCGTCGTGGAAGCGGTAGCTGATTTCCGGGTGGGCGATGGTTCCGTCCGGGGCTGCTGTTTGTGAAGCTTGCTTGGGTTTCGTTGCGGGCTTTTTTGCTGTGGTGAACCTTCCATTTCCTCTGGCTCGTCAACCATCTCGGCATCCCCAAATCCAGCTCCAGCATCCATAGAACGCTTGCCAAACGATTCATCGTCATCATCAAGGGACTTCTTCTTATCTTTCCGCGAGAAGAAACTCCGAATGGCGCTCGGCTTCTTGTCTTTCTCTTTTCCGCCTTTATCTTTCTTCTTCTTATCGTCCTTAGTTTTATCCGGGACGAGATCTTTTTCCAAACTGGGTCGCTGGCGCAAATCCTTAGTTTCATTCGAGGCTCGAGGTTCATTGTCATCTTTCAGTAATCCGGGAGTGAGGCTAATCTTCTTGGTTTCGATAGTCTCGTCTCTGAAAAAAGAATCCGTATTCCTGACAGTTCCATTTTTCGTGGTCCTCTCCGTCTTGCCATCAAAGATTTCATCGCTATTTCTACGGGTTGGTTCTTTCACCGATGACTCGATGTTGTCGGCATCTTCCGCTTTAGCAGTGTCTACCTTCACCTGCTTTTGGCTCCGAGGTTTTAGTGGCTCGACCTTAGCAGATTCATCTTCTAATATATCAGTCGTGACTTGCTGAGCTGTAGCCTGTTTTTGCTGGTCTTCTTTCTGTGTTGCCTGTTGTGAAGCTTCAGTATCATCCTCTTCATCCTCCTCATCTGAATAGTCAAAATCCGAATAGTCCACATAAGTGGGAGCTGTAAAGGTAACAGTCTTCGCCTTGCGCCTCTTCATGGCTGTCATGATTGGATTCCTAGCCTTTTCGGCCTGATCACCAAGCATTGTGGCAGATAACTGCTCCAAGTTAGAATACCTTCTTAGTCGGTATGCCCATGTACACTTACGTCAATGTTTCTGTGTTTATTGAGTCGCGCCAGCCTCTCGGTCGGTGTCTCAATGTGTTCAGCTGGCAAATACCCTGAACAAAACCATCAATTCATGTACTTCATCATGGATGAGAGAAGATCGCACCGATGCTGCTGTCTTTGACAACCCGAACCAACCACCAGTAGCTATTGCTATCGTCGAGAAGGACCATTGTGTCGCCTTTGGTAGCGTTGGCTTGACCTTCAACTGTCGCGACAAAAGTATGGAGGGCGTAAACGAACTGGAAATCGATATCCTCTGCATCTTGTAAGCATTCGCCGCCCCAGCCAGAATCAACGAATCTGCAGTCATCAGTGAAAGAAAAATCATCTTCGTCCTCTTCCTCTTCATCACCATCATCAGACGCCACATAGGGTATCAGGAATTCGTAAGGAGAGATAATCTCATCTTCGGGGGGTTCCTTTTCGGCGCTTGCCAGTCGATTGAGCGAGAAGTCCTCGATCTTAAGGTCGATCCCCGAATCACGGTCCTGGCCAAGGTAGTCTTGTTCGCGACAGTGTTCTGAACTTTCCGCATCTACATTCTTCGGGTCGGGATATTGTACAATAATTTCGCATTCGGTTTGCATTTCGTGATCAGGGGCGTTCTTGTGGCCGTCATTATACCCACCAGGAAGAAGAAGACCGGGTTTGGGTGTGTCAACAGAAGCCTTGCTTGACTGCTGGTATGAGAGTTGGAGGGGGAGGTGTTCAGGGCATTCGAGATACGGTGAAGACGATCTCGTCTCGGTAACGACCGGAGAACTACTGAAGTCGTGTCTCGAGAGGGAATTGCGCAGAGAATCAATGCGCGCAGGCCATATAGATGGAAGGGTGCACCCACCATCCTCAATTGAAGGGGAACTCGAAATCTTGTCCATCATGTCATCGTCCATGTCGTCGTCGTCGGTATCGACGACGGCATCGCCATCGTCATCGGAGTGAGCCACGACGCCTCCATTCTGCGCAATGGCCAGCGTATCCTGTTGCTGCATCTTGTTGCCATTCAAGGAATTGACAATGCCGGAAGCAAGCTCATCTGCGTAGAGTTGTATATCGCGATTACTATTATCACCATCACCATTGGCCCACGAGACCCTCGGACTTCGTGACTCTGCCTCGGCTCGCTCTTCTTCTACCTCACGTATCGTCTCGGCCTGGTGCGGCGCAAGTGATCCGTTGGCGTTGGCGTTGGCGTTCGCGTTCGCGTTTGACGTAGGTTTCGCAGCGGTGTGCTTGTGGTCTTGGGCAGAAGGAGCGTCGTGATCTTGGAGATCAATGGAATCTGTTTTAGGAGGCGGGATGGTTAGCAGGCACGAGACGAGACGAGACGAGACGAGGCGAGTCGCAGCCATCAGCTAGCAGCACAGCACTATCTGGGGCAGCTAGCGGTAGCAGCAGCACGGCACGGCACAGCACAACACGGCGCAGCGCAGCGGTGGTACTGGTAACAGTCGGTTCCAGCTAATTTTAAATCTCCCCTTCTTGAAACGGCGACGTGTAGATCAACTAACTACACTTTTGGACATACCGGCACGAATGATCTGGGGCCTCGTCATCTTGGCCGGCAAGTGATGGAGGCGCCAGTAGCATGAGTCTGGTCTGGTCTGGGGCGGAGAGGCGTGAGGACCTGAAAGTGATGTTGAATGGATCAATTCATCAAATGCGAGCGCGAGTGAATTTTCTTTCTTTCTCGGGGGTACTGTGCTGTAAATTAGTGGTTGCCCCTGCCGCTGGCTGGGAATGGCTGCTGGGGATGGGGCCTCATGGCATGGGGAGGGAGTTGTATGCCGGGTCGGGTTCTTGCTTTCGAGCAGGGGGGTGGCTGGCTGGCTGGCTGGCTGGCTCTGCTATTCTCTGATCTCTGTGCTCGTGCTCAGCGCTCAGTTCTCTGTTAGAAGTAAGTATGTATGTATGTACATAAGTAGTATGGAGGTAGTGTACGGATCCGTAGGGGGGAGGCTGCGATTGGGTCTCGGGTCCTTGTCCGCCGCCCACCGTCCACAGTCCACGGACCAACTGAAGATCACAGCGCTGCGCCTGGTGTTCTTATTTTGGCCCTTTTTCTTTTTCTTGATATACTAGTATAGTACTACATACTGTACTGTACACTACTTCGCGCAAGGTAATTTCGGGACAAGGATTCGGTGCAATTGGGCAGCCGGGTTAGACTAACCTAACCTAGTGCGGCGAGCGTGGTATCACCAGAAGTTGTGGTACTGTGCTTCTATTGGTCTGATGCAGATCTCGGGACAATAGACAATGCCTACAGTGTTGTAGTGTACAGTACCTACCTAGGTAGGAGGTAGGTACATACTCGAATAATGAGCCACCCTCCAGGTGAACAGTGCAAAAAGGTTTGACACCAGAAGGTTACATATACGCATAAGAAGCACATACAAATAGGTACTGATAGTGTAGAGCCAAACCTTCTACCTCCTGTACTGTACATGTAAACCTACATAGTACCTAGGTATGTATGTACATAGGTAGCGTACTGTAGGAGCAAAGTGTCATGGGCTTTAAAATCATATGCCCCATCTCAACTGAAAATAGAGACCATCTACTCCGTACCTTACACCTGCAATACATAGGTACCTACCTAGGTACCTACTATGTAAGTGGCCAGGGTGTTGGCCAGGGGAACCGCCTGGTCATTAAACAGCTGTGCACTACCAAATACGCTACGTAGACACTAAAAGTGTTTGGCGCAAGCGCGGATTGGTCAAATGTGACACTCAAATGGGGGAATGGAGGGACCCGCACCGGCTTGAAACCTCCCGGGAGGCCAAATTGCCTAAGATCCTGTCCAGCCTGTCTTGCCCACTTGCCCAGGCACAGGTCAAGATACACGAAAGCCTTGAACCGACTACGCCCTAATGCATGCAGCCTCGAGAGCCACTTACTATATAGGTACATACATACATGTAGGTACCCACTAGAAACAGAATGCCCGAAGTCCGTACTTATACAAGCTCGCCGTCACGGTTCAACAGGTTTGGGAATATATTTAAATATACTCGGTTACTAGATCCTATTAGACGATAGCTTCCGTGGTAACTGTGGCTGATGCAAGCTTTACTGACTATAAACGGTTGAACCTTTGATGTTGACAACGCTTGATCTCTAACAGGGGTGAACACCAGGGAAAAATAAGAAAAAGAAAATATTGGTTTAAGTAAGCACCCCGGAAAGTTGTCATTCAATAGGAGGTAGGTACCCCCAGTCAACACAGGCACCAACCGGACACAGAACATGCAACTTCAAAGCCTACTCGTCTTGAAGTGTATCTCAATGTTTTCTACAGTAGATGTCGGCCTTACAGTACTTATGCAATGTAGCTGTGGTACGATTTCTTGGCCTCGCGGCGGACCCGACGGCCCAGCTTCCTTACACCGCGCCAGAGGGCTTCCGAAGATGATACTTCGCGCCTTGCCATCTTTCTGGCCGCCACCATGTGCTGTGCCATCCACGAAGCCCACTGATAGGGCGCGTCTGTGCCGCCAGGCAGCGAGTTGAAGTACTCCCAGTTTGCCACACCGCCAAAGTTTCCGTTCTCCGTGATGAGCTCCTGGAGAACCGGAGCCTCTGAGTCGAGGGCGACGAATCCATTCCCGTTGGCAGGATTGCTCAACACTCCCATTACAACCTTGTTAGCAGGGAAGCCATCGTCAATAATGCTCTCGTAATCACTCGCACTCCCGGCATTGCCCCAACCGAAGTAGAATTCTGTCACTTCAGGTTAGCGGTTGTTCGCAGAGTAGATTGTCATGTTAAGGTGATATTATATTCACCAACGAACACCACCGCCTAAATACGGCAACAAGGGCAGGCAGTCATTGCTGGGTGACTTACGGGCATTGTAGAAGGCGATCGAGCTACCGCGTTGTGCTTCAAGGTCGAAATAGTTGAAGCCACTAAGATTGCCACCACCCTCGGTAAGTGCAGCGGCAACGGGAGCAAGGGTGATAATGAAGTCGGAGCCGAAATCCGCCTTGAGACGGTCAATCAGACGGATGATACCGTTCAACGAGAAGCTCTCCTCCACATCGAGGTCCAAGCCCTGAAGATTATGGGCACCGATGAGATCGTGCAGTGGACCATAGTACCTCTCGAACGATGCATCATCGCCATCGAGGCGCTCGAAAGAACCTTGTGCGGCTCCGCCAACCACTGGAACACTCGGCGTCAGTTATCTACTTTAAAACATGATTTGTGAGGGCCTCAGAAGTCCATGGACATGGATATGACCTGAGAAGAAAGCCTTATACTTTAAGGTCTTCAAGAGAAGAATGAAATGTCTCAAGAACTACTCACTGCACATGACCTTGACGCCGGCAGCTTGGAGTTGCGCTGCCTCGCTCCACATGGTATCGAAGATAGCGTCGTTGGGAGGTTTATCGTTCAAATGGAGGCCGCTATCATCGTCAATAACATGCAAAGCTGCGATGAGAACGTGGGTCACCGAGATCGCCGGCTCGGCTTGAATCAAAGGTAGTAGGGAGACATGAGTAGTATCTGTTCCTAGTCCGGTTTGATAATAAATAACCACACGGTGGTCATCCGGCGGCGCCGCACCAACAGTGCAGGCAAGCGGTGCTAGGAAAGCAAAGTATCTGGCTACCCAGCCAAGGGGTCGGCAGGCCAACATTCTGAAAGACTGGAATGCTGTAGCTCAAACCTATGCTCTTGGGACCAATCCGTGTTATGCGCGTCCAGAAGTGATGGGCGCCACGATCAGATGGGAAGAACAGACACGCCGGATACGTTCGACCATACAGGATCTGCGCGATAGTCTTATATTAAGAGCAGTTACCCAACCATCGCATATCTGCGTAGATCCGGGGCGGCACCGGGTTCTACACTATAGGACCATCCCATCTTTATCCACCGGAATGGCTTGAATCCTAGTTGGTTTGTAAAACGCTACCTAGTACGGAGGAAGGATGATAATGCAGGACCCGTATCCACCATCAACTCAACTACTAGTGTTGTGCAAATCGTCATGGTGTATACCTTGACTGACAGCTTGTACTACAGGGCTGTGCAGCATTGAGTTTCTAAAACGAGCTTTCCCCGCCGCTGTGCCTCGAAACATCAAGTGAGATTCCCATTATATCCTTTGTTCATCATATTGGAACCGTTCAATGAAGCTTCACCTTCCTCTTTGTTGCTTTCGCAGTTTATCTTCAACCTCCTGATGACGTTGAAAGCTCATCTTGGACAGCAATTAACGTTACAGCACACAGGGCTGTTGCCCCCCACTCACTCTCAGAGAGGAAGTTAGAGGACCAGACGGCTCAAGCATATCGCTTTAACAGGCAGCTAACTTCGGCTAGTAAAACATTTGACGGGGTTTGCTAGTACTGTAAGGAGGCCCAAGAGACCTCTTAAAGTGGTAAATGACGTTGCGATATGCTGAGCGATGTATGTACAGGGCAGGTCACAGCGCAATGCTAGCGCTAAGTAATTCGGTCCTACCGCGAGTAGTTGCCACAAATGGTGGTGGCACGGTCGATCGTCTGAAGTCAACGGCATCCTGGTGCCAATGAGGTATGCGGGGATATGATGATCCTCATAGACTACAGTCGGATTCTAAGATTCTACTCTTGAGGCTTGTACATATAAGGGATCCGTGTTTACATTCCTCTATGTTTACTCTAGTTCTGTCATCTTAAGTCGAGGGATTGCCCGCAGCAAAGAATCCTGAAATCATCGTGCCGGACTCCTTCAATGAGAAATGCTCTGATAATCGTACCTTCATCCTGGGAAATACTAAGGTTTTAGTGGCTTCCGGCAGTTGGGATCACTGATGGTTGGCTCAGACAGATAGTGCCAATACGGTTAGCTTACTGTACACGAAACACAGTAGCTTGAAACAGGTAAATATTCAAGCTTCTATTTTTATAATTACCGTAGGTATGTGAAACAATGTCCTGAGTACAGTACGTTAGGTAACTTCGTGAACTAAAAGGAACTCACTTGTTCTATCTTATTTAATGTTTCTCAGTGCCAACTACAACCCAAAAAACCCTTCCGGGCTTCTCCAAGCAGGGTTCACTCTATACCATGCCCAGCCTTGATACCTGTGTGCATTAGGTAGGTAACCAACAGTATTATAGAATATAAGGACATCGCTTCCTATTACAGTAGGTACCTACTAACAAGAGTTCAAGTCCGAATTCATATTCATTAATAACCCTAAAGATAACATGAGAAAACAGCAGCACCATAGAAATTTATGCTATTAAAACTAATTCCACAAAGACGAAGGTTTTCTTCAAGGCTAAATTGCTGGGCTTCTTAATGGCGGCGCTTATTAGCCTCCGAAGGTACATCTACACTATTCAACCTCGTCCGGACGAATAGGGCGAGGTATTCAAACATGTCTTGCACAACACAAGGCAAACTACTTAACTTAGTTACCCAAGCTACTTTTCCAAATAAATTCACTCCCAGCTCACCATATCAGCCGCCAGCCCCGTGCCTAGCCCCTCCTTCTTATACAATCTAGGCTAAGGCAAGATGTAGATGAACCTAAAGCCGTCTGCGCCGCCTTGCTGCGCCGCCTATCGCGGTGAGAGAATATGCTCTGCAAGATCTCGGTGTAGGATATTTCGAGGCCGTTACGTATTCGCAGCAAATCCGCCGCTAACGCCGGCCACAGAAATAGGTCTATGTTCCCGTGATAATGGTGCCCCTCTCCATGTAGTAGTATGATAGATGACTATTATAGATTCTATGATACTAGCGGGCACCCTGACCTAGCCACCGAAGCACCAAATCCTCGCTAAGAGGATGCTCGAATAAAACAAACAAGTCGTCGCAATAACATTGTTCCGCAAATATGAACATGTTCATAAGAGCCTACAACCTACCTCAGATCAGCATACCCGGTCCATCGTTTGTAAATATGGCTCTTTTACCGTTGAGGCTTCAAAAAGTGGAGAGTAAAATATATCATGGCCTGAAACAAGCAAAAGCACGTGAGATCCAATTTGCCTATTGTCCAGATAGAAACAGTTAGGCTCTTCTGCTCCCGACTGAGGCCTGGTGGTGTTAGCGATAGCATCAGATTCCTGATGATGGTTCAGGACGAAACACTACTGAGACGAAATCCAGAAGTCTCGGTAGTTTTCTCGGGACTGAATCTTCTGTAACTTGGTACGCGATTCACTATTGGCAGGGCTACTTACTACCTACATCGATACCCATCGCAGAGATGATATACCTTTGGCATGCTTCATTATTATCCGCCCTGCGATGCAGCAAGAAGCTAAGGCCGCTATTGACAGACATGCGAATTTTGCATTCTAGTCACCCTCGGGCTGAATAACAGCGAATTTTGCGCGCGGTTATTAGTAATAACACAGCGCTGTTATTGTCTGTGACGACGTCGCGTGTGTCGCATACGATCCACAGTCACAATGTTCTAGAATAAAATTATACTACAGCATAGCGTCCCTTGTAGAGATTTGCTACAATCCTTGCCGCCGGCATTATTTATTGTTTGGTTGATGACTAATACGCCGTGCAGCTCTCATCCCCAAGACACAGGAAATCAGGGCTGAATTACGTCAAGTTCATTGCTATGGGCGTCTACTGGTGACAGTTCATGGCTGGGGATCCGGTCCTCAGGTACGAGTAACATGATCTTCTCACGGTATGAACGACTAACATTAGCTAATGTGCTTTACCTTATAGTGTGTTACAAGGTACATAGAGATTGCACAATAAAAAGGTTCCTGTATATAGCTAGATTAGTCCACGCATGTAGTCTTAGAGACCTAACGCAACAAAAAGTGTCTATTGCCTACCTTGCACACATAGTTTCTGACATTTGCTTTAATTTGCTTTAATTAAAAGGCCTCCCAACTTATGACTTTACCGATTCATCTGCGCCCTTCAGCACCATCTTTCCGATGGCATCTAAACACTGGTGTGTAGGTCGGAAGCTCTCCTATAATACTCTTAGGTAAGCTGGTTGGCCTGTTTATGTAAGATTAGATGGTCAAGTGAGGTTCAGTCGAAGACATTGATATAGCGATGGACCCTGCGGAGAGTAGCCCATACCAGTACGTCGTCCAGAAGCCAATCCTCCACTACCAAATCAAGACGCCTTACCATTATTCACATTAAAACGAGAATAAAATAGCGATTATATTGTGGGACAACGAACATGACACTGATGACGGAAGTGGGAGTTATGTTCTCCGTTGGCACGGCTACATCGGCACACACACCTCTAAACTATCCGTAAGAGATGCTTCTGAACGTGTAGTTTATGGTAAGTAGACACCAAAATCTCATTATCCAAATCAGAATCAAGGATCTTATCTAAGTACCTGTAGGGACAAAGAGATGAGATCGGTATAGAAGGGCCAATGGGTCTAGTACAGTAGAAGTCGGAGCTGTGACGTCGGTGGCTCCAGAAACCCCGCCTACGTCATCGCTTCCCGAGCATCCACTTTTCGTGTCCTTGAACTCAAGCGAACTAGTTACACCGACGGTAACAAAAATGCGAAAAGGGCAATTTGATTAGTTATACGAAGTAGCGAAGTACATAGGTATGTAATTATGCTACCACTAGGTAGGTACGGGTGGGTAGCTTGCTGTCACAGCTGCAATCAACGATGATAAGAGAGCCAATGGTTCGATGGCTGTAAGAGAGCATTGCGTCAAGCCACCTACGCCAGCCGCGTCCCAGAGATTCACCGTCAGAGAAGCATTACCGGTTTCACTCTATTACAGTACCTAGATAGATTCTCCTTGTCTCTCCATATCCACTATCCAAGCGTAGCCTAGCCGATCATTTACACCTTACCCAGATCCTGGACAAAGACGTCAGAGGTGTCTTCTGGAAACCCTCTTTTTACCTCGATGGAATTATAATTAATAGCCTCCCTTCCGAGACTCCTGAAATTCTTGGCTCCTTCTTCTATCACTAATAAGTTCTACTCAACCTCTACCATAAACCGCCCTGCGTATCCCAACCAACCCCCCGACATCACATAACATACCCCAGTAACCAACCTACCCTTATTACCTGAGACACCTGCACATAATCTCAGACTTTTCATCATGGAGACTATCAACAGTATGGCCGCCTCCGCTGCGAAGGCAGTCTGGGGAGAAAGCAAGCCGAGCACCGAAGAACCTGTCTCCGGTCGCTTTGGGGATACCTCGAAGGGCGAGCCGTACGATGCTGGCAACATGGGTATGGGAATGCCCCCTCCATCGCTCTGTGACGTCATTCATAGACTCGATTACAACCAGAGTCAACTTACTAACACCAACTCACAATACAGAGCCTATAAGTGCAGATACTGGTAACGAAGCGCCCACTAGCGCCTCCAGTACTGATCTTAACAACAATGCTACCGAGGACGCCAAGTTTTCCAAAGAGACTGGCACTGCTACTGAGAGCAAGGACACTCCCGACAACCCATCAACCGATCTGAAGGCAAAATCAGTACCCGATGACACCACTAAGGGACAGAATGACACAAGATCTCCCGACGACCCAAAGACGAACCCAAAATCGGCCCCCACAGATGTCGATGATGCCTCCAAGGAGGGGGTGAATGAGGCCCAGAAGCTCGAAGGCCCCGGTCCCAGGCCCGTGGCCGAGGTAGCGAAGGAGAACGGCGGTGATGCCGGTAATGATAGCTCGTCGTCGGTAGATAAGACGAGCAAGGGAGAAGAGGGGACTAAAGAAAGCCAAGAAGACGAAGAAGATAAGCATAAGAGCAAGGGTACCGGCGAGGAATATGTCAAAACTACTGGCCTGCAAGCAGACGGCGGAGATTTCGATGCTACCAAACCCGGTGCTGGTAGAGAGGCTGATCGTAAGTTTGCCTCTGCCTCACTTTCAAATAAAGCGCCGGTTCCTAACATAACATCCAGGTTTGATGGCAGAGAAGGGTATTCACAACCCCACTGATCCTGACAGTGCGGGGGATAGCGGCGGCAGCCCAACGTCGGGAAAGAAGAGTCTCGGTCAGAAGATCAAGGATAAGCTGCACCGACACTAGGTGTTGCTCATCAAGGTGTTATGCGTCCCACGACGGCATTCTTACTTGTATTATGATGGCTTGTGCTTGCGGTCACAGGCTCTTTATCAATAAGCCCGGTCACTTACGAATGACAACCGCACACGATTCCTATATCCACGAGGACTACGCCTTATGATCTTTCTGTATAAGTATATTTAATTATTGTAATATTAAAACTTGCTACCTGCGCATCTCTACCTATCTTTTGCGATACAATGCTCGTGATGGAACCTCGTAAATATTATGCATCTGCCGGCACTGCGGCCCGTTGTTAGTCTGTGTAAGGACAATTCATTTGCGATTTATATTAAGTATAAGTCTAACTAGCCTATTTTTCTGTGGCGATGATGCAGAACTCCTGTGTTATCTTCGGCGTCTTGAGGTTTGAATTTCTCTGTCGAAAACTAAGAGCCATGCCTAGACATTACCCCATACCTTGTGCTATTTTAGGAGGTACTATTGCCTATTTGATAAGTAAGGACCTTGACGTGTTCCGTATAAATTCTTTTTCTGCACTCTGCCCTTGAATACCATTTCAGAGGTTCGCAAAACATGTGATAGTGGAAATTTCAGGCCGGGACGCCGTCTCCTACGGTATAGCCCGAAGCACCCACCGGATTTTATTAGTCACAGTGGGCTGTTAGGAAATATATTTTATATAGTTCCAAGCACACGTGAGAAACAATACATCTTGGACTTAAAATAAAGTACCACAAGATACGCACATGATCTACTGTACACAGCCTAACCAATCGGCTTGGATGCCGTGGACGGAATCGGTGAACGTTTAGGTATATGTAAGCATACAGCGATACGAGTTGGAGCTAAGATTGCAGTGCCTGTCACGTTCAAATACTGCGTATATAGGAACTGGATGCCCACCCTCTGAGGGCTAAGAATGCAGTGCAGGTTCGAAAATGTTTCAGATTAAGCAAGTCATTATTAGTCATTATCTTCTCACCTTTGGTAATCATGGTAGGGGAGGGCTATATGCCGGTTCTTCAATGGTAGCCTCTATTACTCTTACTATTGTTAAAGCTTGAGGTGTGTATATAACGTTCTGTTAAGGTCTCTATCTAAACTACCTAGGTACCTACAGTAGTATACCTCGACTATGTGGTCATTTTAAGCAAATGAAATTCCTCAAGTTCGGAACAAATTGAAGGCACGGTAATCGGAACCAATGCATGGTTTGTCCCCTTCGCAATGCACGGGTGGCCGAATTGGTGGTGGCATTGTGATTAGGGGGGGGGGCGAAAACGAAGCTTGTCGCATGCGGGCTCTGGTCGTTTTTTGACAAGAGAAGCCGTTCACGTCCTCGATATCGTCTATCGTCGATGATTCTACTTAATAGGTGAATGCTAAGTTTCGAGCGAAAGCTTTGGTCTACCTAATACATGTCAAGGCTAACAAGATGCCCCTGAAAACCATAGGAATATTCCGAGTGTACAAGACGTGCACGAACCTCGGCGGATTCTGTACTAAAGTAGTTGTTGCGCCAACAGATGTTGGCGTTCGCGGACTCTGGCTTATTCGTATAGTGCGAGACCCCGAATCTCAATCCCCCACTAGTGATCAATGGAACACTGCTAAGACAATGAGTTACAGCCACAACATCGTGTTCGCGTGATCTAGCAATGGCTAATTGTCACTGTTAGCTATGACAAATGCCCTTTTGGTAGAAAATATCGCCAAGGGAAGTGAGTATATGTGCCTTGAGCTGACAGAACACCCCCGGGATGACACCGTCGCGCTCATTGGTGCTCCCCACGAATTCGCCAGTGCCGTTGAAGCGCGACGGCGCAGGGGCAACGGGAGCAATGGTGATGATAGGATAGAACACCACGTTACTCGCATGGTTGCGATTCCTAGTCCCCTGAAATCTGCGAACTCCCGTCAGTCCGGCGCGCGCATCTACGAGCAGGGGAGAAAAGGGTATACCGTCAGTGACTCATTCTCGGCGTTGTGGAAATTGACTTTGGTCACGTTATGAATGCCTCCTTAATCTCGAAACGCTCACAGATCTTTGCTCGAAGTGGCCATGGCCACGAGTATCGCAATCGTCATAGCTGTTAATAGGTACCGGCAACGATGGCAACCGCAGCCGGGGCCAATACCTAATCACATCAGGCGGTGCGATGCCCATAACAGAGCAACTCTAACCGTTTACTTGCGGGCCGTGCGCCCAAAAACCGGTCGGCACCCTTGAGTCTTTCGTCCAAAGTGCTTGCTTGACCTTGTAAACTGGTATGTGTGCAACGATGAGACGACTTGTGATCATCGTGTCCCTAGGGTGGCTGACGCGAATGCGGCTTCACGGCTCGTGCGAATGGCGATGACCGCACTGGTTGATGATACGCACATCAGCGGGCCATAGGTTGAGCTCCCGCCGTCAGATGTGGCGCCGCGTCACCACCCCCGAGGCGCCCGGCACCATCGCCAAGTTAACCTCGGTCGCATAGCCGGACTTCTAGACCAATTTCGTCGTGTAAGCGTAGCGGGTCGTTATTCGCGCCCATCGCGGCAGTGGTCGGAAAAATTACAGGAAAAATAGAGAAACCTGGCCGACCCCAGGGCTGTAATCTCACGACAGAGGAGGTGCTGGTCTCTGCGGCGCATGCAGATTCCAGGGTTCGCATTTACGAGCGGATTGGTGTCGCGAGAATTCTTCGGTGATGAGGTTGATGTGATATATGCGGTGGCGGACAGTCGAGGATTTGGTTGGTTTGATCCAGGTAAATTTTTTCGGCTCCCATGTCACGGAGCTGGGGGTTTGTATCTCTGAATAAAGCACCCAGGGGAAAGGGGGGTAATGGCGCATTGCATGCATATCATCGAGACTTGTGTCTTACTCGCGTCTCTTGGCGAGGCCGTAGAACATAATAATTTCTGTACATGCAATGGTGTTCTTGACGTTATACAAAACAGCCCGGAGCACTCTACTAACATCAATGTGCTCGTGCAAGGGCCTTTTGTCGGAGCATCACACTGCGTTACCTCATTCCTTGCCGTCCTTCTGGTATAGGAACGCGTGGTATTACTGTACCTATCCTACCCCGTTCCCGAATAATGCATTGTAGTTCATGCCTGGGTGTTTATCCCCCGCGTTGTTATGTGTCGGGCCTAATATAGCCTCAACTCGTGGCGGCCCGGCTGCATTTGAATTACCAAGCAGCTGGGTATCTTGTCGTAACGTACCTATACTACGTATAGCCGTACGGGTTGTATGTACATAGTCGGTCGCGTACTACAAGCTGGGGTTAGCCATAGCTCATCAACCAAAATGGAGCACCATCTTTCTCGAAAATGGAAGGTCGACAAAAAAGAACGAGAGCTCGCCGAATGCCGTAGTAAGAAGACCAACGACATTGACATCAACCCGAATCTGATTTGCAGATTCGACGGTTTCGATGACGGGGTCCATAGTTTTTGGTCATGGTATCGAATCCTGTACTTGTTTTGCCTCGGCCATCCGTCCGTTTTCGGGCGTTTGAGTGGGAGGGGAATCCGTAGCATCGCGTTTCAGAGAAGATCTCGAGGAATTGGATGGTCTTGGGAGTTAGGTGAAGGAAGGGTAGGCAAATTGACTTTGCTGTTCACCTACCAAGCGAGAAGGATATGCAATAACATCGTCGCAACAATTCGACGTGAAGATTGTTCATAGGGCAGATGGATTGCAAGTTAACAACGGGAATCGTGCAAATGGACCAACAACAACATCGGCCCTTGTCTGCTTCTGTCCAGCACCCGTCGAACGTTGTGGCGCCTATCTAGAACATCTCTTCTTCTGGCTAGACTGGCCTAGGTGATCCATACCGGTGAGAGGACTTACAGTATGTCGCCTTTCGGCACTATCATATGTTAGTAGAGTACGTCGTACAGTAACATCGCGCGGTTCCGCCAACGCCCATGTTCTCCGCCCACGTGCGTGTGAGTGTGTGCTATTCTAAAAATTTCTCAACGAATGTCTCGTTCCTGGATCTACAGTACAGTATAGATAGATATCTCATCGTGTAGATGATGAGTAGGGAGGTTATTGCGTCACAGCCACGAGGGCACTACAATACAATATTTGCTAAACGACCTTACTACTGTATGCTATACTATACAGTATGTACACCTATATAGTAAGGAAATGCGGAGAATAGACCTGCGGGTTGACTTCCCCGGCTCACCTTCACCGCACACTAGTGTGCTTCTAACCATCTAGGTATTTTGGCTAGACCAATGTAGATACCGAATTGAATGATGATTTATAAGTACCGCGATCCTTCTCAAGAAGGTGGTGCTGACGTTCTAAACGGAAGACTGATGAATCAATGAAACCTATATAACTAACGAGAATGATCAATTACTCCTACGCAATATGAATGGCCACAAAGTTCATGTACTCAGATGGTAGCTTAACTACCGTTGGTTCGGATACCCTTGTTAGTCTCGTCAAAGGGTGTTAAGGAGCTGAGTGAGCTTCTCCCTAGCTTCCCAGGAATAGTCGGTGATCGTCATGAAAAAGAGATCTAGGTATTTGTTGCAACTGTACTCTGTACGTAGCTAACAACAACCATCGGATCTGCTTGGGGTACCCTTTCCCAATCCCTAAAAATGACAGCTTCAAACTAACGGTGAAGGCAGGCTTTCTTAGCCAATGTGATTGAGAAAAGAAACGATGTTCCCTGACCTGACTAGATGAACTAGCAGTTCCTACTTTCCTTAGTGTACTGTGTGTACAGTAGGAGGCAAGAACAGTTATGTTTCAGATGATAAAGCCTCCGCTAACTTGGCAAGGAGCCATCCTGTTGCCGGAACTTGCCTCTGGCACTTTCAAATCCTTGGACGACTACTTATGAAACCGTTAAGCTATTCAGCAGATTTAGCCATCGCGTCGAGCGAGGCATCCAAGTATCGTTCGATTAGCCGGCGACATGGCCACTAACAATGCGCCGAGCGACTGCAAAGTAAATCAACGTGCTTGGAGCTTGGAGCATTCTTGGTCGATTGGCCAATGCGATGCATCTCCAGCAGTGCTTTTCGCCATGAGCTGCAGCGCGTACTACCAATCAGCGTATCAGATAGGGTTGATTTCTATATATACTCGTAGAACATCGTTGTTGCCTGTCACCGGCGCGCAAAACCAAACCCACAACATGTTCGCGTCGTGTGCACTTACGAGATGCCCATTGCGATGACCTATCAGGACGAAAGCTTCCCGCTGGTTCAGTCGGGATGCGATCGCTTCACTCGAGCAGATCGGATGAGATCAGATCATCCCAGAACGAGCGCCTTGTCTCTGGTTGCCGCATCTGTTGAAACCGACATCCGAGCAGGATCATTGAAATGCTGCGAGTCCGGGATATGTGTACACCGGCGGTGTGCGTGCTTGCCGCTCCAGAGATGCAAGCCTCCAAGCCTCCAAGCATCCAAGCATCCAAGCCGTCAAGCATCCAGGCCGTGAAGCATCCAAAGCAAAGCAACACAACACAAATAGATGCATTCTGTAGGACCCGAAAAGTGATTGATGCTCTGTTAGCTGCATCCCTGCCTCTCCTTCTGTCCACTCCCTTGGCCTGGTTTGGAATAGCTTCAAAGTGCCCTGCCCGTTTCCACTCACACCTTTCTTTTTCCATCCCCTAAAGAGGTTTGTGTGTACTGTACGGCGGCTGGTTTTACCAGCTCTCGCTCGCCAGGTACAGTAAGGGGCAGCACACCTGAGCCTGCAGTGCTATCCTATCATTTTCAGATTTTGCGAACGGGCTTCGAGGATACCTTGGGTCGGCTAAGACGAGCACATCGTATCTGGAGCGTCTGTAGCACAGACCCAGCAGGCTTTGATCTAGTATAGTATAAGTAGATACCTGGGTACGTTCTTCCGGGGCGGGAGACTGATTGGGCAAGGTGGATGGACCAAATCGTATATGTACCTAGTATATATGTAAGGTATGTAGTAGTAGTATGGCCATTTCCGTATTGTACGGGAAATAACTCCAATAGTAATCCAACTTCCAAGACACAACATCTTTTCTACTAACCTCATACAATAAAGCCAAATACTACCTAGGCATTTAGTCAACTACCAGGTTTGGCGTTAGATAAGCAGGTACTTAGGTATTCACCTAAAGGTCGTATATTATCAGATACACCAACTAAATTACACTCCAAGTTGTGAAGGTTATCACCTTGGTTGTTATCCCCATGAGGTTGTGCTTAAGAGGTATGGAAGCACATATATTGTACACAGCACCGTCACAAAACGGAGGCTGCCCTGTTCTCAGAATCCCAGCCAGCTCCCCCCCTTAATGAAGTGGGCGTCCCTCAAAATCCGCCTCTGGACTTTGCTAGAGACACTGGAGGTCAGACGGGACGTAGTATAGTTGTTAGCGTGCATTGTACTTCCAGTAGTAGCACATGCATAAATGCACGTACTTAGGTACAATCAAGGCTTTCCCTCGTTAGGTAACTGTAACAATAGTGCTCGTGCAGCAAACCAGCCGAACTTGTACTATGTAGTTTGTATGGGGGCTGCGATGGCACGGCGTCTTGGTGCTTAGTCTCGGTACAGCATACCCTACCGCCTGCAGGTAGGTAGGTATACATAAGTATGTACCTAGGATCCGTGGATGTCGGTAAGGTTATGCGGTACTACGTATGTACATGCAGTACCTGCCTCCTATTAGATAGCAGTACACTGACAGCAACAGGCGGCAAGGCTCTCTAGTCGCGCTACTGAGATAGGTACCAAGCCCCAAGCGGTTTAAGACGCTTTGGCCTCTCTGCTATCCGGGCTAGGGGAAACCCCTGCCTATATCCATAGAACCCTGCCTTCACACTACCAGGTAGGTACAGTGCAATGCAGCTGTGCTACCATGTACGCTGCCTGCCTTAGGTACTTAGGCACTGTACATACCTAGTATCTGCTGTAGTATGGCCCCTCCCTCTTCTCGAGACTACCCCCAATCAACCGCTCTAGTCGGCGACCAATTCACCCACTACCGCAAACACAGCCGCCCTCCTGCAAACCAGGGCGCCTTTCCCACCACTCAAACCCTCCCGAGCCAGTTCTCAAACCTCTGCTCGAGATCGCAGGCGAGCAGCTTCTCTGTGTATGTCCACCCATTCACCATAATAATACGCCTCGAGGGAATCTGACCGGCAGGGCACACGAGGCTAATCCAGCCAGCTACAGTCTACTACACTGACAGACGGCGTGGTTTGGTCAGCCCCATCGCACTCCGCCTTCCCCCCTGTCTTTCATTCCTCAGTCCGGGTATCGCGTGCGAAGACCTCCTTTTATCGACAACCGGGCCACTTGTTGGGTTCTCTCTCGTCATAATCACTCTCTCCTCGGTCCGACCAGGAAGGCTCACTGTTCGTTGCCCCCATACAAGACCGCGAGACCTGTTTATCCTCCCCGAACAGACCATCTCGATCCGATCTAATCCGGCGTGGCTGTTGCGTGCTGTTGGCCCAGGCAAACTATGATTTGACATCCCACCTCGCCACGATCTGACAATCCGTAATATCACGATGCTTATGACACAACCGCCAGTCACTGCACTAGTCACTGCGCAAGACACCAAGACGTACAATTCCCGCAGCCGGTCCCGCTCCAACACATACGACACCAATCCCGATTCTGCCATTGATCTTTCTGCCTCAGCGTCATCGTTGGATCGTTCCAGCGGTGATCGCAGCTACCACAACTACAGTTTCAAAATGAACGGACTAATAAGTGCCTCGCCGCCTGGCACCCTGTATGTGCGGGCGATGTATGACTACGAGGCTGACGACCGGACGAGTCTCAGCTTCCACGAGGGCGATGTCATCCAGGTGATTACGCAGCTGGAAAGTGGATGGTGGGACGGTGTGATAAACGGCGTTCGCGGGTGGTTCCCCAGTAATTATTGCCAGCCCGTCACAGGCCCCGACGACCTATCCGATCCGGCGCAGAATGGTGAAGCTTACCGAGGTGATGACGAGTTCGAAGACGGCGTCTTATACGAAGAGGAGGCGGAGATGGAACAAGAATCAGATCTAGATGACTACAACCCATTGCCTTTGGAAGGAGCGAGAAATATGGGGAGTAAGTCAGGATCGGATTTCTGGATACCGCAGGCCACGTCTGATGGTAGGCTATACTACTTCAATACCATGACAGGCGAGAGCAGCAGTGAGCTACCACTTGAATCTCCCACCTCGCTTAATGAGACTGGACCTCGAGATAGGATGCACGTAAACATCCCAGAGAAGACGCGTCCACCACCCGAGATGATGGCACGAGGCTTAATACAAGACGAAGACGAGGATTCTGAAGCCACTTCAGCATCCGAACTTGACGGCGAATCACTTATGATGGCCTCGATGAGCTCGCTAGTAAGTACCACCACTCACCGCACGCTTTGACCTAGCCCAGTGCTTACTTTGTGCCTTAGCCGTCACGCCGACGCCGCGCATTTGCCCACGAAGCAATAGGTATTTCCCCTTCGCCTTCGATGGACTCGATTAGCGGTGCTTCGGCGGGGACAAGATCGCGAGCCGACACGGGTCTAACCAGCACCACAATCCCAACGTCTGCAGGACTAGGCCCCGCACCAATGCTAGGCTCTGCTACATCCTTCACTCAGACCAGTTTCAGCTTGCCACAAGCTGCAAGGATTCCCCATTCCTTCTTTGACGATGGCAGCGCGCAACCATTGTCATGGAATCTCCTTGTAGCGAATATGAAGAAGGCTATAGACAGGTACCGTGAGGCCATCACAAATGGTATCCGGTCCGAATATGTCAGTCGGGCCGAAGATATCTCAGACCATTTACGACTACTACTTGCAGCCGGCTCTGGTACCACCGATAATCATTCCGGACAACCCTCCATAATATCCACGAATAAAGCGCTCTACCCTCACTTTCGTGATATGATGTCGAAATTCTCAAAGCTGGTGATATCATCACATATCGCAGCTGCCGATTGGCCTAACGCCGAATCCGTACAGAAATGCATGCAAGAAGCCGATGGTGTTCTACTAGGAGTATACAGCTTTGTCGAAGTTGCAAGGCAGCAACGAGGAGAGGAAATTCCCCGACTGTTCCCTGGTTTCGTCATCGGAAGCACCGCAGGAGGAAGCTGGCAGAATAACGCGCTTGGCCCACGTGATCCCATTATGGGGGGCTACTTTGATGACGACGAAGGTATTCTTGAGTCGGCCGTTATTCTAGACGGCAAATTGCTCGAACGGCTAGATGATTTGAAGCGAATGCTGGTCTCTGGTATCAGAGAATTAGAGAAGAATCTTAACATCTCGGACAAGACTATCACACCTTACAGGCATGAGCTCATTGGAAATACTGTCTGCTCGGCAGGTGGTAAAGTTTTGGAAATGTTCAAGCCTTGGATTGCCGTAATTGAGTCGATCGACCTTTCCCCCTTGGAAAACGACTTCCGAACACCTCAACTCGCCGATTTTAGTGTTAATAAGCAGAGCCTATACGATAATATCTCTGATCTCCTCCTGGGTTGCCAGGCTGTAGCTGGACCCTTGGGGGATGAGTGGGCTGAAGTCCGTGGGGAATCTCTAGAGAACCGACTAGAGTATGTTCGGCAGTGCGCACGAGCATTGGAAACAAATTCTTCACATGTGGGTTTTTCATTACAGCTCCTCTCCGAGCAGGTACAGATCAGCCTTCAACAGCACCAGCACCAGCAACAATCATCACTGAGTGCCCGCTCGCGCGAAGATTTTATACGAGACCCTCTCCGTAGGGGTGAAACAACGCCGTATGGCGGAACAATACATGGTCGATCGGAATCTCGCAATTTACTGATCCGGCCACAACTGCATGGATCGCAATCATATACTGAGGGAGAGGCACCTCCTCCTAGCAACTTCAGGAAGGGTGACTTATCAAAAGTTAGGAAAATTTTGGGAGACGACCCTACCCCCCAAAGCACTATTCAGCAAGTCGAAGAGTCGCCATTTTTACGCCTGGACTTGGAGCATGACCTTTCATGGGATATAAAAACAACGCCTGCCTCAGTCAAAGGTGGCTCCTTGCTGGCTCTTGTAGAGCTCCTCACCCGGCATGATAAGCTTGATGCTAACTTTAATAATACTTTCCTCCTGACCTATCGGTCCTTCACCACCGCACGAGAGCTTTTCGAGTTGCTTGTGAAGCGGTTTAATATTCAGCCACCAGAGGGTATGCACAACAACGACTATGATTTGTGGAGGGACAAGAAACAAAAGCCCATCAGGTTCAGGGTCGTCAACATTCTTAGGAGTTGGTTCGAAAACTTCTGGATGGAGGAGCCTACTGATGATTCTAAGCAATTAATACGCGATGTCCACGCATTCGCTAAGGAGACTGTTCCTGCAACAGAAACTCCAGGCTCTGCGTCTCTGATAACGGTCTTGGAGCAACGCCTCAGCGGTAAAGAGATCTCAACAAAGCGCTTGGTACAAACATTCGCGAACAATATCCCGACACCGATCATGCCAAAGAACATGAAGAAACTCAAATTCTTGGATATAGATGTGACTGAATTTGCGCGTCAATTGACCATCATCGAGTCGAAGCTCTATGCAAAGATCAAGCCTTCGGAGTGTCTCAACAAGACCTGGCAGAAAAAGGTTACCGATGGAGAGCCAGAACCTGCGCCTAATGTGAAAGCCCTCATCTTACATTCGAATCAGATGACAAACTGGGTTGCCGAAATGATCCTAGCTCAGATGGACGTCAAGAAGCGGGTTGTTGTTATAAAGCATTTTGTGTCTGTTGCAGATGTAAGTAACTTTTTTTACGTTCTGTCATAACTGAGCTAGCTTACTGACGATTCCAGAAATGTCGTGGTCTAAACAACTTTTCTACCCTGACATCCATCATTTCCGCACTCGGCACGGCACCCATCGCTCGTCTGAAACGAACGTGGGACCAAGTACCTGCTCGTACCAATACCGTTTTAGAAAGTATGCGACGGCTTATGGCGAGCACGAAGAACTTCGGCGAATATAGGGAGGCTTTACATGCTGCTAACCCCCCATGCATTCCTTTCTTCGGTGAGACTCAACGGCCGATCATTTGGGATTGAATATGCACTAACTTTTGGCCTCTGTAGGCGTGTATCTTACGGATCTGACCTTCATAGAAGATGGCATTCCTTCGATCATGAAGAAAACGAATATGATTAACTTCGCCAAGCGTGCGAAGACGGCCGAAGTGATTCGCGACATCCAGCAATATCAAAATGCACCGTACTCGCTACAGCCAGTTCCGGAATTGCAAGATTATATATTAAGTAACATGACAGCTGCAGGCGATGTACATGAAATGTATGACAAAAGCTTGGTGGTTGAACCACGCGAGCGCGAGGACGAGAAGATTGTCAGGTGCGTAACTGTCCACTGCAGCATTACACTGACTACCGACCCTACATTTCGCGTATCCACCACGTAAACATTATCACTAACATTGGTTGATTTTCAGAGTATTGGCCGAATCTGGCTTTTTGTGAGAGAGTGCAGGTGTCTCGAGGTTTGTCACCACGAATGTCGCTGCTCATTTCAAACCGAAAATATAAGTTGACGGTCCAACCATTCAAGTTGTGGATCGGCGATACTGCATCCCACATGTTTACGCGGGGGAGGTGGGAACGGCACGGTTGAAATATACGGCATCATAAGGAAGACAAACTTACCATCGAAGCATCTGAAGAACGATTACGCTCATCACGTGATCTTCGATAGGATTTGCAGATTTTGACGGCACTCGGACAAGCGTGGGTGTTGTAAAACAAGACAGTACATTGAACAAGATGCTGGTAGGGATGCCAGATTAACAAGTGCAACCCGCGTTGATTGCATTTGATGCCTCAGTCAAATGTGGGTAAGGATATCAAAGGAACTCCAATTCACATTGGAAGCTAGATAGAGACGGGCTTTCGGGACGAACAGGCACAGAATACCCCCGCAGAAATAGGATTTCACAGGGATGTTTATGATGGATGTGGAAATAGCATCATTCACATCTTATTTCGATAGACCGGAGATTGGTAGGGTTAACTAATGATGGAAAGAAACATTAAGGCCCTTAGTTATGATGATGACGGAGGAAAATGCGGTTAGGTCAACAATCGGACATGATAGGAATGATCTTAGCATAGCACAGGATTTATGACATCTCGATATCAGACTCTAAGGTTAGAGAGTTAAGACATTAGACCCCGTAGTAAACGAAAGTTTTTCTACGTGGTACAAACAACAGCTGGTATCACCTTGGTCATTGATATTTTATGTTGCTACGGATTGTATTTAATCTTGCAAATCCACCTTGCTGGTCCTTGATGATGTACAACCTGGCTGGTGTTAATTACTCCTTTTATTTACTTCGGAAGCTCTCTCGCCTTGTCGATATCGCTGCTCACTTGCCTACCTACAATAGTATACAGCATAGGTATTTAAATACAGGGTTCGCGAGTAGCTCATACTATATAAGTTAGCGTACCAGCTTCCGTAGAACCTAGGTACGAGCGAGCTGCTCTAACCTAGTGCAAACCCCTTTTATCATTCTGCCCCTCGACTCGTCGCGAAGAAACAGAAACCACAACGGGAGATGCGAGGGGCAATTCAGCTGCTAGTGCACTGAGGGAGAGATCAGCTGTTGGCTATCGGGAGTTGATTGGTTTCTGCTGTACTAGTAACGGGATGCGCCGTTGTAGCGCGGGAGGCTTTTTTAGGACGGCGCCAGCAGACCAAGCATGTCATGTCATGTCATGCTGAGTGCTGGGTCTTCTATCCGACACACTTGTTAGATTTCTATCTTTAGATAAACGCATATGTGCTATCAGGTGTTGCTACCCGAATACAGACTTATCCGTCGCTACTTTCGCTACCCTACGTAGGACGTTGCATGAACCGCTAAGTCGGCATCGCTTTACGATTCTCTATAGATGTTTGCTTGGTTTGTTTCTTGTGCTCGTGATCTTGTTTCGGCGGTCTGCATACATATAGTGTACCTACACGACAACACTCGGTCTCCGAATGCGACGCGGGCTGGCTGAAAGTGTAGGGGGAGACAGACAATATATGTGTGCGCGCGCATATGCGTCTAGGCAGCTGACAACTGAGGAGAGATCATGGCTGAATGTGGCGGGATGTATAACAACGCTGTGATGCTTTCCCGTCTCCCTTTCTTCATTCGGTAACAGTTCTGGGATGGATCTTCAGGATTATCTACAATACGGTACTGTAATCGGGATCATAGTTGGCAGTATGTAGGTAATTATGCTCCTCATGATTTGAAAACGAAGAAAGGAAAGGATACGTAGATCCTTCAGACTGAAGGATGTATACCCTAGCAAAGCACCATACAGAAGGAAGGACCATGCATGGGAGGTTGTGACTGGACTACTCAGATAGGAAGCTGTCTAACCTCGGGCTCTTGGTATTCTGTACAGTACTGTAGAATGTAGGCCCTATAATGTTGAATAATTATGTTACCCTTCACCAAGGAGAGGAGTGTACACCGACTACGAGAGGGAGCATCGGTTTAGCCGGCGCAAAGCTGAAAACCAGGCCAGTACGACCTGGGGGCCGAGACGGGGGGGCGAACGGCACGTTATGGTCTGGTTCGAGCCGATCTGGTTTGGCAGGATACGCGAATGTGTCAGAATCCTTCGTGCCATGTGGTTACACTTGCACATCCGAGTCTTGGCATGTCGCTCCTGCTGTACAGTGGGTTACTTTGTGTGGAAATATGAATGGGGTTAGCATGTGTAAAAGGGAGGGGTTAAGATAAAAAAACATTAGTAGCTGAATTATATGTGTAGGTGTTTCATTTTGGGGTGTGGAGAGATGAGGTGAGAAACGGTAGGGTCACCGACGGGAACTAAATAAACGTTTATGTGTCAGTCACTTGGCATGTCATACTTGAACTGGGAGCCTGACGTAAACAGTAAAACCTCACTGCTTGCCGGAAACGGATTTGCGCGATGGATATGGCGCTCATAAACCGATTTAACAGGGGTGATGAGCATTGTCATACCTTGGGATCCTTGTGAATCCGCAGTAAATGAGACGGATCCATGTTATTGTAAACTGTGTGCCAAGCATCATCAACTCACATAAGGGAAACAAGTCGTGAACATGATAATAAGAAATTCCGTTAGTAGAAGGTAGCGAGTGGAACCGATGCCTGCTATCTTAATGCGACAAGATATCTATAACAAGGGCTTGAAAAGATATTCGAACAGCAACAGTCTTCTTCTGTGGAGTCAACAGGGCCTACATAACTTAGCCCCTATTTGGCTGAGTGGGAATTATACGTCCGAATAGCCTCGCTTCCCTTCGCCTGTTTCGGTTCCGGTCTCGTCTTCGTTTTCATATAGCTGTCTCAATATATTACAGGAGATCAGGTGATCACGGATGAAAGTTGAAGCTTCACACAGAGTCTCATACTCGTACGAGTTGTTCGTGGTATGTAGGACCTGGTTTCAGGCACGTGTAGCTGTATCTTCTAGTTTGATATATTTCGGTGTGCCTCTTTGGGTAGATATCCGCCAGCTATGTTTGTCTTGTGTTCTCTAAGATAGCAGTAAATATTTCATAAACTAAACCCTCAGCTTTCAACGTTGAAAAAAACCATACCGCTCTATACTCTAACAACGAAGATAGCTTTTCAATTATCCATAGTTTCAATATCCCATACATCTTATCTCATTTTTCATAAGCTAAGATTATACCTTAGCATAACGAGGATATCGAGTTCCCTTCGTAAGCAGGTTTCAGAAGATACACGATATACATTAACTGAGGCCGGCGGTATACTCATTCTCAATGCCCATCGATGTCATCCTCACCGATATAATTAAACCATCTTACATCCGCGGAGGAGCTCAACCAAATCTCTAGGGATAGCACACTACTTATTAGCTCTAGCGTAAAAAGGTAGCAACGAGTAGCTCTCGATAGTTTGATGATGTTGCTCAATAAGGGGTTATCGCCTGATTTCCTTGTATTTAATTACTGAGCAGCGAATATGGGGGATTCTATCGTATTGGCAGCGGTTGCATACTCGAATACAATACGTATGTGCAAGATGAGAAGGCTTGCACTGAGAGTCATCAGGCGTAGATATGTACATATCCATACCGTATGGCCTTCAAGTTTGCAAGGGCGTGATTGTATTCTCGCAGGGGCCAGTATATAACGTTTTCCCAGCTGCATAAGCGGCTGTAATACTGATGAGCAATTGCTCGCTTAGTTTTTATATCGGGATATTAGACATGTTAACAATCCGGTCTTCAGCACTGGGTTTAATATACGTGTATTTAGTACGGTGCAACAATTGGGCAAGTTCGACTACTGTGCCTTTCATAAATCGCAAACGATATGTATTAGTACATGAGTCGCCGATGCCAACCCCATACACTATCGAGCGTTAATTCCTTGCATATGACGTATTGTGTCCATAGGACTCATCTCCAGTCGATTACTATGAGCGACTGCTTCTGTTATTATCTGGCCAGCTATCTTCTGGCTTCAGCCAGAACTGTCCAGGCCGTTAGCTCACGATGTAAAATTTTCCTGCACTAAGTAAATTGGACTTATACTACAACCGCTTTGGTGGGTATGATAATTTATGTGCTTGAGGATCACAAGAGTCATACGCAGCAAAGCTTCAGATTCATGGGCCAATGTTGTTTTAGACTATCCTTGTTTAGTTACTAAGGTTCTAGGGGAGTAATTCAAACTTGGTTTGCCATCTCAATATAAAGACCAGGAACTCCTGATTCCAGACCTGTGCTGGTCCCCAGTAGGAGGTGATCGAATATTGCAAAACGTCTGGGCCTAGAGTAAACGCGGGTCTATCCTATATTGCCACTGTCGCTGAAATGTATCCTTACTATAGTAGGACGCATTGTACTTGAAATACCTCTGTTCTCTAAGGATGATGTGTCTTTGAACGCGTTATATGTGTTACATCACAGAGTCTTCACGGGGACGCTTGCTCACTTATGTAGCGACATACCGGTCTTACTTGTTTTACTCTTATTTTTTTCGAGTCGCAGTCGCCATCTCCTGGTTTTCCATCGGTTCCTCGATCACAGTATCATATAAATAAGGAAAATTTTGAACCTTTGAATACCTGGAAAACTCCCCTAGAGTGAGTAGACGACATATCAGCAAACTTACTCGCCTATTCTTACACAGGGGCACAGTAGATTCTATTCATTACGTAGAGGTGAATTATATAAAATCTATACCGAGGCAGTTTAAGGGGGAAAACGCCGGCAAACTTAAGATTCAGATGTAGTCGTCGGCTGCGCCTTAGTGAGGTGATTCCCGACGTTCGAGGCGAATCAAAGGGTCGTGCTGCTATTGAAAAACTGTCATCCTAGGCTGGAGAATGAGTGTTAAGTGCAACTTCTAGGTCGTAAAGCTTGATCTTTCAAGTCACAAGTCTATTACTACATCCGCCGATTACGTTACATAGGTATTTAGTGCACCTGAAGCCCAAAGAGGTACATTTGCCTGCATTTTCAAAAGCACTGATGAGCTTAGGCCGCACACCCTTCGAGACGAAGTTGTGCAATCCAACTATCTACGATTTTTCCCATTCCTAATCATCACTACTATCTAGTCGAAGAATAAATCCCAGTCTTCTAGTCATGTCGTCCTCATGCCGTCCAAGGCGGCCTTGGGTCATTTCAGGGGAATAAAGATGGATTTGTCGATATTGACGAGGGATCATGGAACCGGATATAAATTGAGTGCGTTATTAGAATAGCCATACCTACCTCACTGAGCAACCGTATCTACCACTCGTGTTATTTTGCAGCTATTGCTTTCGGACATAAACCGAAATCGAAGCACCGTTTGTTTGGATGTTGGAATAGGTTTCCTAAATCGTAACGACACTTTAAAGCGACAGCAAAAAAGCGCGTGTCGTAGTTTTACAGACTCTCTCTTTTAGTTAAAAGAAATAAATGTTAAGCTATCTCACTATCGGACGAGCACTGATTTTTTACCCATTGTCCTGAATTAGTCTCATAGCTAGTTTGAGGCTGTTACATTCCTAGTTCTAAATTTCTTGTGCTGGCTATCTAGCTACTCGAATCCATCCAGGGTGCATAGCCTAGTAATTGATAGTCTACTATAAGCAGAAGAGGTGACGAATGGCTGTAGCGGCTCCAATACATAGACGCTTTGCTAGATATGTCGTGATATTTGACGATTTCCTGTATCTCCCCCTTCCGTAGAATTAGATCGTCACACGTCTTGTATCGCGCTATTATCTGGCTTGGGAGAATCAATGCAACAAGGCCGAATTTATGAAATAGTAGGGCTTAGCTACTTTAAACTTATATAACACTTCGTCTTACCTAGGGACCTAGCATACTTCTCATGACACCCTAGCCAAGACGTGACGAACAACAACGCACTATAAAATAGATATAATTAGTAAAAAAGAAGCGATAGGCACCTACTCTTAATTGTTATAGCAAGTGTATCGTTTATACTATCATTACTATCAGGAGGCTCTAGAGTGTCATAGTTGAACAACAACAGCGCGTGACTGCGGTTTTATGATCTCGCCGACGGACTGATACGGTATCTGTGAATAATTCCTAAACAGCTAACTGCAAACTATCTTTGGCATCTATTGCACCTAGGCTTCTTCAGTTCAACACCACAGCCCGCATTATGAGGTCTGAGACTACAACGAAGGGGTTCCGGTATACGGACTGGCAAGGCCTATGGATTGGATTTGGATTCGGATATGACACGTCGTCATGATTTGTTACCAGACGGGGAACCCGCGTGCTGTGAAATGACTTAACGCAATCGTTTTCTTGTACTTGTCGTGCTTGACCTATTCGTAGAAATTCCTTTAGTAGCCTTATGAAGGAGTGGGATTTGCGATGCTGATATCAAGCATGTTTTAAGTTTAAAAATTGCCGCCCCGTTACTCATTGTGTTGCGGTTTCTTATCCACATTACACGTTTTGCCGATCCTGACTCGATAGTGGCGACTGCTAAGGTTATATTCATAGCAATCGGACTTGTTTAAGACAGTGCCCTCGGGCTCAGGGATCCTAACGATCTCCTATCGATCGCGAGCCTAAAGATTCTACAGTCCCAGCAAGAGCTTGAACGAATCCGAAATACATTGCCTCGGGCAACTGAAATAAATGCTATGGGTTCTCGTCCCAGCCTCGTATTGATGCGTTTCTGATAGTTCTAGTGTCGATGCTATCAAAATAACTCGGCTTCAATGAGATGTGTGAAGGTTGACATTGAGGACGATTAAATTGTGAGAGCCCTAACATGAAGCTGTTCCACCGCGAAAAAAAAACCAAAAAAAAAAAAACTGTTGGCCCAAGTCTCACTTAGGAATACTGATATGTTGATCTTGTGAATGGCAATTGGCTAATTACAGATGTATTTTGCCTCGATAATTGCGGGTTCGAGAGGAAGGCGGTCAGTAGTAACATATATATGTATGATGTATGCTGTGAAAGGCTATAAACAGCTTCTCGGAACCTACGGGATAATATTGATGGTAATCACTACAGACTGAGATGCGGATTATGCCATGAGTAATGGCTTGTGGGATTAGAAGAGTGAATCTCGAGGAAAAAAACACGTCGTGGATGACTAGGAGAAGGTATTGGGTTATCACATACCTCTATCACGTAAGAGCCGCTGAGGCTTCTCTGACAAACCGCAAGAGTCCCCCTGCTGACTGCAGTAGGTCAGCAACGGACCCGGGAGTTCCTCGTCAAATTATAGCGTATGAGGGAGGCTAGGTTAGGGAACCTAGTGTGGCGGTAGGATTTGCCATCTTCTAGATGGTCCGTTGCGTCCACCTTAATCCGAGGATAACTCGTCGCTTACTCTTCGAGATGTCTCAGCTTCAACAAACTAGAACCAACCAAGTGCTACCAGGGAGGTGTTCCCTATTATCCACCTAAAGTACAGGACTTATTTGACAAACGATTCCGCGGTGGTTGGGAGGTCTAGGCGACAAGTCAACCGCCGGACCTTGACCGCTCCATCTGCTATAACGGCTTGGAAAGAGATCCGAGGAGCGGTGTCTCACCTGTACAAGCACTGCATGCCGGACTACATCAAAATAACGTGATTGTGGGCGAATGTGAGCATGTGTGTAAGAAGTTCGCAGAGTACAGCTACATAGGGGTTTTTTGAGGACCAACTTTTAATAGATGCTGCAAGTAATTATTGTCCCAAACTCGTCTTGATAGGTCATTGATCGAGTTGCGATCTGAGACAAGCTTCAGGACGCCCTTTTCCACCAGTGGCAATAAGATGTGCAGCCACACGCAGGAACGGACACAGATCGTCAGGAGAGCATGTCTTAGTCCCAAGCAGATGGGTAAGTATTATCAGTGATAACAGACGCTCGGGTTGCCTGCAATGGAAAATTTTTTCCAAACATGAACAAGTACTTAGACACATAAAGTTGCAGGGATACTAATTTTGGACCTTCGAGAAGCCGTAATCTCCCGTGGAAGCCGTGATGGAACTCTATGCTGAGGGAGGGTGTTATCGTTGCATTACTTGCGATACAGCATAGTGCTCTAGCTATTCGCAATTTGCTTTAGCGGGACAACAACACTGCGCAGACATCATCATCATGGTGGACCCCCGTTCGTAACCTGGTCGACCTTCGATACGACGATGAGCTGTTCTAGCACACACACGTGGAGTAGGTCCGGAAGCTCCCCGCGGGGCCGTGGTTGCTCCAAGGCCTTGATCTTGGTTTTTCACCATGCCAAAAGCAAGCCCCCTGTTCGCTCAATATTGCAGTAGTGTGTACTGTGTGATGTTAGCACCCTGATTGTTGACTCCATACAGTGCCTCGGCCATCGCCTTATTTATGAGATGAACCGCATTCTCCCGTTCTCCCTTTCCAACCTAGTCTAAGGGAGAGAAACCCCCTGCCGCAAAAGCACCCCGTAGTGGCGGGCATGAGCGAGAAGTGTTTGCATAGGTAGTGTAGAACATCCATACTAGTAGAATCCAGGGCTGATGGCAAGCAACATTCAGTCTTCTACTATATGTATTGAATGAAGTGTCGGAGGGATTGAATTCACCAAACCACGTGAGTCTCTCCCTTCTAGCCCAACGCTATGCACTAGAGCATACAGTAGCATATTTAATCAAGTGGGAACATCTCCGTACCGGCCTGACTATGCGGAGATGACCCCTCCACATATGCTGTCATGTACTTAGTATAGTACTGTCGTTCGTGGCTGCGATCTGAAATTGCTAGGGCGTAGCAAGAAGCATGCGGGCGCTTTAGCTTTGTGAAGATGATCAGCGTTTGCCGTTGCGACAACAACAGGAAACAAGATGGCCCAAACAACATATCTGGGTCGCTCGGATATGGTATCAAAGGTACAGTAGGGATATCAATATTTGAAGGTCTGTTATACCTATCTATAATGATGAACTTAGTATACGGGAGTAGGTGGTATCAATCCCGGACATTAGCTGGTTCAGTCCCCGTGGTCGGTATCGCCGGTGAGTTTCACAATCTTTCATTCCAGATCAGTCGGCCATGTCCCTAGACTAGATCCTCGTTTAAGATTGGTCCTGGCATACCTGCCCAAGTAGCTGGCATTCCTATAAGGTTAGAGCTTAGAGATGACAACAACGAAGGCTCCATGCGACCACTTAACGCGTTCTTCATTTGATAGTGGGGGTGGCATTCTCTTGAGACTTCTAATGCTCTTCTAGAAAAGCGGACGCTGCTGGATCCTTTGCCCTGGGAAATTATCTCAAATCTCCCTTGTAGTATAATATAGTCTCGAGTTGTCACTTGCAAGGTGTGGGGCAATACATCTCAGTTGCTGACGAGTCTGTCTTGTAGTATACTATGCACTGGAGGATTGGATTATTGGGATGATGAGTGGCAACAAGACTTCTCTGGTTCCTTCTCAATTATACTACTGTAGTATACTTACAGGCGCCATGGTCGATGACTAGTATACTATTATTATAGATGGGGGGTTTCCTCGTCTCCTGGATGGACGAGGTTGAAAACGCCGAGGTGATATGTTATCGCCTATTGCCCTGATCAGGTGCTTGAGCATATGTACCTTCCAAAGGTAGAGTACTGTCAAGGTGAGGGGTCCTTATTTTCACAACCCTGGTCAAGGTTGATTTCTGTACAGCATACCCATGACCCCACGACATTGATGTGGTGTATACTCTCTGCCCCGCGTTTAAATTCGACAGGACAACCCCTCAATCTCGGGACACTTTAATCTCAGAACTCAAGTTTGCGCATCGGTACCGTTCTGTCTTTCCTTTCCACCTAGTATATGAGGGATGAAGCATGGTTGTGGTCGCCTTGCGGGAGGAAGTCTAAGCGAGTCCCTCGGTTGCGAGCTACGCAAACATGATATTGTAACCGCGCGCAGGGAAATTAGGTATTGGGTATTGGGTATTGTACTGTATATGTATATTGGCAGGTTAATAAAACATAAAACCCACTTCAATCTCATATTCCCGGGTTGCACAGCCAATGTCAATACTTAGATTCTGATTATACAGTAATGATAAGACCAGACCGAATGTGAATACACAGTAGTATAGGTGTTGCCACCTGCAATGTTGACACAATCCATGAGTTGAATAGGCATCGGATAAGGTTTTGCTCAAATGCTTTCCCGGGTTCGTGGGCCACCCAAAATCGCTTATGCATGAATCGGTTGATGCAGCCAAAGCATAGCAAGTAATAATGACTTGGCTGATGACTAAGGCTACAGGCGGGCTATCAGGGACAAGTGATGCTGTCCTATCCTGTCTTGTCTGTCCTGTCCTGTCGTTGTCATGGTGTAATTGGACGTGCTGAGTGATCACGGGGAGCGAGGATAGGTAGCTGAAGAACTCGTACCGCGCTGTGCTACGAACAGGTGGGCCAAAAGTCCCTGGTGTTACGAGAGATCAGCTCTGGCGCTATGATACTGCTGTACATGTTGTGCGACAGGTACAGGTGGTTAGTGTAGGTAGGGATGTAGGGATGTAGGGATGTACATTAGTAGCATGAACTACCTCTTTGACAGCCTTGCAGAAGTGCGGAAGAGGATAGGTTGGCCAAAATAGAGTGGGACGGGCTTTGCCAACCCGCCAACTGGAAGCTTCGGAAAACAATATCGGTCCACATTCAATTTCACTTCCGGATGGGCGCGATAATAGCTCCATACGGCATCTGGGTACCTGGCGTACGTAGTGTACTTACCTATCACGGCTCTGACAGGAGCTGGAGGATGCGCTAGGCTTGCTTTGGCAAGCGCTTGCAATGTGTACTTACATATGGGATGAAGCTTTTGCATCTGGATATCTGGAGAGCTACCTAGCTGTAGCTTACACTGGAGTCTAGAGGCAAAACGGCTTACCAGTAGTATGTACCAGGCCAGGTCACGGGCTACCTTAAGTAGGTACTCTACATACATTCTATAGTGGACATCCTGTTATTTACACAGTAAGTAAGCTGCTCCAAGCACACAGTACTCCGTACCATTCTTCGTTTCTATTCATAAACATGCCTATGCGTATGCGTAATTATCAGAAGATCAGCTAGTGTCTGTGCACACTTACATATACAGTATGTGGCTGGAGAGACATAGACATCTATGATAAGTAAAAGCCGACGAAGCACATACAGTACGGTATATCTATACAGTACTAGGTAGTAGGTAGAAAACATGGAGTAGTGTACGCGCTACCTTTAACTAGCGTCTGAGGCCATCTTTTGGCATTGCGCGACGGCATTCCCGCGAATCTCCCTCCTGCAAGGAACGCACTGTACTGTACATGTAAGCACCTAAGGTACTGTACTGTACGTACTGTATCTGTACAGCTCATTCAGTCATTCATTTCATCCCGCTTTTTCCCAGCTCACATCTAACACCCACCAGCTACACTAGCGCACTCATCTTTGTAGCGTAGCATAGTTGTCATTCCCGCCTTTCTTTTCTGCATACTAATAGCACCGCGCCGTTAGTTCGCCGAGGGAACATCTTGCGCCGGCGTTGATTCCCGCCTACTGCACTATTATACCGCCTGTTTTTCAAGAGCGGTGAAGGCCCGTCTATCGGCACATGTAAGTGCTTGCCTCATTAGATATAGAGCGCCTCAGACCGCCTGACAACAGCGGCTGGGGAGGGGCCACGGGGCAGGTTTTCCCTTTTGTAGGGCATCTGTCCGGTACACGTCGTGTTTATGCTCCAGGGGGCACGAATCCACTGACGAGCTGTCCAACCCCACTGGAATCCCAACTGGGCGGCCCTGTCACCCCGCCAAGGTTTCCCTACGGCCCGCTGTGTAAGTACTGGACAGCATTTCCAACTGCTCATGCTCTTTAGGGGATAGTGGTGTGTACAACTGGCAACGATGCCGGTTAGTAGGTAGGTACTTGAATAGACGGTGAAACAATGGTCCCAGGTGCCCTTATATCTACTGTTGCTGGGAGAGAGCGCCCGGACAGGTAGCAGGGTACAAGGCAGTAATGCTCAAGCATCCCGCAGCCCAAACATACGAAGCCCAGGCCGGCCATTCCTAAACTGGGCAATTTGCCCCACTTCAATCCTGATCCGAACACACTCACTCGATCGAGATGCCCCGCCGAAGCCACACCATCAACCCCACCTGCACACCCAAGCCACTCCACCCCCAGCACTCCTGTCTCGCGTGTCGGGCTCGAAAGGTGCAAGGTTGGGAAATACCCACTGTAGATGTACTAATCGCACTGTGAAAAAAGGTGACCTGAGCGCTGGTGCCAGCTCTCCAGGAACACCCGAGGTCTGCTTTGTGCAGGTGTCCCACTCAACCGACATCCATTCACTGCACTGTACTGCACGTCCAGCATAACCTGCCTAAGGGAAGTACGGGGGGTACAGGACGTACCACCACCACCACCACCACCACCACCCGCCATCGATACCTAGCCAGCCCACCCACCCCCTCTACGGGGCCAAGCAAGATACAGCGGTTCCCCTCCTTGGACCCGCCTGTCCGCTCGCTGGCTCGCTCCTTATGCACTCGCGAACACTGCGACGGCCAGCGCTCCCAGCGCAGCAACAGCACAATTTCCTCCCTCTTTTGTCCCCTCTTCATCCCTCTCCCCCCCCCATCCCCTCCTTTTTTATTTCCTGCTTTTTTGCATTTCCCGTCCGTTTGCCTCCCATCGCCCTCAACCCCTCTTCGCATCCAACCATCCAACCCAGAACCGCCAACCCGCGTCGCCCTGCTTTTAAGGACGGTCGCAGCATCTCAGATACATCGCGTATCGAGACCAACCCACGGCCCAGGCCACATCATCCCTTACACAGCATCCCATGACCCATATAGCCATTCAAATGACCAGCTACATCCAGTCGAGTCAACAAGACACACTTTAAATCCCACGGGAGCGTGCGTGCGTGCGAGTAGAGGAGCCAGGCGATTTCAACTATCCGTCTGAAGGGTCAAGGAACCAGCACAGTTTTCCCGAGTAGTCGACCGCAGTTATTGTCCAGCAATCCAGCCAAGTCCAGCCACCGTCGTCCTCGTCGTTGCCGTCGTCGATTGATACAGACCACACACCATCATTCCGTCAACGCGCCCGAGTCCAACACCGCGACAATCAGCCAAGATGCCCGGCGCCAGCGTGGCCGTTCTTCCCACCGCCGCCTCATCAACTCCGGCCGCCCGCAAGACCCCTCTCGCTCAACCGGAACGCAAATACAAGTGCCAGTTCTGCGCAAGGGCTTTTAGTAGAAGTGAACATCGCAGCAGACATGAGCGGTCGCGTAAGTGGCGCCATCATTTTCTATCTTCTGGGGGCTTATCCGCTCCCCGATTCCTCCTCCCATCCACCCCTCCCCCCCAACCCCTCTTCTCGGTTCGTACCTCGACGTTGCCGACGCCGATGCCGACGCCGATCGTGCGACTCGACTACCCCTCAACACTTGTTCCTGTGCACCTGGGTTTTGAGCTAATTTGAGTCGCAAACAGACACGAAAGAGCGACCATTCAAGTGCATGAAATGTAGGAGTACTTTTGTGCGACGAGATCTTCTCCTTCGACACGATCGCACCGTCCACGCCAAAGATGGAGGTGTCCCTCTCCACAGCGACGGTAAGCGTCGTGCTGGTGGTGCTAAGGCCCGAGCCATCAGTGGCCCTTCAAAGTCATCTATCGCTCTGGATACTTCTACTCTAAGCGAGCAGATAGAAGCTAGTAGCGAAGGGGTCTTTGATGTCGAACATGCCGCCATGTTGGTCGCCGACCTTCATCACAAAGCCACAGCCGCGATGCGTGAGAATGATGCTGGAAGTCCATACGCCTCAAGCCCTGCCGTGACCTACCCTGCGACCGGTGCACCGTTGATGGACCCTGCCGTCATCTACCCTCCAGCCAGCGTTCCTCTTCCTCACAGCGTTCCGTGGGATGCGTTCATGTCTGCGTCCGTGGCAGAAGCCAAGGCCCAGTCGGTTACATCCTCTGGTTCCGGTTCATTCGAGTCCCAGCAGTCCTTTGCTAGTGTGAGTACAACCCAGGCACGCCCCAACCCCTTGCCATTCGTTCCAGGTTCCGGCTCCACCGGTGTCATGTCTTCACCACACTCCATGAACGACTCGTTTTCCCCTACGAGTACTGGCACTTGCATTTCCAATGAATCCTCCACACCTAGTTGCAGAAATTCGCAGGCTGACCAGGACCAGGCCTCGGCCGGCTTTAAGGCTCCCCAGGTTCTCAACGATGAAGAGCGCAATATGATATTAGATAACATTCGAGCTCACGACAGTGAGCACGCAATCCCGGAAGGGTTCCGTGTTCCTAATCTTGGCTCGATGAATCGGTATCTCGCGACCTATTTCGGTCTGTTTCATCATCACCTTCCATTTCTGCACCCATCATCTTTCAATGTGACCCAAGTATCCCCAGCTATTCTGCTCGCTGTTTTATCCATCGGTGCGCTCTATGCATTTGACCAGGACCAGGCGTATATGCTGCATATCGGATCTAAAGTCTTGGTGAACCAGTTTCTCCAAAACAAAGAGAATTTTAGCTCAAGGAAATGTCCGTTGTGGACGATGCAAAGCTCTCTACTCAACATGATATTTGCCAGTTGGAGTGGGGATCCGAAGGGACTCGAGTGGGCTTGCTCTATCAAAAGTCTACTTGCCAATATGGTCGCGGGTAATCGGTACGAGCTGAAGTTGCGACAAGATGCTCGTGAAGGTGCTCTCCCCTCCCGTGCGGAATGGATAGAAGACGAAGGCTGCCGCCGAACCTACTACGCAGTGTATATCTTCTTCGGGCTTTTGACACTGACTTACAACCATACGCCCGCCATGAGTTTCAACGAATTCGAGGATCTACAACTTCCTTCGTCTGAGGCGCTGTGGAACTCGAAAGTCACTGACGACAGTGCTTGGTGCGAACAGTTAAAAACGTCGCCAGGGATCACCTTTATGGTTGCTCACGACAATCTTTTCCAGGGGGAGACGTTGAAGTATAGCGCCTTTGCGACGCGTGTTATGATCAACACCTTGTTCCTCGAAGTGTGGTACCAAAAACGTAGTCCCGAAGCTCTGCAGGACGTGGTGACTGAGTACAAGCTTCGGCTTGCCCTGGAAACGTGGGAGAAATCCCTTGAGCTTTGTGAACCTGAAGCCGACGCCGTTCCGCTGAGTGCTCCTCATAAGGGCCACCCGCTGATATTCAACGCCAAAGCCATGTATCGCAATGCCCGTGCCCGCCTCGAAGTTGACCTGAAGGGTGTTCAAGAAGCACTCCGATACCATGACCACTACGAAGTCGCTGCGGCGATGTCGAAGGCTCGGGACCGTGTCAAGCGGTCTAGTGAGATGATCAAGGTCATTCAGGAGTGTTATAACTGCATCGAAACTGCTGTCCGCCAGGGCGTGCGCTGGGTCGCCCGTACATCGCCCACCAACTGGAGCATCGAGCACCCGTTATGCGGCATGGATCTCATGATCACGCTCACCTTGTGGCTGTACCGTCTGGAACATGACGAGGAAGCTGCCACGGAGGAAGAGATGGCCATGTACCACAAGATCCGGCTGCTATTTGAGAAGGAGTCTGAGGGTACCATGAACTCGCCGCAGCTCAGTGGTACCGTCGCTCATCTCTGGGGCTCTATGCTCGATGAAGTGGTCGTTTGGGGGTAAGTTATTTTATGTCATGGTCACAGTAACAAGAAATCCGCTGCTAACATGGATACCACAGCATCACGAGGCTCATGGGCGAGTCTTTCCGTCTGCACTCCCAAGCTCTCAGTGGCTATGTCGATGACGTAGAAGCATCTTCCAACGTCTCGACACCGTCCATGATTTCGCAGGGAGCAGATGAGGAGAGCGTGTATTAATATTTTATAACGAGACCCACGATTTTCCTTGTTGTTTTCCTTGAATTGAGGGATGGAGAGGGTTGAATTTCCTACGCATATACCTGGTCGTTTTCCTCGTTTCATCCGACTCGGTCGGGAAAGGCGCCCGGGGGTGGTTGACTCTGGAGTTCCGTCGTATCTGCTTTTGTCTTTGCATCCAACGTCTGCATATAGGGTCACTGGTAATGGGGGGGACTGGGATGGCAGACTAGGCTCTCTCGGTGACCTGGCGGAGGGGATATCAGCGCGACATGAGCGCACCATAATGTCTGATGCAGGACTGGCTGGTCCATTGCCGGAACTTCTCTTCCCGTCTGTTGTATTAGCTACGGCACTCATACTTTTGTTTAATGCTGTCGTCCTATTCTGTGCGCTTTCATCGTTCTCTCGTTTTCCCTTCTCTCTTCTCTTGCTTTCGTTGGCGGATTGTCAGATACCTTGTTCTACATAGTCGCTACGGCTTTGTCTTTTCTTCTCCTATATCGGTTTCCTTACACTCGTTTGGTTTACCTTCTCACTCCTCTCCAACATCTCTCGCGTAATAGAGCTGGTAGTTGGGGGGGTTGATAGTGAGAAGCTCACGAGGGGACGATGGGAGGGTCCACAAGCAAGGCGGGAGGAAGCATTGCGCGCACCAGATTGCTTGATAGTTGATTTGAAATTTGCTCTTTTTGGAATGTATAGAACAGAAGCGCGGACATTGAATGAAATTCGCATACACTCGTCGTCACCCAAGTCGCTCAGAGTCCAAGTTCATATCTTTCGCCTCGTGATATATTATTTGTGTGTTCCTCGGTACGAATCAGTGGCGATAGAAAGTGTAAACACACGTGACAGTCCAGCTCAATGCATGCATGCTAGGTATGTAGGTACCTACCTACCTGGTAGTTAGTACGCACATGTAAGTAGGTACTAAGGGTAGGTACAGAGTAAGTAAGTAGAGACTGCAGGTACAACTTGAAGTTTCGTACTACTGCGTGCATCCGTTTCCTGATACTATACATCATGTAGCTATCCATGATCCCTCCTATCGTTTTCTTCTTTCACTCAAGTCCTCTAACCAGCAGTCCCCCCCGACGCCCGAGGGCTTCCATTGCCTAATCTTAATTTTAATTGTGAATTATTTTAGTATCCGGTTGTTTCGTGGTCTTCTGGGCAACGAAGATGTTGCATCCCACTCCAAAGTTGTCCATGCCTCCATCCCCCTATCGTCTGCCATGTGTTGTGGCATGTATTGTTCGTCCCGTCCCTCTTTCTTTGTTTCCGCCTATCACGCTATTATGGAAGTTGTTTAATAAGGCACCTACCTAAACGCAGTAACCTGTCCCGTTTGGTGACCCCTCGTCCCTCCGATTCTGGGTAGCGTTTGTCTATATCTTCCCTACATACTCGTATTGTGTCTGTCTGGGCATGATATCAAGTAACAGCCGAGTGGGTGTCGTTTTCGGCCAAGCACCTCAATTGGGATTCGTTCTTTTGCCTGGTTCCTTAGGTACCTAGTCTCTATTCATCTGTGTGCTCGTGCTTGTGCTGGCTCGCGTTGTCGCTCGATTCCGGTCACGGCATATACCATCGCTACTGCACGGAACTACGCAGGTGATAGCAGGCATATGGATGTTGACGAACGCCATGAGGCTCCCACAACCACTGTATGTCTCGATGGCTTCAACTTGGGTTCTCGCCGTCTTGCCGCTTCTCTTCGGCGCCGCCATCAGCGACTGTGAATGCGGTTACTCGATGACCACCGGCTCTGACGGCACTCAACACGTATTTACTGATTTGCATGAGACGGACTTCATCCACGTCGATATTATAGGAGATGGGAAGGGGGATGCTAGTCATGGATGGGCACCGCAAGGATACAACATATCGAGTCAAGCATCCCGCGGTCCATTCGGAGAATCTTTCGCCATCCAGAATATCATGTCCAACAACATCAGAGACCCCAACCTGTTCGATGGTCCCGGTACCCTTGGCCTGGGCGCCGGGTTGCTTCTGGTCGTCCGAAACGTCATGCAAGAAGACAGGGTCCCTGTGGCCGAAGTATCCACGACAGACCTGCATTATTTCTACGGCACTTTCCGGGCTGGTATCAAGACCACCGATGTACCTGGCACGTGTAGTGCTTTCTTCTGGGTAAGTGTCTGGCTGACCCTATGGTAAGATGCGTCTTTTGGGTCTTGGTTGACCGGCTGTTCTCCCTTAGTACCAAAACGATACACAAGAGATTGATATCGAATTCCTCTCTGCCCAGTTTGACAAGGACAAGGGTGTATTTCCTGTCAATCTCGTCCTCCAGTCAAAAGAAGCAGCCGCCGCTGGGTACGACGCTGCAAACACAACGGGCTTGCGTCGGGTCAACTTACCCTTCGACCCGACGACGGATTTCCATGAGTATCGTTTCGACTTCTTGCCCGACAAGGTGTTCTTTTACGCAGATGGTGGCCTTCTCTCTGAGATAGCAGGCTCCAGCGTGCCCACGACCGCCGGGCATCTTCTGCTATCACATTGGAGTAATGGGAACCCGGGCTGGTCACACGGTCCACCAACCGTGGATGCAGTGATGACTATCAGCTATGTCAAGGCGTACTTTAACTCGTCACTTGAGCAGCGGCACCGGGATTTCGCATCGAGGTGTAAAGACCCCACGGCAAACGGTGCGGTCTGCGCCATACCAGACCGTAATGCCACATTTTTCTTCAGTAATGGCGACAACTTGACGCCAAATCAGACAGCGTATGGTGAAGCAGATGGCGATGGGACAGGGGATAGCAATGGTAGAGGCGGAGACGGGGAGAATGGTGCTGGCGTGTTAGCTTCGTGGACATGGGCCTTTTGGTTTGCTATGGCTCTCCTATATACCCTTTTCTAAAGGTCGACATGGTTCATGAAAAGAACGAGAACGCTGGGAACTGTTGCATTATATATTGGCTGGAGTGGGTTTACGTGATTAACATATTTCTCCTCTCTTTTTGGTGGATGGAAACGACCAGGCCTCAGTACCACAATATGTCCAGGATGGACGAACTAGATCCCCCCCTTGAGTGGGTTTCTTATCGAATAATCTGGGTATCCGGCTTATCGTTTTCTCCGGTCGGCGAAAGAGGATATTGGAGAGCTATCAGCACTGCTGTCCAACAGGATATTTGCCTAGTCGCATCTAGAGAAGCCTCCGTATGCGCGCTGTTGGGTACCGGAAATACCTTGGGGACCTCAGCTGCTGCAATTGTGCATATAGATACCCGTCTAACCTTAGGTAAGTAGAGAACTGTTGTTGAAGCTGAATTGATTGGGCGCGAAGAGAGGCTCGTGATATCAATCTCCTGTCGATCACCTGGTGTGGTCTGGTCACACTCTACATGTGCGAGCAACTGTCCCCACCTCATTGGGGGACATGGGTATCGCAACGCATACGAATATGCTCGGCTGCATGCTGCATGGACCTATGTAGGCGCCAGTGGCACGTATTACAGATACGTTTGCACGATGGTTGGCTTATTGGCATGTACACGTACTCAGGTTCGGAGCGTTCCGGTGCATTTATGCGGAGACTGCGTAACAGGTCTACAGTATTCCAGGTGTGCTTATAGATGGGACGAACATACTACGCATGTACTTTACTTGCAAGGTTACGGGCGTACACACCTGCGGGCGGGGTAGGTTGACGATATAGTTGCTGGGCTCGGAATTTAAAGTTGGTTGCAACATCGAGGTTGTAATGAAATATATAACCGACCGAGGTTTACGGTTAATATATCTATATACAGTAGAGATCAGGTAAGGTAGTGTGGTGTACTATAGGGTCAAGTATATCTATCTAGAGCTCGGCTTGGCATGTAATGGGCACATTGGTTTCCTTACGCCATAGTGGGAAGACCATAGAACCTCAGAACTGGGTTTACGGCTCCGTGGCAATACCGAGCTGCAATATCTAGACACTAACGTCCTCCCCACGTGTCATTAATGAAGGTGTCAAACAGTTGATACCAGCCCCTAAACTGTTAGAGTTGTTTTATTGACTACCTAGCTAATCACATTCGTGTTCCGTCGAGGACCCTATATTCTATACACCATTACGTATACTATCATAAAAGAGCCGAACAATGGACCGTGAAGAGATTATGGCTGATGAAATAGCAACACACACACTAGTCTCAACCCAACACGTAGCGGCATCTCACGAGTCATACGTTGTTATGATGGCGTCTGCGTCTGCGTCCGGAGCGGGGGAGACCGGCAGTTGGAGGGTTGCGGGGATGGGACGGTTCATGACACCCTCCCCCGACTTGGAGTTGGAGAAAAGACGGGGCAGATGAGCAGGCAGAGCTAAATAAACAGATAAATACAGGAGATTCCTGTTTCGGTATACTACACTAGCAGAAGCTTTAACGGCTGGGGCCGTTAGCGATACACACCACACAACATCTCCTCACCAACGTGCATATGGTGGAGGTGATAGCTGCCTCCTGCGTACTGTACTGTACTGATGTGCCTCGGGTGCCTACGCTACTACATGTACCTAATATAGCCCTGTGGAGTAGCTAGACGAGGTGTGGCCCTGTTTCCATCTAGATCTGCTGATGTCTGGGGAAATGCTACTATACACTACTACTTATTGATAAGGTGCTAACCTTAGCATAGTATGGCCAGCAGTATGGCATGACTCCGTCACTGTATGGGGACAAGGAGAAATAATGGAGAAGAGCTCCATGTTGCTACCTCACAAGATGATTGAGTATCCGCACGGCTGGTTAATGATAGAATATAACATTGAAAAGGCTATATCGGAGTCTGGGGAGCTATAGGATCGCCGGGTCCTTGGAGCTCGTGATATCATCACTCACATATTGACGGACGGGTGTGACTTGCAGATCAATCGAGGTGATGAGCGTTTCCCCGCAAAAAGGATTCAAGGGTCTTTTGTCTTCCTTTTCTTCTGTTGCCTGTGCATATCTATGGTGAGACACTAGGTAGTAAGTTGGTCTAAACCGGCGAGTTACCTTACCCTCTAGTGGTAACACACTTAGACACATATGCTGTAGTAAGAGAGCAAGTTGATTTCCCAACAACATGTGGCCCGGCGGAACCAAGGGAGTCACAGAACCAGTTTCCCTCTTGGGTCCAGAGCTCCGAGACAGCTGGCAACATGGGGCTGCTTATTCGCTGAGTTACCATACACATGGTGGCTTGGCCATCGGGCTGTCGACTAGGCGTGCCTTGGAAAGCCGAATGTATAGCCGGGAGAATAATACAAGGTCACGTTTTCGAACTCTTCTCAATAACTGCTGCTAGCGAATTCCAGCTATATGCAATCACATGTAAATAGACCCGCCTTGCTTCAAGACATGGACAACGAGTCATTATTGATGCTTAAGCTGTGCTTTGCTAACTTGATTTGTCTTGGCATCCGCCAGGTATTGTTATGCCCTTTTTATTCTCGTTGTAGATCCTGTTTTGCCTGCGCATGTGCTGGTTTCATGGTCATGAATCTCCCATATGAGGCTGTTCCTGGTGCTGCCTTGGCAGGGGTTCTCTTGGTAATGAAGGTATGATATATCCTGCATGGAAGCCATGGGGCTAGACTATGAAATCCGAGGACTGCTCACTACAACGTACTCTTGGAACTCTACAACAGAGATGCCCTACGCCACACATGACGTACACCAGAGCCGAAGATGCTTGGAGGCAATCATCTCACCTCCATCATGGCACTTGGCGATGAGCCACCGAGCTTCTAGCCCATTGAAGATGAAACAACGTCCTCGATAATATTGTAGCCACGCTCTACCTAACATATGCCATACAAGACCTAGATACCTATTCTAGCCTTAAAGTCCAGGTTTACGTAAGATGCTATACACTATTCGGGTCATGTTGGTGGTTGTCGCCTCGGTCTTTTGCAACCCACGGAGAGGATCGTCCTGGGTCACAGGTTGTTGTTAGAGCACATGGACGCGGAGCGACACTGGGGACATCTCACAAGATATCTTGTTTCTTTCTTCGTTATTTTGGTAATCCTCGGTGTAGATGAGTGACAATGCTTTATTAGGACGTCTTCTTGCCCAGTTCAGATGTAATTCTCAAGGATTTTCTCTTCACGCTCCTTTTACTGTAGCGACTTCCAGGTATCTTGATTCGTCTCTCAGTATACACACGCTCTCTCCTCAACCTTCTCGCCTTTTCTTCCCTGAAAATACTTTTTTTATCCTGACATCATAGGAAGACAGTATATGGTATCTCGCTACACCAAGCGAGCGTTTTGTTTCCCACAATGACGAACCCGACGACCCAGATCGCCTTCAAAAACAACACGGGCTCCTCGAAGGCGTACGCGTATGTGACTGGTCTGGACATCAACAAGAACAATGTCTATGCGTTTTTGCAGCCTGACGGCAAGACCGTGTACTATCCAGAGTCGCCGTCCCAGCCACAGCAGCCTCTCGCCGTAGACTGTGCGATCCCCTTGGGCGCACCGGGCACGACGACGACGGTCACGATTCCTCAGCTCGCTGGTGGCCGTATCTGGTTCGTCGTTGACAGCAAGCTTACTTTCTTGCTCAACCCTGGCCCAGGAATTGTTGAACCTTCTGTCACGAACCCGACTGACGCAAACTACAACCTCAAATGGGGGTTTTGCGAATTCACTTGGTGAGTATACTTCCCTTCTCGTGCTTGTCATGTCAAACTGAGGCGGAGTAAACATCTGCTTGTCCCTGGTCTGCCTTGTAATCATATGTGCCATCGTATTTCAACACGTATATACATCGTTGACTAACATTGTTTCGTTTAGTATGTAAAATAAACTACCTACTCATCTCCTTAACTAGGATTCGATGATGTCACAGTCGAGGATGATGTTAATAAGCCGGTTATAACACAGATAACAAGGACCAACTATTTGTTAACATCAGCTACGTCGATTTCGTAGCGCTTCCTATCGCCCTTGCGCTCCGAAACACAGCTGGCCAGATACAGACTGTCCAAGGTCTCCCCACCAACGGCCTCGACCAGATCTGCACCCAGTTGACACAGCAGGGTGCGTCCGAGAACCCTGGCTGGGGGAAACTCGTCGTCAAGGGTCCCGATGGCAAGAACTTACGTGCGCTGAGCCCGAACAGTGGGCGTATTGGTAAGTTGCCTCTCTCTTCAACAATACCTGTCTGGAAGAGCCTCCCATAGATTCATATGATACGCAAGTGACCACGAATGTCAAGGAAATCAATTCTTCCTTTCGTCCCTAAACTGGTGCAGACATATTAGGCAAAGGCGCCAACACGCGGCTAACAACTCGTTTTTAACTCTAGGCAACGACCAACTCTTCAACGGCTACTTCCAGCCCTACGTAGACGAAGCCTGGTCAAAGTACACCAACACGGATCTAAAGGTCGACACACAGGCGCAGTGGGGGGTCGTCACCGGCCGCGTGACGTCGAACGGCGTCCTGAGCTTCCCCAACGTAGGCACGTTCGCCAAGCCATCCGCGATCGACATCTTCAGCTGCAGCACGGGGCCCTTCGGGAACTACCCAGCGGATACGCGGGACGAGATGGGCGCGATCGGGGCACGCCGTAAGTGGTTCTCCCCCCCTTACTTATCCTTCTCGTGTTACCCCTTATATCACTACTCTCGAGACAACGCTCGCGATGGCGATGGCTGATGGCTGTGCCGCCAGTGGCCGCCGCATTCAACCGCTCGACGCTCGTCGCGAACGCCGACCAGCCCGACGCCATCACCAACGGGCAGAACAACTACTACAAGACGAACCCGACGAACCACTACGCGCGCATCGTGCACGGCGTCAACCTCGACGGCCGCGGGTACGCCTTCCCCTACGACGACGTCGTCCCCAGTGGCGCGACGGGCCCCGACCAGGCCGGCACCGTCTACGACGGCTCGCCGGAGCTGCTGACCGTGACCCTCGGCGGCCCCAGCAGCAGCGGCTCGGCGGACAAGGGCAAGGGCGTAAAGAAGGACAAGACGTTTGACTTTGCGGGCTTGCTGAAGAAGGTCATGACTGTGCTGAAGGGCATCTTCAAGAAGTAAGATGGAAGGACAGAGAGGTAGAGGAATGATTACTTACCTGGCTGGGCCGGTTTAATCCACCTGCGATGGTCTCGCTGGTCCTCGAGACCTCGCTTGGATTCCCACACTCCTTTGGACTTAAACCCCGAGGTTCTGGCGTTTAGGGAGGGACGCGTTGTCTTCGGGATACCCATTCGTTTTGCTGCTGATTTGTTTACCTGTAGCTACTCTCGTTTCCATCTGGCTTCTTGTCTATCCTTAACCTCATCCCTGCATATTACATTTCACCCTACTCTCTCTTCGTGCTCGTCAACAGACGAGAAGTCGCTCGCTCGAGAGATCTTTTTGCTGCCGACTTGTATGTAGCAACACATTCATTATCTCTATTCAGGATTCTGGGAGGCATTTTGCGCATTTTCGGACATTCGCTATACCCCTTTTGCTTATTCATTCGCTCGGCATCTTTTGCCTCTTTGTATATATAGACCATATTGGGCCACCACCCGCGTCACCTATGACCACCTTGTATATAGCCTACTTGAATTGTATATAAACACCTGCATAGTTGAATATGTAACACCGTCTTACCATAAACGTCACGATAGGTGAAGGGCCCTGTGGGATTTTCTTAGGCGCTAGATTGAGCACACCACCCCAGTGTCTCTTGGTGAGGGCTTATGTTAAAGCCTTGTATTTCGACCTTACTAAATTGAGTACCGAGCACTTCGACTTCAGCTTGCACAGAGTCTTGCGCTGGTATGACTAGGTAATTATTCGGGGCCTAGTCTTAGGTACCTATGCCACCTACCCGCGATGTAAATTTCCTATCAACAGGAGTACTGATGTGACGAAATGGGTTAATAAACGGACAGGACGCAGGCTAACATATAGAACGTGAATAAAAAAACATAAACGAGTGCCATTACTTAGAGCGTCAATATCTCTATTGCTACCCATAGAGGAGAATTTGCTGTAGCAGCCAGCATCCCCTATTTTCCAACACAGGCACTTAAATCAGAGGGCTCCGTTAGAATAGATGATTTAGCTAATACATAATTTACTACATAGTAATGATAGTTCCTAGAATGTCTCAGAATTGTAGTTACACAAGCTGTCCAGGTGCCTAAGGTATCAAAACTCCCGAAATAATAGACACGATTGTTGGCTGTGTAGTTTGAGTCTGGAAAGCATATCAACTACTCTACGATCCCTGGGCGCGTTAAGACCTGCGCTGTACAGGTCTAGATGTACAGGTCTAGATTACGCTTTAAATGATCTAATCAAAGTAATTAATACCAATGTGTTTCACATGCGGATGGTATGTATTACAAGTTTCACATTGTAGAGGACAACGTTTTGAGTTGACATTATCTTCAAGTCTACGAGAGCTTGACGGATTTGACAAGGTTCGTCTTCAAACCGCTCTTTTCTCCGGCATAACCACCCTTTCCTGGTCCTCCCGAGTAGACAGCCTTTTGACTCTTCAGCTTCTTGAGCTTGCTCTGGTAGGCTAGCTTCTTCTTAACTATTTGAGGGGTCAGTATCTAGTCTTCTAATTTAAAGCATCGTGTGATGTAGAGAGTGGGTTGAAATAGGTAATAAGTAAAGAATAACTTGAAAGCGCATACCTCTTGGATTCCGCACTTCCTTCTTCCGCTTAGGAGCCAGACCCTTATTAGCCTTGATGGCATAAGTAATCTCTCTACGACCGTCAGGCCCGACCTTTCCAACCCCCACGACGCGATCAGCAGATCCAGCGGCAGAAAGGGCCGCTGCCTTGGCTGCCTTATCATTCTTCCGCTTGTTGGATGAGGCGGCGATCATGTCATAGTATTCCTCGTTTCCTTTATCTCTAATAGCCTTTGCTGTTTCATGATCCTCATCATCGCTGCCCTCTCCGAGATCGGCACCGATATTTGACCCCTTTTTGCCACGCTTCTCCGCCTCGGCGTTGAGGCGAGCTTGCCTGTCCTTGAGACGCTCTCTGTATGGAATATCCATATCACCACCAGCGTCACGGCCTCCTGCTGCTCGGCGATTGGCCTTCTGTGCGATTTGCGAAGTGTAAAACCTGAGACTCTTCTTTCGTGCCGCTTTGTCAGCGGCTGTTTTGCTATCGAGATACTCCTCTTCTCCAAAGTCTGAGTTGCTGTCTTCGGCGGCGTCTTTGGGCATAGCCTTCTTGGAGACTGTTGAAGAATAGAATAAAGAGTCGAGATCAGCCAGTGAATCTTCGAAGGCCTTAGTCTTCCGTTCTGCTTTCGCCCTCACCCGCTTGGCCTTATTGGTTTCCCTGGTCTCTTTGGGCTTCACTGCGTCCTCATTAAGCATTTCAACATCCTCATCCTCTGGTGGTGATGGTAGGGCATCGACCAAAGCCGCAGGTTTCGATCCCTCAAGGCTTTCTACCCTTTTCCAAGCATTGCGGCATTCTAGAAGTGTTCCCATGACTTCATGTTCTCGCAACTCGGACGGATCTATCGTTTTTGTGACACCGTCGCCATCTCTAGCTGGTGATGTTAATATGCCAAAATACATGGCAAGGGTGGCTATTAATGAACCAAGAACTCGGTCTGTCCATATAAGATGTTAGCGGCGAGGATCAGAGTGCGAATCAGAGGGATGCATACACTTGATAACGGCCAAGCTCCTGGGGTCTTGACCTTGGGCCTCCTTTTGGAGGTCTACTAATTTCGGCTGCAGCTGTAACAGTTCGTCGGCGAGGAAGGGAAGCTCCGGGTAGCGGGACTGCAGTAGCCGAGTTCTCTCTTCAGGGCCCATGTCAGGGGGGATTTCGACCTCCTTAAGCACTTCGGTGACGACGTCATCCTGGTCCGCCTCCTCGGCTTCGCCAGCCAGCCACTCGTCCTCATCGAAGAAGTCGGCCTCGGACATCTTGGCTAGCTTCTTCTTCTGTAGGCGTAGGGCCTCTTTCTCCTCCTCTTCTGCGTCTACCGTGGTCTCGATCTGGTCGGCATCGTAGTAGTCCCTCCTCGACGAACCCCAGTACCCATCATCGTGCTCCTCCTCGCCCCCCTCTCGCCGTTGTTCCGTGTCCGAATCATCGTCGTTCTGTCTCTTTGCTGATTTGCCTGGTTTGCCTGGTTTGCCTGGCTTTGATGGGGGTGGTTCTTCGTCGTCGTCGTCCACATCGGAATCTTCCGAGTAGCCCAAGATCTCCTCGTCATCGTCCTCCAGCAGCTCTTCGGCCCTTTGGCGCTTCGTTTTGGGTCCCTCGTTAAACAAGATCTCGTCATTGTCCTCCTCGAAGCGGTCCTGGTCATCCATGACGTCTCTATAGCTGGACACTGGGCCGAGTTTACCATCCTTGGGATTGTAGTCGCGTGGGCCGGACGACTTGGTAGTCGTAGTCGCCTTCCTTTTTTTCCCCATCTTGTTGAAATGTACGTCGCATACGTGATTCGTGGTTTAGGGGTGTTTTGTTGTTCTGCGATCTAGCGCAGCGGCCTGCTTTTGGCGGGAAAGGCCGAACTTTTTTTCTGAATAATCTTATCGGGGTTTCCCTTATCAACCCCCACCCCAACCCCACCTATTCTTGGAAGGTTATGCACAAGATGCATGTAGTAGATACCTAGGACTCTACCTACTATAAGGACATGTACGGAGATGTTGGTAGGTATATAGTACATATGCATGCATCTTTTGCATTCTGTAGGTTTTAGTGGACAAACCGCTAGGTTCGCTTCCACCTGGTTGCCACACTGCCTACAGTACCTCTACTACCGCAAAGTACTGTACTTGTTTCTCGGGTAGCCTCCAACCTCCCTCCAAACCATTCATTCATAGGGTTACAATTGGAACGCCAAGCAGGTACTGGATAACAGGTACCGAACCCTGGAGATCATCCATCTGCAGTCCCTTGCATCAGGGTACTACATATTACCACATATTTAGTATACTTCCTACTGTCGTACAACGAATTCGGCGGGAAACCAAGGCCCAATCGCAACCGGGTTTCCCCTTTCATGGACGGCTTCTCACAACCCGTGTGGATTGCCATCGCAGCGAGCCTTGTTGTACTTCTATTGTCCGTGGCGATGGGAGCGGCGTGGAGCAGCAAGAATCATATGCCCGTCGAGGGCAAGGTGAGTAGACAATGCTCATTGCTCATTGTTCATTGCTCATTGTTCATTGCTCATTGTTCATTGTTCATTCCTCATTCCTCATTCCTCATTTATCATTCCTCTGTGCTGTGCTGATCTAATGGTGCTTGCTGACAGACGGTCCTGGTCACCGGCGCATCTGAGGGCATGGGCCGCAGTGCCGTCCGACAGCTGGCCGAGAAGGGTGCCAGTGTGATTCTCGTCTCTCGCTCGGCCGCCAAGCTGGAGGAGGCAATGGCAGAGGCCAAGGTACGTACGCACACCTTCGAGTCTAATCTCCTTCCTACACCTTGAGCGATCACAGGGACCCTAATTCACCTGTCTCTTCTCCGCACTGTAGGCCGCCGCACGCAACCCACAAACACAGCGATTCCACTACATCACCGCCGACGTGTCCAAGCCCGACTATGCCCCTCCCCTGCTCGCCGAAGCCATCGCCTGGAATAGCGGGAAGCCACTCGATATTGTATGGTGCATCGCCGGCAAGTCCACGCCCGACCTGTGGTTCGAGGCGCCGCTGTCGGTGACACGAGAGCACATGGACCTCAATTTCTGGGGGAACGCCGAGATGGCCCACGCCATTCTACGCCTGTGGTGCGCGCCCGACGCCCCCGTCGTGGCCGAGCCGAAGCACCTCATCTTCACGTCGTCCGTCCTCGCCCTCCTCCCCGTCGTTGGTTACGGCACCTACACCCCCGCGAAGGCCGCCTTGCGCGGACTTGCCGACACGCTGGCCCAGGAGCTCGAGGTGTACCCGCAGAACGTCAAGGTCCACATCGTGTACCCCGGCGGCATATTGAGCCCCGGCTTCGAGCGCGAGAACAAGACGAAGCCCGAGATCACCAAGATCCTCGAGGCGAGTGACCCCGTACAGACCCCTGACGTCGTCGCCGCCAATGCCATCAGCGGTCTCGAGAAGGGTCATTACTCGGTCACGGTTGCTATTCTGGGTCACGTCTTGCGCTGGGGATCCCTTAGCGGGTCCCCTCGTAACAATTGGATCGTCGACACATTTATGTCCTGGATGGTCACCATAGCCTTCATCTTTGCCTTACCAGATATATACGGCAAGATCAGGAAATACGGCAAGAAGAATGGCCATCCAATCAACTACCGGAGGAAGGACATTCTTGAATCATGAGCACAGCAAAAACTGTGGACCAGAAAATTACCACGACGTGTAATGTATAATGTACCTTCAGGAGTTGTGGGTGGGCTTAATACCAGGGGCCTTAAACGGAGCTCTTAAAAAGTCTGTTAAAAGCAAATAAAAGGTCGGGGGCTACAAGGTACTGTAAGAGAACAAGGGAGAGGTTGTGTTACCGAGACGACATATCATGTCTCAGATTTACCGAACATGATGGACCCGGTTCCACTGTGTTGGGCTTGCTTCAGCTGGGAATTCCGGCCGATGCAATAGGTACACACGACGAATATCTCTCCCTACCCATCATATACTAGTCTACACTATATATAACCTCGCTTAGGATTTCCTAATACCCAATGGGAATACCTAGCAGCGAAAACCACGTATCTACCTACAATACACTATATGTACATATCCGTCCTCGTCTACGGGATGCCACAGCCAAGAGCGCTCGGATGTGTATTTACACGCTAACTAGGGCCTATGTGGTGTACTAGTACACCACATCTTGCCTCCAGCCGCTTCTCGTATCTCCTAAATATGCACATTTTAGTATAGAATTGGTGTAGTTTCAATCCTATGGGGGCGGGGGGTTGCCTGCTCCCAAGGTTCGTGACCCGGTCCCAGCCTCCATCAGACAACCACGCCACTCCTTCATCCCAACACTCATGCATTCTCTCTAGTTATTTCCAGGGGGGACAGGGCGGTCAGGACTTGGGTAAGAGCTGGATTGCTGGCACCATGGAATCGTTCGAGAAGGTGCTGGGGTCTGCGGAATTGTGCCCAGGCCAAACAGGACCCCGGAGTCGGAACCTCCCATTGAAGCTGGGTTGACTGATTGTGGCGTATCTAATTGTAGCATCTAAAAGAACAGGAGGAAATGTAAGACGTTGTAGTTTATTCATCTTCGTCATAGGCCACTATGGCAGTCTTCGATATTCATCACGTATGGCAATTCACAATGGCAAGCTTGCACCATGTTTTGATGTATATATAGAACATTGGTTGGTTTATTCATCTTATATCAACAATCCAACCTTTCTCCGGAGCTTCTAGCTTCTCCGAAAACTCTTTGCTGACGCTTTGGTATAACTTCGTTGCAATCATCCGTACTCTCGCTCCATAGCCCTCATGTTGCAACAGATGATGGCGGCGCCTCCCCTATTTTAGCGTTCACTCAGACACTCCGGAGGCCGTGACAAAAAGAAAATGAAGGTAGAAGAGGTCAACGTCGCCGCCGATTCATAATTAAACAAGATATGTAGTCCACCACGGCCGTCGAATGCAATATCCCCCCACTTGACAGCATGCCTCAAGATCTCAATGCGGATTTGGCGTTGTCCAGAAGCTTCCTGCGAAGCTAGAGAAGTCGGTCTTTGGTAAAACATAGTGCTGAAAGGGTTGAGAATATGTTGGACAATTCGGCACAAAACAAAACATATAGAGAGATCCGCTTGCCAACTCGTGGAGGTTACAGGTGAGTCATTAGCCAGGTCTAACACATTACTGGCAACTGTTTGAGTATACGTCGATGGGTATTTCGAGAGGTTGTGTTTACCGACATTTGCCGGCGTATGACCAGTAGATTAGATCAAACCACACAATCGAAGATTTTCTTGAATAATTATATCTGCCCATATGTTAGTACCGGCCTGCGACTGCAATACCAAGGATGTTGAGTTTACCATTAACGGCAGCCATGACGAAGCGAATTTGCGTTGTGTCGGTTGCACACGTGAAGTGCTATTTAAAACCAGGTGTTAGTAATTACCAGACAGTACAGCGTTGAACCAGTCTTATGGGCATAGGGACAACAAGCCTGATACGAGTAAAAAATAGATGGGTAAGGAATTCAGGGGCGCGTACAGTGTAGATTTGCTTGGTCTCGTGCTGATTTAAGCTGACGAATCGGTTCAGGATGTAGTCACAAGCAGAAGCATAATCCTCGCCACCTTCATAATCGGGGAAGTAGTTCTTCATGGGGCTGACGGGAAGCTTCTCCTTGAATCGATCAATCTTGTTCAAGAACAAGATAATGGAGGTCTTGATAAACCACCTCGAGTTACATATGGAGTCGAAGAGAGTCAAGGCTTCTTGCATTCGGTTGACGGTCTCATCCTCGAAGAGCAACTGATCGTACTCGGATATAGCAACCAGGAAGAGGATGGTCGTGACATTTTCGAAACAGTGAATCCACTTCTTTCGTTCCGATCGCTGTCCACCAACGTCGAACATCCTGTAGGTGAGATCACCAATGATGAAGGTGGTCTCCGTAATACCCGTAGTCTTGACACGCGACCGGAGGACATCTTGGTCGTTGGGCATGTAGTCGGGAGTAGCGATACGCACAATGTTATCGAAATAGCTTCAGATACATGTTAGTAATAAAAGAGATTTTGGTGCTGGCAAAACCCACTATCTTGCTGAATCGTTCAGCTGGTACTCCCGTGAACGCTTGAAACACTCTTGGACACCGTGGTCCTTCCACAGAGCGTCAATGGCATTGCCGACTTCAGGGGGCAAAACATCACCCTCGATTTGTGCGGGTTGCATGAAAATAGTCTGAACGTGGTACTCCATGCGCTGGTCTTCTAGCGGTAGTTCGAGTGATTCCATAGCCTCTAGGATGACGCGCATTGACTGGACTGTGTTGCTGAAGATGATCTCTTTGAAGGATTCCCGCTCGTCGCGTGAGTATCCGCCCTCATGGATCAGTTTCATCTGCTTCAAGATTGTCGACTTTCCGGATTCACCAGCACCTAATTGGGCGCGTGTTAATGATGGGATCCAGATGGTAACCAGAAAGCAGGCCGCACTCACCCAGAAGAAGCATCTTGATCTCGTTTCGCTGCATCATCTTGTCCCGCTTCAGTTGGTTCTCAATCTCCTCATTACGGGCCTTGCCCTCCTTCTCCTCCGTGCTCATTCCGCAACCCATCTTGACGAGCGCGAACGAGTCTTAGCAGAATAGATGTCGTAACGTGTTTCAACCGAATGAACAGTGGCCGACGATGGTGGAACAAGGCAACAGTCGAATCGTGCTAAAGAATGGATCTGGTCAGTCGATGAAAGAGAAGGTGACAAGCAACTTTGGGACGAGATGATTGATGCTTTGGAGATGATTGCGCCGGCACAGTGGCTCCTTGTACGCCGCCGCCCTGTTTCTTTGAACACCGACAGGCTCACAGACACAAAGACATGTGCATACACGGGGCCACAACGCCGCACGATGTGACAAAACCAGCAGCAGACAATGGAGTAGCTGGGCAATGGGAGATCGCGACACGCATGCCATACACGGAGTGGGTGTTGAAATTGCTATTGGTCGCCCCAGTCGACGCATGACCTCGGCGGTTGCGCTTGTCGACCGCGTCGATTGTGTACGATGGCGGGCTATGAAATTACGGCTTGTTGTAGGAGATTTGATGGCGACTTACCAAAGCAGCAGCCTCTTCGGTCGGACAGAGAGGCGATGACAGCGAGCGGTAGTTTGATGATGAACCACCAGAAGAGGAAGAGCGGCGAAGATGATGAGAATGGACGACGAGAAGGGGAAAAGGAAAAAAGGGCGGTTGAGCGAGATTGTGACCGGGGGCGGAGATGGGACTGTGGACTGGGACTGGGCAGACCAGTGCAGCCAGTGCATGCCCTCCGTGTACAAGGGAAAGGCCCATCCACCACTGTAAGTGGCCTGTCAAGCAGTGGCTCTGTGCTATTGCAGGCGTGGTGGGGCGACCATCCTTGGGTTGGCCGACCACTGGGAGCCGACAATTCATCAACCAGACACAGGAACTGGCATGCTTTTTGCGGCAGGTATATACCTAAGGTACAAGTACCAGCTGGTCCGGGCTAGCACGCACCAGGTACTTCCGGTATGCCGACTGGGTACCTAGTAGCGCGTGTACACTATTCTCGAGCACAGAACACAGGCTAGCAGCTGATTTAATGGAGAATCCTTGGTGCCTCAGCTCACTCCCTAATCCCAGACGGGAAATCTCATTCATGGCTACCCTGTGGCTACCCCCTAACGCGACACGCACTCGGCATAACGAGACGGCCACACTAATGCGCTGTGGGTGGCCTGTAGGATTACCTGGTATTATTTGTATGTGTACTATGGATACTAGTCTGTGCCCGGTAAAAGGGACATTGATCAAGTACCACTGGCTAGCAAGGGTATGCCCACTACACCTAATACAGTAAGGATTTCTAACCCCTGCCAGCGAAGGTACTTCTGCCACTCGTCACACAAAATTACCGCCTATTTGAAGCTATCGCGATATTTTTCAACCCCTTCTATTCAAAATAGCCCAAGGCAAACCCTATTTGACGGACGAAAACCGCGCTTGTATACGCGTATTATATAATAACAGCTGCTTTAACCCTTCCTAAATATTAAAAGAAGCTTAGGACGCTATATTAAAAAAATAGCTTAAAAATTAAATTAATAGCTTAAACGCGCACTGCTAAAAGCTACGAGGTAGACGGCAGTTATATAAAGCACTCGATAGATAAATAAATGTGTATTCTGCATACAAATTGCCTATGTATTCGACTTCTTTGCAGGACCCACTGGCTGGGGCAGGCAGGGGGGGGTTGGAACCCACACTACAAAGACATGGGACCTCTAACAAGGGGGTATACCAGTATGAATGTGTTTGGCCCGAGCCACGGGCTCTACCTGGGTACACTACACTACTGTACGTCTACTATGCATGTCATGATGTCTGCAGGTCAGCGTCTATTACAGTAGGATGTGCTGTACCTGCCTCTTCTCACGTCTCACTGGAGAGGTTCAAATGTCTTGTACCAGCCACCACCGTCCGCACCATGGTAATACAGTAGGTACAGTACCTACTGTACACAATATTTACTTTTTGAGGTAGGTAGGACTCAGGAGGGCTGGATGGCTGGATGGCTGGATGGCTAGAGGGCTCTGATTGATGCCAGGGACCCCAGGTAACCCGAAACAGTCAAGTGCTATTGCCGCAAGAGCTCTGCAGACTAAACTAGCCACCCTACTGCAAGGAGAACCGCCCGACGCTAGACCTATACGGTAGTAGTAAAATGAATATCCTTCTTAGTATACCTACGTTACAGGTACTGTTGGTAGTGCGGGTGGCATTCTCCGCAAGTCTAACTAACAGGTCATTTTTCTTGTACAGTAAAAGAAATACCTACGTAGTACGGATCCGTAGACTTTTATATATTCCTCTAGCAAATGCCATTAAATATGATTTATACCATTCTCGTCTTTCACTATCACCTCTTGGTTAGGTAACTATCATCATGAGTGAACTGTTAAACCTAATTGTGTATTGGCAATCTGGTTATAGAATTGCGATGTCTCATTGGGTAATTAGGCCAAAAAACATTGATTTCCAACCGGGCCAATTTCAACTAGGCGTGCTGTAAATAGCCAGTCAAATGGCCCGAAATACACATCAGAACCCTGCTAGGTGGTAGTGCAGTTAGTTGACGAGCATCTCCGAAAAGGCTCTAGAAAGGTTCCAGAAAAAAAGAGGACATAATACTGTAGATACAGTGGCAAGGCCATATAAGCAAACGCATCAAGAAACAGGACAAGTACATAAGTATCACGGATTTCAACATTGCAGTTGATGGAACAACATCCCTGACTTACTATGTGCGGAATACTCGGACATGCTACCGATACCAACATCTCACTCCAAGACTGATACATATCTGTAAGTAGAGTCTACTGTGAAAGATGTAAGTGCTTACTCGCTGACCACCCAACACTTGATACCATACAGCAACTACGATATGCACCTAACGCATGGGCGAGCGTTGATACAATTTGTTTGTATCCAATCTTCAGCTCACAGCATGTTGCTTAATTCCGTGCATGCCTACTGGTACTTCTTCAACAGCTGGTCTATGAGCCGCTATCGTGGAAAAGTCAGCATTAACTCGAGCTGTTTGGACGAGAAACCGAGCAAGCATAAAAGGCCAGGCAGATATTTGCGTTTATTATTGACCCCACGAGATCAAGACTCGATTGCCGTGCTGACCAACGACAAGGATCGGTACCCTTGAAGTCGAAGGACTATTTCGAACGACTACTGTATACGTTATGTTTTCGACGGCTTCATGATGAATGAGGACATTATCATTTTTAATCCCTTCTGCAATTCGCCGTCGAGCCACGCGTCTTTGTTGTTCCACGACCTCTACGTTGCCGTGGCGAGGAAGATGTTTCCAATAACCCCTCACAAAATGTGACAAAGACTGAGTGTTTACCTATTCTTTTTCTCAGCTAGCTACGGATCCGTATTCTGTTGACATTAGACGCCGCCGATCCCGGTGCGACACAAGCGACCAGATATAGCATGCAATCTTACAACCTTCTGATTTCCGTACCGGCATCGTGTGTTGTGAATTGGGCATCACCTTCAAACGGCTGCCCATTTCCGTACGTATATGAAAGCAAACGGTGTTTCGCGCACACCTATACTATTCCTGTTAATGGCACCGCAACGAGCCCTGGGATTCCAGGCTGGCCATTCCATACAACGCATTCTCCTGCACCAAGCCAACTTGCAGTGAGATGCCGACGCCACTCGACAAGGCAGTTGATCTGACAAAAATCCTCAACGCGGGACCCGAGTGGACAATACCACAGAACTACAAATGTAGAGCCTATCAGAGAGAAGTGCTCATCACCTGACGCTGCTGTCAGCGGCGTCATATTTATTTATATCTCCGCCGAGATATCTGGATGGTACCAATGGGCCACTTATCTCAACGTAGTAGGTGGTAAAAACTGGCAGCCTTTTTCACGAGGCCGGAGAAGGGTGGAATTGAACGATGATTGCACCCTTTACAATATATTCAGGAATGCTCGATCACCTCCAGCCCGGCTGTGCCGAATCCCCTTGAATTAGTCTAAGATGATTCAGGTACACAAACCCTTTACAACTACTAATCAGCTAATATTCCTTCGTTCTTCCCATCGCGTACTATATATTGCCCACCAAAATGCACATGCATCCATCACAACGCATGTCGAGTTTAACGGCTGACCGGTCTCCCCGGGTTTCGGCAGATGTAGCGGAAACAGTTCCATAGCACGGTCAGAGTGTTGCGCTCGGATCGCTATGAAGGTGGACTAGTGAAAGAGAATAAAATTTGGCGGGGTATTTACTTCACCCCCAAACCTTCAAACATACTTAGTGTAAATAGGTAGCGCAAAGCATAACAAGGTGAACCGATAGTGATGTGGTAGGCATCGCCAAGATCACCACCCCGGCAACTTTGAAACATCTTCAGGATGTACCCGGATCTATCTTCCTCAATGCGTTGTTGCCGGGAGGCTTGTTTCTTCAAATATTGCCACGATATACGGAGGGCCTCAGTTCATGTTCAACATGATTGCTTTCCGAGCGTCCGTCTAGATTAGGCAAATTTGGTTTTCGTTTTTGTTACTCGCGGTCCGCTTTTGGATCATTCGGCGTCAATGGATACGGGGCTAAGATCTTTCTTAATTTGCTAAGCAACGACCGAATCGAGCTCACATGCACCACGCTTATATTCGCGAGGCCCAATGAAGCTAGTTATGCTGTAGCATTATAAATTGTTGCCTACTGTATGACATCGTTTCCCTGATCGGCAAGAGGACTGAATTACAAAACTAACTCTCCACCTCGAAACGTCTTTCGCACAGCGCAATTCAATAGCTTTGAGACCGATACCACGTCAATCCGCTTTGTGACAACAGGGGTCTAGATTTTCAGAATACGAAACTTGGTACAGACCTACGGCAAATCTTACCTGAGAAATCTTACGGATTGGTAGGTGTTAGATGGACATTGGTCGACACTTGAGCATATAGATATAAATAGCAGCGAGCAGACCACATTTACAACTCATCGCAAGATCCAGCAGTTCTGGCATTCATTCCCCCCCCCCCCCCCCTTCTTCCATCTTTACCGTCACGTTCATGTTTTGGTTCTAGAAGTAGGCTATACCTAGGGTCCAGCCTAGGTAGCCCAATCGAGTGCTTGTGAAATGACGATAACATGATTCAACCACTCATTAGCCATTTTCGGCCCATCAGAGTAGTACTCCAGTACGTATTGCTTCAATAGTGCACTTCACTCTGTAAAGATAGTCATAATGCAAATTCCAGTTTCAACTTATATTATTATCGAGACCATTTGACTGGTACTCTGCAGTGGAGAGAGATACGGATAACCCGTACAACTCTATAGTTGACCTTCGAAACGGTGATAGTTCGGACTTTAGCCTTGACTCTTCTAGAGTAGATCATTATTACCATTAGCATTCCGACCAATCCAAAATCAGTTCTCTAATGCTTGTTCTCGTTAAGTCTTAGTGAAGGATGTCTAATCTAGGTAGAGTATCTAACTAGATATATCCTGAACTATGGGACAGTTCCAATTGTCACCGTTCCAGCGCACCTGCAAGACACCGAGTCCCGAGGCGTACATATAGTATTGCTTCTGCATAGTTTGTGTACTCGGGACGAAGCAATGGGCGGTCTGATTATATACTACGCCCCCGGCAGCCGGCAGCCTAGGACAGACAGATTCAGCGTAAGTCTTGTCCTAATCTGCTCTAATCAGGCCAAGCCAATGTTCATCTCACCACCAAAAGCCCCTCCCCAGTCAATTACCTAGTTAGCTAGCCGACAGGCGGGCTACCAGCTTGCCTAGTCCCAGATCTCCCCACGATTGGCGATTACGGCTGAGTTGCCATACAAATCAGGCATTGCGCGAAAAAAGGAGGGACGACCGGCGTGCTTTGTTCTGTCAATCGAAATACTCTCTTTGTCCTCATCCCAACCTAGGGTATTCCTAACCTAGGATTTTCTCTTGGCATCTATAATTACAAAATGTCTGCTGGTGTTGAGCTCGACCATTACCGCGACCAAGGGTCGATGCTGGGTGGGAATGGTACGGCGAACAACAAGTTTTCGTCATGTCTTCATCACCCTATATCTATCTATCTACCAGCCCCTATTAATCAGTCAACTTCAGAGACCAGCCGCTTACACTTAACTGATATACCGCAGTTTTTAGCCGTGGCATTACTCCCCGAGAGGGACTGAACCCTGAACAGCTGCGTGGGGAAGCTTGGGAGCTGGTCGAATTGCGGAAAAGCTGCATGCAACGCGTATGTTTACCGTCCGAAACTCTCTTCTTCCCTCATGCCGATCCCCTTATACAATATCACCGACTCCAAGGAGTAATATCCTAAATCGCATCTATTGACGAAGCCGCTTTATACAAAGAATAGGCACACGAAGCGTACGAGCGTGGTGACGGCGCTGCGGCCAAGCAGCTGAGTAACGAGGGGAAGCAGCACGCTGCTGAGGCAGACGCTCTCTTCGACAAGGCAAGCAAAATTATTTTCAAGGAGAACAATAGAAACGCCACGGCCGACGCTATCGATCTGCACGGTCTATATGTTGCTGAGGCCGTGAAGCAAGTTGAGACTCGAGTTCGTGAGGATCGAGGGGCAGGCAAGACCCATCTTCATGTGTAAGGATCCTAGAATTCCAGAACAAGAGTATATGGTCTATCCGGCTAACAGCTACCTTGATAACCACAGAATCGTTGGACAGGGCCACCACAGTGTCGACCATATACAGCGAATCAAACCAGCTATCGAGCAACTTTGCGAAAATCTCGGCCTACAATACGCGACAGAAGAGAACGCAGGTCGCATTTATGTCAACCTTCAGGGTGGCAATATCACTCATATACCCCCGCTACCCTCCCAGCACGACGGGTACCAACACCACCCGCAACATCATAACGGTAATCAGCAACAATATCATGGCCAACAGCAACAACAGCAGCACCATAGTGGACAGAACCAACAAGAGGAGCAGTACGACGAAATCGAGACGTTCCTTAAAAAACTTGTCAATAAATATTGCTGCTCTGTCATGTAGGGAGTCAGGTACTGGCACGATGATCAGGGACCAGATACGCTGGTTTGAGGTGATAGACTCGGGTACCGATTTGATATCAGCCACAGATGTGCAAGGCGGAATTGAAATACACGCGAGAAATCAACAGACCAGGACAACATTTATAATCTTACGATATTAGAGAATTGAACTGGAGAATGTAGATGTTATAATATGCTATAGATGCATGCACCTTAAGAGATACCAACGTCTCGTCCACTACAAATCAGTACCGGTTTCTCTTACACTTCCTAACAAAGATGTACTCTTTAAGGTTTGTGTTATTGAAGTCTCATAAAATTCGGCGATGATATATGATATATTAGAAGTTAATGATCAGCCTCATCGGTGTATACTGTATCTATCACCACTCCCGAGCTAACACGAAGCACTCGCATTGTGATATACGCACTCTATGAAGACCAGCCTCCCCCACCTCCTCTTCTTTCATTTGACCTTCGATCCTGCGCCTCCGGTTCACCGTTCACCACTCCCCAGCTCATGATTCTTGTGCCATTGTAAGCGGCTACAGTGGCAGCGGTAATTGGCTCGCCACATAAAGTAGTCACACCGCGAGGGGACCCACTGGGTTGCCTACCTAGGCGTTAGGAAGGTCTCAACAACTAGACCTTTGTCAAATCTACCTAGGTAGGCTACAAGTCATTTACAGAATTTAAGTACTGTCCATAACACATTGGTGGAATTCTTCGCAGACCCAATACGTCTTACAACCTCTTCAAGTACGAAATATATTTTCAGATCCAAATCCCAAATCCCATCCCCAAAGAGTTTCGTCAGAATCGTCCTGACGGAGATCCCTACGTTTGTAGCAGTATGTATTGGGTTTCCATTAGAGGTGTAGCACTACAAGGCCCCGGGGGCGGTGTGGCTGCGCCTTGTTTCCAGTTGTCATTTCGACGGCTGTTGTCAAGGCAGAGCGGTTGCCCCTGGGAAGTAGCTATGTAGTCGCGGATTTAGATTTAGGGTAATGTATTAACACAGTACATCAACATGCCTATAAAACCACGAATAGTACAAAAGTGTCGATGTTTTTACAGCAAACCTTGTCGTATCACCTCGAAAGTATACGTATAGGTAAGGGTCGCCTCCAAAGCGCCGTTATGAAGCGAATCTAACCCCTTATACAGTCCATGGCCCCAAACTAGATATGGCAAGACGATCTGTAATAGATAATTAATTGTCCTGAGATTGCACCCTATGCAAGAGAAGGGTAAAGTGAATGAGACAAGTTTATCAATATGCCGCTCTTGGGTTAATTCTATTCCTATTGCCGGGCATACACCAAAGGCACCAGACCTAAATATAGTATAGGCGGCTGATAGGTACTGAGGCTTGGGCTAACAATTGTTGGTGTTTCCACCATGTTGCATTGCAGAACTTGGCGTCCATATAAGAGCTGGCCACGATGTAGAAAGCAACTCCTGCTAGCTATCGTCTCACATTCACCTTGTGATTTAATATTTTGAAATGATTCCCCCATATTCTTACAGATACCATATTAAGAAATTAATAGAGCTGGAAAATGAGGAAACTACTGAGCCCCATGCGCGCGGACTCATACGCTGGCTCACCCCTCCATTTAGGGACGAAGCACCATCACTCTGTCAGGCGTGTCGTAATCGCAAACTTGATTTTCGTCCTTTGATGAAAAAACTCCCAAAATTACCCTCAAACTACCCCCATGACTCTGTTGAGGACGACGATCTCGAGGACCTGGAAAAGAAGAACGCTGTCTACATCAACGACTTTCTACTTGAAGAGGCGGTAGCGACGAAATCACAATGTTCACTCTGTAGACTTCTCGTTGGCAGTCTCTACAGGATATTTGAAGAGGGCTGGCGGCTGCTCAGGATGCGATGTGCCTGCATAATACGACCGAGATACGACTGGTTGGGTTCTGCTCGCAAAAGATCCCTTTGTCGTGAAAGACTCGAGATCGTTCATCGATACCAAATTTTTATCCAATTTGAGCCCATTGAGTCGGAGTTAGTCCTTGACCTGGTGTGTCTCAAAAAGTCCGAATTTGTCGGGAAAGCAAGATTGGCAATTCCTGCAACGGTCGATATCAAGTTGTTGGGGGATTGGATACAGCAATGTGATGAGAAGCACAACCATCCAGCCATTCCTGGTGCTCTCATTTCGCGAATGCAGGTTATTATACACCGTGGGCTGTTCCGGGTCATAAACACTTCCACCGGAGTTGTGGAAGTACAGACTTCTTTACCGAGATTTGTGGCTTTGTCATATGTCTGGGGATCAACGACCAACCAGTTAGACCATCAGCCTCTGAAGAGTAAACCCATATTAGCCCATGCTCCTAGTATCCGCGATGCCGCAGTCATTGCATGTTCTCTTGGTTTCAAATGGCTATGGGTTGATCGAGTCTGCATTGATCAGTCTAGTGAAAGCGAAAAGGCGATACTCATCCCCTACATGAAGGATATTTTTGCGGCAGCGCAGCTTACAATAGTTGCTGCCCGTGGAGACGGTGCACAAAGCGGATTTCTGCATCCCAGGAAGGTTGAGAAACCGCTCGTTTTCAACTCATCGGTCTCTGTGCTTTCCGTGGCTCAGGATTTGGAAACGCTTCTCAAGGATAGTATTTGGGGCGGCAGAGGTTGGACTTTCGAGGAGTATGTGTTTTCGAGACGGTTACTCTTTTTCCTTGAATCAGAAGTATTTTTCAAATGCGGGGCGCACACGTTCCGTGAATCGCTTGGCCTTCATCCTATTAGGGAAGTTAGACCGACGGTCTCTAGGGGAATAAGTGATGATCCATGGGTGTCCCACACCGAAGGCCTTCATAAGAGCCTTCACAACAAACCAGACAACCTATCTAAGGCGTTAAACGGGGATATTTTTATCCATGCGCTAGAAGCGTATAGCAAGCGAAGTCTTAGTTTCGAGGAAGACAGAGTAGCCGCATTTGGTGGTGTAATCCTGGCGGCCGCGACAGGCCCGATGGTCGAAATATCGGAGCGGGAACTGTTGAGGCACGGACATCCGCTACATCTTTTCGAAATTCTCTTGGCTTGGGAACACGGGTACAGTGGTACATCCAGCGCGCGGCCGATCCCAGACAAGCCATTTGCCCCTTCTTGGAGTTGGGCTTCTTCGCCTGTGTCGATAACCTTCAGCGAATTTCCACATAATCGCCTCATCCATAGACTAGACCATCCCTGGTTTCGGTATACGCTACTTCATAATCATGATATACTCGGGTTGCCAACCAATAACAACTTATTAACCGACATGCCTTATATAGTAGGTCAAACATTACCAGATGGACTGATTGCAGACCAGCTATCGAACAAGTTGCCCCTCGGTCACGAAGCAAGACAGATACACAATCTACTACCACTGCCTAGCATTCATATGGTCACTCTTGTATTCGATGCTCGTTTCGTTTGTTGCGAAGAGAAAGCGATCCTCGGCCCCGAATTTGTCCTGGTTCCGCTGGACAGCACGGAAACTAGCGAGGAAGTCCGTTCTAGAACTGGCAGTAAGCACATGTCTAATATAAAGCCCTGGTCTCTCCATCCTGACATTGCGTCTCGTTATGTCTCAGAGCCGGTTATTTCCAGGCCACGGCCATTCGAAACATTTGCTTTGATTACCGGTTATGACTACCCTGTATCAGCAGGCTACGGCTGTCACGGCCCTACCGAAATTGTTTTCAGTTTGTTTATAATGCTCCTAGATTCAAGTGGGGAAAATAGCACGTACAAGCGGGCGGGTATGGCTTGCATTTCAGGAGTCTCGATAGGATCTGATACCACCGAGGTAATCAAAAGAGGGAGACCACGGTGGCAGTATATACGCATTATCTAAGATTTGTGCATAACCACTTAGCTTCCGCTTTCGACGACTTGTCAAAACTCATATATCAAATTCTCATATCAATCATCCACACAAAAAAGGGTTCCTAGATTAGGCGAGTATTTCAATTGTAACAACTCATGCTGAAAGGGGGCTGTTATATAATTTTATTGTTAATTTAATAGACAGAAATGTGCCGTCGCATAATCTCTGATTAGAACCTGAGTATGTTAGCTAATAGCTTGATCAATGCTAACTGAGTAGACAATGGGGAATGGGTAGGTATTAACGATCTTCAAGCGCCTTCTTTCCAACTAACTAAATAAATGAGCTCGCAAATCTACAAGCCGTGGAGTCCAATTGGGCCTGTAGATAACAATACGGCGATGGTTCTTCTAATAACAGATTTCTTATTGAATGTGGGTTTACGAAGGATGAGCGCCGACGAGATAGCCCTCCCTATTAGGTACCGCGCCCAACATTCACGGATTTTCTAGTCGAAAATGGTAGCCCTCGTTTAAACCTGAAGAAATTATCCTGTATTTAAAGTGTAACCTTTTGGGATTTTCTTCTTTTCCCCTTTTCTTGTTCTCTACCCTCGCTATGTACAGCTGGGCTTATCTGCTAACGATGCTATCGGGGTAGGAAGCTTCATAAGTTAAAGTAGATAATAATTGTTGATTTCCATATACGTGCTGTTCAATTGCTTAACATGAGACACTACTTTCAGATGGCACGTTCTGACAGCTTGAGCTCTTCGTGCCACCTGCGATACTGACACCGCTCCAACTCCAGTCACTACAACTGCCCACCCCACATTCGATATAGACTTGAGCGGCTTCACTACCAACAGTGCCCGTGACATTCTGCAGCACGAAGCCGGTAATTGTGACGCCGTTTGTCGGCTTACCTTTGTTGCCCCCGTACGACTGGGTGACGATCACTCCATAGTCGCAATAGTCCGGATCAACACCAGCGCCGTCGAGGAAGATATTCCTGTACGTGATATCCTGAACCGTTCCCGTGGCGTTTGAGATGGTCTTGATACGCACAGATTGTTGCGATTTCTGAACCGTACTGTCTGCAAATGTCACATTGGACACTACATTGACGCTCTGTCCCCCTATCGACCCGATTGATAGCCCATGGCCCCCTGAGCAAAATCCAGAGCCAAAATAAATGTTCTTTCCGCTGTTGACAGCAACACAGTCGTCTTGGTTCCACACCTTAGCGCCCGTGATAGTTACACCATCGGCGTTGTTGACTATGGCGTGGAATTTAGCAATTATTTAACGTGTATTTTCTTAGGTATTCTTCGTTCTCTAAAGGAAGTAGACCCGACGACAGAGGGAAGACGTAGAAGCAACCCAGTATTACAGGAACGAAAGGAGAACTCACTATTGAACGCATCCGTGTTCTTCCCTAAAGCTTCGCCATCTCGATCATCGACCGTGACGTCCTTGACGGTAAGATTATAAACATAGTTCAAACTGAAGCTATTCTTCGGGGCATTTTTGATCGTGATTCCTTCAAGTGTGGAGTCGTTGAGGTGATTTGCCTTTTCAGAAACTCGGTTTTAGCGTTCTTCTCTCTTTTTGTGCCTACTAGTTGTCCTTTACCTTGAAGAACTTAGGCTTGGTCACACCACCACTGCCCCCCTTTCCATCCCAATATAGTGCGCCCTGTCCATCGAGCACGCTGTCCATAGCCCCCTTGACCGTGATGCTGTTCCCGCTGACTGAGAACAAGGAGCCTTCCCACTCAGCATACCCAAACGTAGTCGTCCCTTCGAAGATCACCGTGGTCCCGTCGTTTAATTTCTCCAGGTTTAGCGTTTGGCCACCGGGTACTTGCAGTGAAGATAGAACGATCGTGGAACATGACGCCTTGCTAACGCTTGCTGAAGAGTATCCCAACGACCCACTGAATGTACATGCGCCCGCGCGAGGAGCTACAGCGTCATCGAGGCGTGGCGCCGGTGTCACCACCGGGGCGGGTATTCCCACAACACCATTAACACCTAGAAGGAGAGACAGGGAAATTGCCGCCATAGTCTTAGTGGGAGGCGGATGCATCGTGAAGATTGTAGTTTCTTATCCACCAGCTCTACATGTGGGCAGAGACTACAGTAGAATGATAGTGAGATGCTAATACTTGTTTCAATAGGAAGATAAAGATTATAAACATCATCCTTGATATCTATTCCCTTGTCAAACATACTCGGAAAATCTAAAAGGTCCCTTGAGGATATGTAAATGTTAAGAAATTTGGCCGATTGGTGGAACTCGTCCGGATAATTATTCCACTTGCCTATATCCGTCAATTTCTTCTTCCTCCCGTTTATGCTACAGCGGCCGTCATGACCCGCGTTTGTGTTAACTTGTTTGGTCTTCCTAAGGTTACTGCTTGAACTATTGTGGCGGCATACGTCCCCGGTTCGTGGACAGAGCTGGCTCGGGTGCGATCGTACCTCAGATATTCCCAAATCTTAATGTCTTTAGGGTTTAAGATAATCACGCCCTTCTGTTTATCTCCCCACCCCGTTGTTCTACTCTTCTCACTAAGGTGGGCGGAAACCCTGAAGTTACCTAGGTAATTGCTTGACATTACATCGTCGCGACCAGCAGCAAGCATCGATTGGTCCTCCACCTGCGCTCGCTCTTCCAGTTGCTAACCTCCGTCCTTCATAGCTATCTCGGATAATTAGATAGCACGCAGGTAGGTAAACTAAGAGTTCGGGAAGCTATGCACAGGTTCTCACGCTCATATATAACTGTATGCATGATATGTAGGTCATAATCTCGGATGTATCGGATGTAGGTTCCAGCTATCCGGTCCATCCTGCTTTTAATATGCAATTATTACGTAGCATCCAGATGAACAAGAATCGATTTTTGGGGGAAACATAAGATCCACATGGGCTATATACCTATTCTTTCTTGGGCTGCCATTATATTGGATAATATCATTGTTCGGAAATCATTTCATGTCGACAACTAGCAAGGAAATTCCAAAAGTCTATTAGGTCTCCTTTGTGGTTATATCTTTCGTCGCAAGTATCGTAAGCTATGTTGGGGTATATATCTTCAGTGCCGAGGCCGAGATAATGTATTAGATGTACCCGGTTACCAAATCGTCACATAATACCTACCTGTGGCATCATTTATAGTAAAAGTCTAAGAGCGTTGGTTATCAATCATAATGATGCTGGTCAGCGTACACTTCACGTTGATTATATGTAAGTATTATCACATTGACGTAAAACCTACGTTTTGCTGAATACCTATTCTTTTCATCTAAGGCGTGTAAGTGATCGCGCCAGTCACGCAGCTCCGAGAGCAGTATCTTCACGGAGAAGCGATTCACAGCTAGGCTACATATTGTCGGGCTCCAGAATCCAGCAGATAAGCAGATTTCCCTTAAATTTCTAGGCACATGATTCTCTCTAGATGCCATTGAAGCAGTGTTGAGAATATGAAATGATTGTGGAAGGTGACCTAAGTCCTCGTTTTAGCGGTTGAGTCGCGACTGATATGCTACTTGGCTAATATTGAGCGCGACCGTTATGGTAGTATATGGGCAGGCTTGACCTAAATCATATGTCTTTGTTCGACATTAATTCACCTAAAACTCAATACTACCGTTTGATAGGGTATTGTGGACACTGTAGGTAAGTCTAGACGTGCGTTGATGTCATACATTTGACTGTGTTGCTCATGACACCACTAGATTAAAGTAGCATCTCGACTATATCATCTCAACCATTTCCTGCTGACTATTTTATGCGAAGGTCTCAAGTTGGAATTTTGGTATTTAAAACCTATGATTATTTAGGTGTACTTTTACAAATATGAGTGATCCAAATAACCCCAACATCAAGCAACGCACCACACCGCAATGGGGCTTATACCAGCGCGAGCTATTCTGGGCCCCCAATGAAGATAAACATCCCCCCTTCAACACTGGTAGATAAAAATTCTCGTTAACATGGTATTCTATATACTGAAAATGGGTTCATACAGATCCCGAAAAACTCCGGGCACTGGCGAAGCAACGCCTGTCAGAAGGCGGCTGGTAAGCAACACCTCCTTTCCTCGTCTGAAGATTTTGTATCTTGGGGCGAAGCAATCATAGCTGATTACAAATTATAGGCACTACGCATCCTGCAACGCAGGTGAATCATGGACACACTACGCAAACCGACAGGCGTTCTATCGGCACCAGATTAGTCCCCCGTCTTTTATTCCCCCTTTTGACATGTCTCGGAGCCCTATATTGCTTTAAAGGGCATTTTCTGCTCCTGCGACTTCTGCATGCTCCGTACACCCTAGGCAATTCTTACTATAAGTAGACATTATTGACTTTAGTGTTATAACAGATCGTACCGAGGATGCTGGTCAACACGCAGTCCCGAGACACGGCAACCATGATCTTCGGACACCGCGTGTCCGCACCCATCGGCTTTGCGCCTATCGGAATCAACAGGATCTACCACCCAACGGGTGAGGTGAGTAATTCTCAGAACCATTTTCTTCTTGTTTCGGCAATTTTTAGGGCACGATACTTCCTTGTTAGGTCAAGATACTACCCAGAAGCCTCGAAACCCTTCCGAAGCACGTTTAAACCGGAGACAACTAACTCTGAGAGTTGCAGTTATCGCCAGCTCGCGTCGCGGGGGAGCTCAATTTGCCGTACTGCCTCAGTTCCGCGGGTAGCTACAGTATCGAGGCCGTGGCTAAGGCAAATGACGCGCTCGCTGGCTCGCTGCCAACTAACGGAGCAGACGGCGGAAGAAACGGCGCGGGTAACAATGGGGTGGGCAAGGGCGTCCGATTTTACCAGCTCTACTGGAGTCCTGATGACAATGTAGTGCTTAGTATGCTTGAACGCGCTGCGCAGAGCGGGTACACGGCATTGTTCCTCACGACGGATACGTGGCAGCTTGCCTGGCGGCACGATGATACGGAGGCTGGGAACTATGCGTTTTACCACGAGCATGGAGCAGGCGATCTCGGGCTTGAGGATAAGGCGTTCAGGGAGCAGTTCAAACGATTGGGACTCGATGCTGAGAGGGAACCCAAGAAAGTGGGTGCGCAGTGGATCGATGGGAATATATGGCATGGCCACTCGTTCTCTTGGGACAAATTGCCGTGGTTAATGGAGAATTGGCACCGGATCAGTGGCGGGAAGCCGTTTGTTCTTAAGGGGCTACAGAGCGTGGAAGATGCGCGGAAGGCGGTGGAGATGGGTGTTGATGGCATTGTAGTGTCGAATCATGCCGGACGACAGGTCGATGGTGCAATTGCTAGTTTGGATGCGCTTGAGAAGATTGTCGATGCTGTAGGAGATAAGACTTATGTGAGCATTCTCCACCTCCTGCCCTCATTAATGTCCCATTGTACTTGGGAGAGTAGAATCAACGGATATTAACTGATACCTGCCAGGTGATGTACGATTCCGGTATTCGCGGCGGAGCAGATGTCTTCAAGGCACTCGCCCTCGGCGCCAAGTTTGTCTTCATCGGCCGTCTGTGGGTTTATGCTCTCGGCGCCGGTGGCGAAGAGGGGGTCCGGCATGTAGTTAAAGGCCTGCTGGCGGACTTTGACATTTTGATGAACGTCGCGGGCTATCCAGATTTGAAAGAGATTAGCCGCAATGCTCTGGATTCCTTACCTAAAGGATCTTACTTCCCCTCTTCCCAGGAGATGGTTTGATTGGATTTGTCGGGGAAGGAACATTGTTATAGTACATACGGTTCATTGCCTCACGCGAGAGATGTCGTTAATCTTCGTCCCCGAAAGGCGAAAGGAGGTTCGTGAGGTTTTGTGGAATATCGCCACGAATTTACTCACCGTTGGAATGCATTGTTACAGCAATCTGTTGAGTCCTGACTACTACCTAGGTACCTAGCATCAATAGTAGGAGCATCGTAGCATCCAAGTTCAAGTTTTATCAGAGGAACATGCATGTATGGCGTCACCTAAACTTAAAGGCAGCAACCTTCGCTACAATAGGGTGCTCGGGAAAAGTAAGTTAAGGGAGATACTTACTAGTAATGAGAGATCCACGCAATCTTCCAGCATTTTAGGTGTTTGGAGGTCGGGTTAATTGGAGAGCGTATCCGAGGAACTTGGATGAAAATTTGAAGAGAAGAAATTACTATGTAGTTTGGTCCTCTTCCGTGAAATATAGAAACCATATCATAAATGCCCTACGCTTCCGCTCGCACCATTCTTCGCAATCACGAAATACTGGTTAACAATATCGGGGTATCTCTCTATATTCAAACCGCCCTCCAATATATAATTATAGTCAAAGATGCGCGCTGCACTTTCTTTCCTTGCTGCAGCCTTCGCCGCTGCGTCGCCAACCGAATGGATCCAACATACTACCATCGCGATCGAGGCCTTTCACGAAGCAGCCAGGCCGAGCCTTGCGAATTTGACCGTCGTGATACCTGTCGGGCCGGCGTACGCAAATAAGGAGGCACTTCACGCAGTATCGGCTCTGTATATCCTTGAGGACGACGGTGTCACCTGCATCCCGTATAGCGCTGAGTTTGCCAGCGGACCCCAGTTAGTATTTCTGAGTCATTCGTTTCCTCATCTGGCAAATATTCTGCTCTTATATGTCTTATTCTCATACACGTTCCCGAAATGCCCTATGAACGAGTCGATATTTTGCTATATACGCTAATTTTTAATGCTTAACCTGGAACAGCGGTAACCCGTTCACATTCGGGCATCCGGCTAGAATGTCGAAGAACATGGCCGTTGTGGGGAGTGTCGTGTGCACTAGAAACTGAGCTGTAGACTGGGAGTAGGGAGTAGGGAGTAACGATGAGGGTTGTTCGAGAGCTAGGCTAGACTGAGGCTCTCGTGTAGTGGTTTCGGCCACGGACAGCGTCATTTCTCCCCTTCTTGGAAAGCAAAATGGGGACACTCGTGTTCATAATTGAATCATCGGGTGGGACACAAGGTGTTGTTTACAGGAGTTCTATCAAGGCAGCCTCTACTGTACACGGCCGTCGTTTAAGGTGAAACCGCTACCTGGGTTGTTATTGGTTTCGCGATAGCTTAGCAGTTGACTAATGGTATTGTCATCAAGTAAAGGTATCGACACACTACTTCAAACATAAAATACGTGACCAATTCTGAGAGTCTCAACAACTCTAGATTAAATATTTAGTCGGTTGCCTTTTTGAAGGTTACAATATATTCTCCATGAAACAGAGTGTGACAAGGGCTTATGTAATAAGGGCTTGGAACAGTGTTCTTATTCAGCTAATAATTCTCTTTAGATCTAAAGCAGGTCAGATTTTTGAATATAAAGAACCTTGGAACTGTTATCCAGGCAGGAACCTAAACCTATTTCGGTAAAACCCCACACATGTTGCTTAGCTCACCTAAATTTGGTTAGAATCGAAGCAGCTAAAAAAATATAAGTATAGTTACGTAGTCGGAAATATAATCTATAGCTAAAAAGCGTTTTTCGATCTAATTAATCACGTACGCAGTCTGTAGCTAAAAAGGAGTTATTTCGATCTATTCGATTAAATCTACTATTTATAGTAAGTTAGCTAAAACAGCGATTTCTATTAAAATAGGTAGCTAGCTATACAAGCAGGAGCACAAGTACAGTACTTCGAAGGCATAGGTTGCGCATGGGTTTGCTAACAAATTTGGTTAGATTGGGTGCAAATTGGAGCATGTGTGGGGCACTTACTGAAATGGGTTTAGGTTCCTGCCCGGATAACAGATCTTCATATTCAAAAATCCGACCTGGATCTAAAGGGTCCTTGTTGTGGGCCCACTAATACCACACCACATATATTCTGTACACAGTGGCACAGTATAGACCTAACCTAGTAATCTACATCCAATGCACACACACCCATCTGTTCCCACACTTGTCCTTCCAAGTCCAACCTTCGATGTAACCTCGCCCTTCGCCTCGTATTTATAGACAGCCCTGAGGCTTCTGGCCATTACCCCTCCTTTGGCTGTCTCAGATCTAGTCCGCTAATCGCCGACCAATGGTTGCGGCTTCTTGAGGCTGTATGTCTGGACGGAAGGCTGGCAGGCATGGGCACCTGGCTTGGTCCGTGTGACACAGCATGTAAGTAAATAATCATATTATGGGCGGCAAGTCACTGATAAGATCAGTTCGGATTGAATAGCGCAGTCGGCGATTTGGGCGAGGCCATCCAAGCATAGAGACTGAAGTACGCCCGCCGATCTACATGGCCCCCTTGGCTGCATAGAACATCATTATGCAATACTGAATGTCTTTCCAAGCCCTTGATCACAAGCCCTCGTTAAAGTTAAGCTGCCGTGCAACAACTGTCGCCCATTGTGATTGCAGGTAGAAAATGGACTGGAATCTGGGGAAGACGATATTCTGTAAACGGCTGATTACAGACCGTTGTAGTTAATCGCTTGTAGCTTCTCTTTTCACTGGACTAGAGAAATAGTATGCAATATGCAGAGGAATCCAATCCAATGAACCTTTCGTCGCGCTATCAGTGAATTATATTTGCGTCATCCGCAGTTCGCAAACGCCGTACCATTTATTTTATTAGAATTAGTATCATCTAGGAGAACTAGAGGTATAATAGTAAGGAGGTTAAGTTGTAAAGGAGTTCAGTGGATTCTCCCCCATATAGTCGTATTAGGCCAATGCGTAGAACTCGAGTTTTAGATCAAAATTATCTCTGAGTCTAGAAAGTAACGAAGAGGTGTGGGTGATCTCAGTTAGTCTACGGGTGTTAGAAAGGCTGGCTAGAATAGGTAGGTGGGCTGGGAACATGCGTACTGTAGAAGATAAATGCCTGCCTAGAAGGTTGATGGCGAAGGCTACTAAAAAATGTATGGCGCAGGCAACTCAGCCTCTGTAGTTGCGCGTACCGAGCACTAGCCACACTGCCGAGTTAACCGTGTTTGCCGTTGGTTCCTGAACTGAGGGCTCCGACGTCATCCCGTTCTGGGACATCTGCCCCTCGTTGATTGGGCAAGACCGCATTAGCTGAATCAACCCGCAGCGCCCTGGCGGAGGGAGAGGGAGAGGGAACATATCAAAGCATGAAGCAATTATAAGAAGGGCCGTTCAGATCACTTCCTCATGCCACCAGTTCGGCTTCTCTTCCTCACTGTCACCTCAACGTTCCTCCTTCTGACCGCACTCCTACTCATCAACCCCCCCTCGTTGACCTGGATTGGTGCCTTGCGACCCTACCTCTCAACCCCGTTTGATCTCAGCTCCTTCTCCCACCACACCCCCCCACCAGCATCAAACATGGCAGGCGGACCAGGCCAGTACCGTTCCGTGGCGTACTTCGTGAACTGGGCCATCTACGGCCGCAAGCACCGGCCTCAGGACCTGCCCGTCGAGAAGCTGACGCACGTGCTGTACGCCTTCGCCAACGTGCGCCCCGAGTCGGGCGAGGTGTACCTGACGGATACGTGGGCCGACACGGATATCCACTGGGAGGGCGACAGCTGGAACGACGTCGGCACGAACCTCTACGGCTGCATGAAGCAGCTGAACCTGCTGAAGCGCCGCAACCGCAACCTCAAGGTCCTGCTCTCCGTCGGTGGCTGGACGTACAGCGCCAACTTCAAGCAGCCCGCCTCCACCCCGGAGGGCCGCGCCACCTTCGCGAGCTCGTGCGTCGAGCTCGTCAAGAACCTCGGCTTCGACGGCATAGACATCGACTGGGAGTACCCGCAGTCGGCCGAGGAGGCCGCCAACTACGTCGCGTTGCTACAGGCCGTGCGCGCCGCGCTGGATTCATACGGGGCCGACAAGAACGCCCACTTCGAGCTGACCGTGGCATGTCCGGCGGGCGCCCAGAACTACGACAAGCTCGACATCCCCGGGATGGACGCGAGCCTGGACTTCTGGAACTTGATGGCGTACGACTACGCGGGCTCGTGGGATGCGAAAGCGGGCCACCAGGCGAACCTGCGGCCCAGCGGCGCGAACCCGGGCGCCACACCCTTCGACACCGAGGCTGCCATTGCCGCGTACACGGGGCGCGGCGTCGCACCGGCCAAGATCGTGCTCGGCATGCCGCTATACGGCCGCGCGTTTCGGGACACCGAAGGCCCCGGCGCACCCTATAACGGCGTCGGCGAGGGCACGTGGGAGAACGGCGTTCACGACTATAAGAAGCTTCCCCTCGATGGCGCCGAGGAGCGCGTCGACGAGGAGGCTGGTGCGACGTATTGTTACCATCCCGGCTCGAGAACTATGGTCTCCTACGACACTGTGCCCATGGCCCGCCAGAAGGCCGAGTATATCGCAGAGAAGGAGCTCGGCGGCGCCATGTGGTGGGAGAGTAGCGCCGATAAGGAGGGCGAGGGGAGTTTGATTGCAAATGTGGTCGATGTCCTCGGCGGCCCGGATGGATTGGACAAGACCGAAAATTGTATCGCGTATCCAGACTCGAAGTATGAGAATCTACGCGCTGGATTTCCCTCAAATTAAGGGTTAGGAGGTTGGGATAAGCGGGCATGATTCCACTGGATATTGCTGGGCATCACTGCACAGGTTGGGTTCGAGGCATGGAAAATAGGGGCAAAATTTTTGATATGAGATATGAAATCATGAACATTATTTCTGCGACAGGTTGTCGGTCTCTTGACCCTGGTTGGCTTTACTCAGTATCCAGGGACTCATAAAACACGTATATATCGTATGTTCGTCACTTCAAATCGGAGTCACTACATCCATGAGGGAGGCTGCCCATTTCTGGGGCTGTTAGTGATTCGGTCGAAGCCAGAGTAATGGGATATTTGCACATCACGTAGCCTTGCGTATGAATGACAAAATGCACCTGTTGACAAGGTATATTGAAAAAGTAGTAGCGGCAAAAGACAACTATGCTATGCCATGAAGGAACTCCATGAACCCATGCCCGATTTTCCTAACCCCGCCGCCCATTCCGATATTCCCGAGTCTCAAGGTGTTGATCCGTTTACTGCTTGTCGAAGACGTAGGTCAGGTGGCAACGGCCGCAGTACTGTCGGTCCTGCATGGCAGCCATGAAGACACCAGCACCGCACTGTTTCGGTGTGTTAGCATATACGAATGATCAAGATAGCGCGGGATTAAAGATGAACTTACGGTGTCAGCAGGGCATTCGCGGCGGAGACGCTCGATCTTTCCGTCGCCGTCGACCTTGTAGTACTTAAGGACGGCTAACTTGGTCTTCTTGCGCTTGTGCTTGATCTTCTTGGGGGTAGTGTAGACCTTCTTCTTGCGCTTCTTGGCACCACCACGCAGACGCAGCACGAGGTGGAGGGTGCTCTCCTTCTGGATGTTGTAATCGGAGAGGGTGCGGCCGTCCTCGAGCTGCTTGCCGGCGAAGATCAAGCGCTGCTGGTCGGGGGGGATGCCCTCCTTGTCCTGGATCTTGGACTTGACATTATCGATGGTGTCGCTCGACTCCACCTCAAGGGTGATAGTCTTACCCGTGAGGGTTTTGACGAAGATCTGCATGATTGCCTGCGGCGGGTTAGTCGATGCTATCGGTATTCACATGAGGGTCGTGTTGTTTCGGGATAGTCCACGAGAACCGGGTCTCGTGAGACCAATATGTGATCTATCACGGGTAGGAGAGGGCAGAAAGGGAATGTGTATGGATAGCACAGGGTGCAATGGGTGCGTGCGAGCGAGTTTCCTGCGATGTTGCGGCGACGTACCTAGACAATGTGACACTGCCGTCCTAAGCAATCGATGTCGATCGGGTTGGTAGGAAAAGAGAGAAAAAAGTTGGAGGTTATGAGGAGCCGCAGAACAAAATGGTGGGATGGAGTGGGTACGCGGGTGCGAGAGTGCGGCTTGCAGCTCCATGGTGCGACAGCTGGTGGCGGGTGTGGGGGCGAATTGCCAAATAGGCGCTAGCTGGCGAAACTTCGGGCAACATTGCAGCTGTATTTTAAGCTTAGACCACTGAGCTGGTAGGGCTTTTTGCTAGTCTTGCCCTTACACAAACTGTAACCACCTAAGTTTGCAATTGGCTCTTTTACGTACTACTGTGGGGTTATTAACCATTAAACTTTTTGCCCACCTCAACTTGTCGCCATCCACTCGACCCTTCTCTTGTCCAGCTTTCTCCTGACAACTAACCCGAACGAAAAGCCAAACACCGCCAAAATGGTCAAGAAGAGAAAGAACAACGGCCGCAACGTACGTCCACTCCCCAATTCGCCCGCGCCGCCAGCGCAACGACCGCATCCACCGAACCGTTACTGACCTGCCTGCTCGATACAGAAGAAGGGCCGCGGCCACACCAAGCCCATCCGCTGCTCCAACTGCTCGCGATGCACGCCCAAGGACAAGGCCATCAAGAGATTCACCATCCGCAACATGGTCGAGTCTGCTGCCATCCGTTCGTAGCTCCCGCGAGAGATGTTTTACCCCGCCTCCAGACCACGAGACTGACTGAACCGCCCGCGCAGGTGATATCTCCGATGCCTCCGTCTTTGCTGAGTACACTGTTCCCAAGATGTACCTCAAGCTGCAGTACTGCGTCTCTTGTGCCATCCACGGCAAGATCGTTCGGTACGTCATCCCGTCAGGGAAAGACTACGTGCTTGGCTGGCCCAAGCTGCGTATGCGCTTGAGAAGAACCTTGGTCGACACTCGAGCCGGCGTCTTTTCCCTCCCGCGATCCCCTTCGATGCCAAATGTCCCGAGTACTGACAGATCTTTCCAGTGTCCGATCAAGAGAGGGTCGCCGCAACCGTGCCCCTCCCCCGCGTGTGCGGTACAACAAGGATGGCAAGAAGGTTCTCCCCACCACCCAGGCCGCCAAGGCTGCTTAAATGCTCCCTATGGTGATTATGTCTTTCGGAAAAGCGAATATCTGGTCCTCGGGAATGAGTTCACATGTGTGACGGTGGTTTTACGGCATGATATCATAGTAATGACCAACATGAATCGAGTCATCTTTGCCATGACAAACACTACTACTGCGTTTTGGTCGATCATTTTCCTGTGTGATTGCTATGTCATCAGCTAACCTCCCCTGTAAATGGTGGCCGGCCAACTTCTTGCACGAGAACTTCTGGGGATCGACGCTGGCTGCTATTCTCTGTATGCTGGTGCCTGTGATGTCTCTTTCCGTGAATTTGCATCGCGAATGCCTTGCTCGAACTGATTGAATTTTATGCTGGGGTCGAGATAAGGTCTTTTCTGAAATCCAATGAGGTCTCTGGTTATCTAGGTCATCCCCTGTGAAATTAATTTGGCTCTTTTAAATAATGCCACATAGACTATATAGGTACTGCCGTATCTCTATCGTTAGGTGGCTTAATTGTTTGCTGGTAAATATGCAATCTTGATAAGTGATGTTTACTTTTGCGCTCTGCTGGTTGAGCCTCTGACATTTGTATCCATTCTTGTTGTGCCTTCCATGTCTTACAACCTAATGTGTGGCCCCAAAGGCCTGGCAAACGTATTACTTCGATACCCCAAACAGGGTCATTGTGTCTCGTAATTACAAAGGGCAGTAAACTACCTAGGTAACACCATTTTCGGTACCCAAACGCCGAACGCTATGCAAGTCAAAAATACACCCACGAATGTTAGGAGTAGTACCTATCAAGCTTAGGCACGGCCACCACTACCCGTCTTGAAGCCCTCCAATACAGCCCCCCAAGCGCCCCTATCGCCTGCCGTAACACTGTGACCGGTCGCAATCCGGCGCATGACTAGAGTATCCTTGGCGGTTTTGAGTCTCTTGCCCTCGCCGCTTTCCAGGTACTCTTTGAACCACTGCTCCTCATCGGCGTCGAATGGCAGGCTCGTAAGCTCGAAAGCTTCCTCGGCGGCGTTCTCCTTAGGACTAGAGTCTAGAGTGACTGACACCAACCTCTGGAATAGCTGGCGACGCATGTAATCTCCATGCGACCGTGAGAATTCGAAGGCCTCCAAGACGCTGGAGCGGGCTATGGCGTCAAATAGCAATTGAAGAGCGGAAGATGACTGAATACTAGGTTGAACGGTATGGTAATATGCGAGCGGAAGGGTGTAGTCGTGGTCCTTGGAATTGCGCACCAGAACCGTGATGATGTCGTCGGCGAAGTCAGAGATCAGTGACGGGTGGGAGAGGTGCTCCAAGGCAAGCTCGAAGTTCCGCGTGTCCATGTACCACAGACCCTTCATAAAGATCTGGTAACGATTGGGGATGCCTGCAAGGGAGGCGAAGGACTCGGCCTTGCCCTCGCCATCACTGGACCTCCCATCGATGTCGAGCAGGAGGTAGTAGAGTATAGAGAGCTTGTGGTGGAGAGTGATGTTGTTGGTGTCGCAGAGGTGCTGGTGCAACTGGCGCAGGGCATTCTCGTTCTTGGGCGGGTAGTTTTTCGCGGCTAGAGGCCACGGGTCAGCTGGTATGTTTAATCGAACTAGTGTTGGTCGTATTACCTTGTCCTAGGTTCAACGCCTTGAGCACGCGATCTATGAAGAGAGAGCCCTCGAGATTCCGACGCGACGCCTCAATGCTCACGATGACGGTGCGGCTGTAAGGGAATGGGTTCAAGGCGCCAAACACCAGGTCGAATTGCGAGTAGTCCATCATCATGATAGAGTTAGTTTGTATTGTCAAGCCGGAGTGGCTCTTACTCAAAGGGTTATCAATCAAGCCTGGTAGCGGATCGCGAAGTTGCGAGTTAATCTACCTAACTGACCCCGAGCTTCTAGATTAAGAGGTTGCAGCTGGAGCTTGGAGCTGGAGCTGGGATTGGAAGTATCTCATTAAATGCATATAAAAGTAGTAGGTACCTAATTAAGGTGGGGTATGCAATAATATTTTGCTGCTTTGTTGCACTTTCCGCGTGCCTGGATCTCATCTGGTTCGGGACGGAAGGACAGGGGTGCTGGCAACCGCCCACAATTTTGGTGGGGTTTGTTTATATTTACTTCCCGATTCGAAGATGCGGCAGGCCGACTTTTGTGGCACTCTAACATTTGGCGTTTCCCCTCCGCTTATCGATGGCATCAAGCGCCTTGTCTCATGACCAACACAGCATATTAACCGATAGCAGCCAGACACACACATTCCACATCCCCGCAGCTCTAGAAGACACACGCTAAACAACCATCTGCTGTCATCACACGTATCTTGGAGCCATGTCCACACGAAGCTCCCGTCGCACAAGGCGTGCCGCTATCATCGAGTCCGACGACGAAGACGATGTCATAGCCAACACCACTGCCAAGAAAATCAAAGAGGAGAGCGAAGATGAGTTCGATCCTGAGGCTGAGAGCCGCAACGCTCGCCGCCAGACCCAGAGCAGGCGGAAGTCTGCCGCTCCTTCGACAACAGCAACGCCCCGCGCCAGCCGGGCGAGGAAGAGCGTCGCCCCCGAGTCCTCCATACTCGAGTCCACAGAGGTGCCCGATGCTGCTGAAGAGTCCTCGGCCACTATCCTAGCCCCCGAATCACCGATGAAGAAGCCAACCCCGTCTCCGCGGAAGCGCAAAAGCGTTGCGCCGAGGAGGACAAGCGTCGAGCCAACTCCAGATAGCCAGTCCTCTATCCCAACGCCTGCGCCGTCCGAAAAGCCGTCCGAAGAGCCGTCCGAAGAGCCGTCCGAGCTTCATGGGACGCCCCTGGCAGATATTACCACCCAGAGCGTCGACCAGCCGCCCACTCCCGGTGACGAGACCGTGACCCAGGTGAAACCCATCCGACCCCTGGACACAATACTGGAAAAGCCCATGGACATTGTCTTGAAGTCACGCCAGGTCGCTATGCCCGTCGTCGAGGATACGGGCCCTAAGCCGCGCATTGTTATCACCTACCTAATCCTCAACAACTTCAAGAGTTACGCTGGTCGCCAAGAAGTTGGACCCTTCCATGCTTCTTTTTCTTCAGTCGTCGGGCCAAACGGCTCTGGCAAGTCCAACGTCATCGACTCGCTCCTATTTGTCTTTGGATTTAGGGCAAGCAAGATGCGGCAGGGCAAGATTTCTGCCTTGATTCATAATTCCGCCCAATACCCGGATCTCGATCATTGTGAAGTGGCTGTCCACTTCCAGGAAGTCATGGATCTGGTAAGTTGGACTCTTCAAACGCTTTTACTCTCGTGGACTGACTTAAATACAGCCTGGCGGCGGCGCCGAGGTCATTCCAAATTCTCAACTTGTCATTTCGAGAAAGGTCTTTAAGAATAATTCGAGCAAATACTACATCAACGGGAAAGAGTCCAATTTTACCATCGTCACCACATTGCTGCGCGATCGTGGTGTCGATCTGGACCACAAACGATTTCTCATTCTGCAAGGCGAGGTCGAATCCATTGCCCAGATGAAGCCGAAGGCTGGTAATGAGCACGAGGACGGCCTGCTGGAATATCTTGAGGATATTATTGGAACATCCAAGTATAAGACTCCGATTGAAGAAGCTGCTACAGAAGTCGAGGCTCTCAACGAGATATGCATGGAGAAGAGCGGCCGAGTACAGCACGTCGAGAAGGAAAAGAACAGCCTTGAGGACAAGAAAAACAAGGCCCTTGCCTATATTAGGGACGAAAACGATCTTGCTTTGAAACAGTCGGCTTTATACCAGCTATATATCAGCAAGTGCAATGAAAATGTTGCCGTTACGGAGGAAGCTATTAGCCAGATGCAGGCTCAGCTCGACGCAGAACTAGAGAAACATCAAGGTAGCGAACACATCATTAAGCAGCTTCAGAAGGCATATTCAAAAGGCAGCAAGGACTTCGAAGCGCAGGAGAAAAATGTGCAAGCTCTCGTCAAGGAAGTTTCCAAATTTGAACAGGAGCGAGTCAAATTCGACGAGAAGCGCAAGTTTCTAACCGACAAGCAAAAGAAACTTCAGAAAACCATCGAGAACGCCGAGAAGTCTACGGAGGAAGCGGATGAGACGATTGAACAGTGTACCGAGGAGATAGCTTCCCGCGCCGAGGAAATTGTCAATCTGGAGCAGCGGGTACAAGAGGAAGAAGCAGAGCTCGCCACGATCCGCGAGAGTCTCAAGGGAAAGACACAAGTGTTTTCCGATCAGATCGCCGCCAAGCAGAAATCCCTCGAGCCATGGCAAGAAAAAATCAATCAGAAACAGTCGGCCATCGCGGTTGCAGAGTCAGAGATGGCCATTTTAACAGAGAAGGCAAATGCGGGTGCTGTGGCACTGAATGAATTAAAGGTCAAGATAGCATCTATTCAGGACGGCCGCGCTGCGAAGCTTGCTGAACTCGAGCAGTGTCAAGCTGAAAAGACGAAGCTTGAGCAGGAGGCAAAAGAGGTTGAAGCTGAAATCGACAACTTTGCCAAGATGGAACCCCACGTCCGTGAAAAGGTATCGCGTGCGAGACAGAAGGCGGACGAGGCCAGATCCAGCTTGTCCCAGACACAGAACCGCGGCAATGTACTCACGGCTTTGATGCGGATGAAGGAATCTGGAAGAATCGATGGCTTTCATGGTCGGCTTGGTAACCTCGGTACCATTGATGAGAAATACGACGTGGCTATTTCGACGGCATGCGGCGCACTCGATAATTTTGTGACAGACACAGTTGAGGCCGGGCAGCAGTGCATTGAATATCTACGCAAGACAAACCTTGGGCGAGGTAACTTTATGTGCCTCGATAAACTGCGTGTACGTGATATACAGCCAATACAGACACCCGAAGGCGCACCACGGCTATTCGATCTAGTAAAAGCCAATGACAACAAATTCCGGCCTGCCTTTTACCATGCTCTCCAAGATACATTAGTCGCTAAGGACCTAGCACAAGCCAACCGAATTGCATACGGAGCCAAGAGATGGCGAGTCGTCACCCTTGATGGCGAGCTCATTGACAAGAGCGGCACCATGTCAGGTGGTGGCAGGACCGTCAAACGAGGGTTGATGTCAAGTAAACTCGTGGCCGATACAACTCAGGAGCAGGTAGCCAAGCTTGAGGGTGACCGCGATACACTTGAAAAACGCTTCCAAGATTTCTTAGACCAACAACGGGAACATGAAACACGTTTAAGAGATCTACAAGATCAAATCCCACGCTTAGGCACGAAAATCCAGAAAATCGAGCTGGAAGTGCAGAGCGCCGAGAAAAATATTGCAGATGCCCAGCGCCGAATTAAGGAGCTAAGTAAGGCGCACCAACCCTCTGAGTCCGATGACAGCCGAAAAGCCGCCCTAGAGAAAGAAATTGTGAAACTAAACAAGGAAGTATCTAAACTTCATGCTGAAACCGAGGGCTTGGAAGCCGAGATCAAGGAGCTGCAAGACAAGATCATGGAAGTTGGCGGTGAGAAACTCCGAGCTCAAAGAGCAAAGGTTGACTCTCTGAAGGAGAAAATTTCCTCTCATAACGAGGAGACCTCGAATGCTGAAGTGAAGAAAGTCAAAGCTGAGAAGTCTAAGACAAAGCTCCAGAAAGACCACGCTAAAGCCACTAAAGAATTGGAAATTGCTGCTAGGGATCTTGAACAACTTGAGGAGGAGGTAGCAAACCAAGGAACTAAATCGGAGTCTCTAAACGCCCAAGTTGAGGCTGCCGAAGAGGCGCTTGGAGAGAAAAAGAAGGAGCTTGCTTCCATGAAGCGAGAATTAGACGAAAAGACGTCCGAACTCAACGAGACTCGCGCATCCGAAATCGAAATGCGTAATCAACTAGAAGAAAACCAAAAGGCTCTTGTCGAAAACCAGAAGCGCTTGCATTATTGGAACGAGAAGCTGGGCAAGCTAGTCTTACAAAACGTAAGCGATCTAATGGGCGAGGTGCCAGCAAAGAAGGCGGCAGAACCTAAAGCACAAGAATCTACCGAGGCAGACAGCGAAGAGCAAGACCGGGAGCAAGACGAGGACCAGGAACAAGAACCAGAAGAGCGAACCCCTACAAAGCAGCCCGAAGAGTTTCCCCAGTTCACTCAGGATGAACTAAAGGATATGAGTAAGGAAGCGCTGACAGCCGAGATCGCTGCTCTAGAAGAGAAGACCCAGAATGTCAATGTCGACGTCAGCGTCCTTGCGGAATACCGCCGTCGTGTCGATGAGCATAGCGCACGCTCCTCTGACTTGGCTACCGCCGTGCAGCAACGGGACTCGGCCAAGAAGCGGTGCGATGACCTTCGGAGGCTACGACTGGAGGGCTTCATGGAAGGCTTCAGCACTATCTCGCTTCGCTTGAAGGAGATGTATCAGATGATCACCATGGGCGGGAATGCGGAGCTCGAACTCGTTGACAGCCTAGATCCGTTCAGTGAAGGCATCTTGTTCTCCGTCATGCCGCCCAAGAAGAGTTGGAAGAACATTAGCAATCTGAGTGGTGGCGAGAAGACGCTTTCGAGTCTTGCACTGGTATTCGCGCTGCATCATTATAAACCTACACCCTTGTATGTTATGGATGAGATTGATGCCGCTTTGGATTTCCGAAATGTGAGTGACCCCACCCTCAATCCCCTCGCACTCGTCGTGTCACTTCTCTACCCAGTCCGTTTATTTTTGAGGGAATTTTCTAACGAAATTGTTTGATGTGTAATATACAGGTCTCCATCGTCGCCAATTATATCAAGGAGCGCACCAAGAATGCACAGTTCATCGTGATCTCACTGCGGAACAACATGTTCGAGCTCGCGGCCCGCCTTGTGGGCGTTTATAAAGTTAATCATATGACCAAGAGCGTGACGATCGAGAATCGCGACTTCATCGCCCGTAATGTGGTTGCGCGGCCGGGCGGGGTCGGCGGTGGCGGGGTTACGCAGACTGTGGTGAGGTGATTAAGATAGTGATGGCTGATGACTGATGAGGAAGTACCTACTGTTACGAATGCTGGTATGAGATGGCTTGTAATTACGATGATATCCGGAAAACATTGTGAAGCGGGGTTTCTAATGACACTTTTATTTTATTGGTGTATGCCATCGATGTTTGATGAGTTGTTATGTACGTCTTTTCGAGACAGGGACATCAAACGTAGAATACCCAGGCATTGGTAAAGCGAGGCCATTGACGATGATCGAGTCATTATTATTGGCCGTATTGGTTTATTTCCGGAACTGTGCTTTCAATTTATGTGTCCCTTGCATCCCCTGGGTCCGCTAGTCTCGGGTGATGTGAGATGCCAGGTTCAATACCCGTTTCAATGCTAGTTGGTATACGGTGTGTCGTATGGTGCCTTGCATGAAGTAGCAATCATGCTCGCGGGTCTCAACGCGCACCAATAATTGGAACTAGTGTCGCCTTAGATTCGCGTACTGATATTGCAGCTCTAGCCCTGTAGACGATTCGACACGCGATGGAGAAAAAAGGGGTTTCGGGTATGTATGGGCTAACAGATATTGAGGGACTTGGCCCACCGACAAGGACGCTACGCCTTGGCAGATGATAGACTTCTTCATAGAACTTAGGATGAATACGTTGTCGAAGCCAGGAACTGTGCGCTAATACTTACTTTAGTATAAACGAACATACTGGCGTATTGTTGGCCCCAGTATGTGACCCCAGTATAACCACTATGTTTTGTTCATGAACTGTGATGTTCTATAGTCTAGCCATATCTCGTTCAGCATTGTAGTAATGGTGATGTTGCTATGAAAGTAATCCCTTCACCTATATTTTACTAGATTGCTGTCCATATTGACTAATACTAGTGAATACACTGGTCAGATATTCGAGGCAAGGGAGAGTTGAGCCCCCAAATAATAAACTGTGAGTACTTAGTATGTTGTAATACATAAGCTTTGCTTCAGCTTGTAATGGCTCTTGAAGACTGGCCCTTCCCTATGTCTCCCGCCTTGGCTCCCGCATCTCACAAACACGACATTCGTATATCTATCTCTAAGCCACACTGCGGCATTTAAGTTAATCTAGCGGGTCTATTGATCTGCTTCCCCAGAATTCTGTCTGCCGCTAGCTTTTAACGGAGCGGCTCCTACGTGTTTACCTCATCTTACCGCTCAAGGCTTGATTCCTCCGGGGTATAACGGCGCTGTGAGCAGGACCTACTCGGAGGGCTCAGAAAAAAGTTGACTCCCACCGGGGTACTATCTTGCTAATGTGTGAGTTGGGATGATGACCCCCTGGTTTCATTGTGTTTTGCCGGCTTACGACAAAATGGTCTTTGATTTGGCGTCCCTGGCTCCCGAGAAACCATAGCTGCCTCCTTGATTGCCTGCAGTCTCTTTTCACCAAATGAGTTCTTCCCTTACTTATGATGCGCCGCTCTACAACTCTACATCGCGATGTTCTTCATTCAGCATTGCACCTCCTTCTTTAACCCTGCCTTGAATTGTAGCCAGTGGCATTGTCCAACATGCAACGCTTTACGCTTCCCTCTGGCGACCTGATGGCTAACTTGTCGAGTAACCACTTGCCAGTGATGCCGCTAGAAAGCGTAGTGCTCGTTCCTGTGCGATGTTTAACCAAGGGAGCTGGGACAACCAATGAGTTCCTGTCAACCTTCCTTTTCATCTGTACTCCTCGCTTCATTTATTCCAGACAAGTAGACCATCAGATCATATCCAATGAAAAAAACCCGACACTTTATATTAGCTTTCTCACGACTAATCTGGACACGGTCCTCTCTTGTACGCCTCGAAATCTTCCCCTTATGAGGCATGCGTTCACGAACCCGTCTATATCCAGACTCGAAAGGGGCAACGGGCCACTCCTTAACCTCGTGACTACTCTTGTGCACCAAGTAGGTTTCAAAGTTGTGAGCGTGACTGAGAGCTGTGATGCATATATAAGGCGGCGAGATCCCGAAGCCAACTACCCAGCGAGCTTCATATATATCGCCAGTCAACGTTCAACTATCATCTCTTCTCTGGGGGATACGCTTATTCCGTGTACCGCTTTCTACGACTTTTCTTTCAGGACACTGCTACGCAAGACGACTGTACTAATCACCAATCATGAGTTCTAGTACATCTGGCGGCGCCCCTACCGAAGGGGCTAGGTAAGTCTCAGGGGCTCTGTATAGTGTTTCTTGTGTCTCGAGATATAGTCCTAACCCAAGATATAGCCAGCCCGCGAGGGCTCCCCCTTCATCTGGACCATCTGGCACGGCTGCCGTTTCGACTGGCCAGGATCTAATTACCCAGGCACCGCCAACAGCATCGGCGATGGAGGTGCCCCGAACACTCCCAACGGCCGTGAAAGTCCACACTGAAGGGAACATCTCAACCTACGCTACGCAGACCACCCAAGGGGACTATACGTATATCCAAGTGGTAGACTGTGTGCCCCCTGTCCCTCTCGGGGTACGTGTTAGGGCAGAGATAGCGGAGACTGCTGTGACGGCGGTCAACTGCTGTCTCGGTTGCGCCTGCAAAGCTTGCTGTGGGATTTGAGCGCGTAATCGGAAACACGCCCTGGTGGTTTTGTAGCTTGTGGATGTTGATGGGAGCGGTCTGTGTGCTCTGGCTCCTTCACCGCCTCGATTCATCCTCGCTTCCACCACCTCTCGTCGTTAGAGGATAGGCATTGTGTGTGTGTGTGTGTGTGTGTGTGTGAGTGCGAGAGTGTGTGTGCTGTTTATCTTATAAGCGATGCTTTGGGTATCTTCATTCGCAGTGCCGGACTTGGAGTTGGACGAAACGGATCATCACCGGGGACACCTGTCTGTGTTGACTGCAGCGCTAGCGAATGCGGGTTATGCAGTATATATTATATATTCCCACTTATCATGTAGAACATGATGATTAAACACCGAGATAACCCCCACCTTTCTTAGTTTTGGAAGTCCTGTTTCAATAGGGTTCGCTGAATGTGCGGTGAAGGATTTCCCTACGGGTTCGGTGACCGTGTTAGCCCTCGTAGCCCTCATAGCCCGTGGTTTGTTTATGTATGGTATTTCATTACAGGGTGAGCTAGCTGTACCAGACAGAAGGTTACCGTCATCTCTGCAGCTCTGTAAATGCGGACCCCACGACACGTGGTATTTACGCCCCGCATGTACCGCTCTATACTGTGTTACCCCCCGCTCCCCCGGCTGCCTCTCCTCTGCGTCTCTAGGCTACAGCTTGACACTATTCGGGCATGTACGAACATGCAGCTGTCCAGCGAGCCACGTGGGTGAGACAGGACCCTCTTATATAATCGGGGTGACGAACAACACACGTCGAGACCTCGGGTCCTGCTCGGGAATAGGTCACATCCAGCGAAAGCCATCATCATTATCATCATCATCATCATCATCATCGCAACGAATTCCCGTATTCAGTCGGCATTAATCAATACCTGGTAGAACCCCGGCCCCGAACACAGCCATGGAGGACGTCGGCCACTTTGGCCTCGGGTGATAAACTGCTTGCTTGCTTACAGTACTCGTATTTTAGGATAGGTAGAGGCGAGGCTCTCACATCGGAATTATACCGCACCCGGGTTAACTGGACCTACAGTACAAAGTATACGTATGCCAATGACGCTAGCATTGTGGCGGGAGACAGGATTGTGGATTGTGGCTTGGTTGAGTGGGGCTCTGGCCACTTTGACCACCTTTCACCATTTGCCTGCGTTGTCCCGTCATCCCCCCGGTCCCCCCGTCCCCCTGTCCCACATCCCACATCCCACATCCCACATCCTACACAACTAGGATCAAACAATTCTCCCACCACGACCAATCCAAACACAGCAAGCATTAAACGATTCCCTGTCAACAACACCTCCGAATTGGTGTAGTGGCCAACATTTGACGCTCTCATTTGACTTCGTTCCCCTCTGTCGCCAGAGGTTGAAGTGGAATGCCTGTGCCGTCAAGCCCGGGGTTCGATTCCCCGATTCGGAGTTTTTCCATTTATTCTTTTGCTTATATTTCTATTTTTATGTTTTTCTTTCCTTGGCCCCCTGCACATTGCATATATCCTTGTATATTATTTTCCCTTTCTTTTCTTTTGTTTACTTTTGACTGTCAACTTGGCATTCTTCGTTCCTCCTAGTTGCATACTGCAGTATACCTAGGTATTCGATTGCAATGGACCGCACTCTTGGCGCATTAGCCGCCGTTGCATCTTGGCCCATTGGCGAATGGCTAAAGCACATGTTCGAAAAGTGAATGACAGGGCAAGATCAGCTCATTTTTTCGGCGTGTTACGCACTTGAAATATATACCGAAATACAGAGACTGGCGCCTCATCACCGTATTTGGATACTCCCTCGGTGAGATGAGCAATGCTCCTGGGTTTCACCGTCGGGCGGTCACGTCGTATTGAACCGACGGGAGCGGGCGAAATAAAAATGTCGGGCCTGTTTCACATCTTAACGGCCGGGGACATATTCTCGCTACCTGTCAAAACGGGTCATGAATTGTGCCGGCCGAGTACGAATACTTACAGCAGGTCGGAATACGCCGCGTCAACAACTCCACATCCTGGCAATAAGCCCCGGCTTCCCCCAATGATATGAGGAGGCTATGTCCTCAAACCAACAAAGAATGGCGGATACGTCAATATCTTTTACCACTGCAGATGCAGCGTAATGTGCAGAGGGAAATACCGGCAGGTAGGCCTGTATTTAGGTAATTTTCTATTTCTCGCTATATAAGTAAGACTGTGAAAGCTAGTCTGCCTTTGAATACTAGCTCTAACTAACGATCAAGACCGTTCGTCCCTGAGTCCTGAGTCATCCTACACGACTCAGTTCGGAATCCGCGGACACCACACTGCTTCTTGTCTAATAAACGCCAAATGTACGTGGGATTCCGGAACACGGTTCCACAACGTGCTAGACTATCCTATATAGCCACTTATATGAAGTCACAGCGATGGTGGATCTGAGTATTTCACTAATAAGTTCGCTTGTCTGTCTAGGCAGTCTTCCTATTAAGACATTTTAGCCAGCGTCAATCAACTACGTCCAGTGCCTCGATATTCCACGTCATCTTCGCTGCTTCTGTCACCTGGCCTGGTGTTTGTAGCCAATATGGCGCCTCAGATTCTAGCAGGTCTGAGTATGGGTAATGCTCCCTTCTATGCCGTCGCTATCTTAGTGGCGCTATATCTTGCCTACCGTTGGGCTTTACCGAAGCCTATCCCAGGTATTCCTTTTGATGAGAGCGCCAAGAATAACCTCCTTGGAAATCTTCCCGAGCTGGTTTCTATGTTGCGTACTACCGGAAAGACACGACCTTTTTTTAGCGGGCATCCGAAGAAGCATAATTCTGCCCTCACTCAAGTCTGGATGGGACCATTACAAAAGCCTAGCTTAATCCTTTCCGACTTCCGAGAATCGCAAGATATTTTGTTAAGGCGTAGTCGTGAATTTGATCGGGGTCCTCTCAACACGAATGCCTTCGCTAATGTGGTCCCAAACCATCACATCGCCATGGCATCAGCGGATCCTCGATTTAAGGGGAATAGGGACCTAGTCCGTGACCTGAGTGAGCAATTTCCGCCATTTCTGTCAGCTTTTAACACACAAGATCGTTTTCTATGGGCCAAGACGGTGCAGGCTTTTGAAACCCTCCCTCATCACGCCCAATATATCTATGACTGACTCTAAGCTTTTAGTGACACCCAACTTTCTACACGAAGTAAGATCCCCAAATAACGCGAGATAAACAAGCTCACCGTTCCTCCAGGTTTCTGCACCGCAGATTTATGCTAAAACAATGGCTCTTGTCGACCTGTGGACTCTCAAGGCAGAGCTGGGTGAAGGTCGGCCGTTCAAGGCGCGGAGGGATATATTCGACGCAGCGATCGATATCATCAATGCTGCCGCATTCGGTCTGGAAGACGACCAGAGCACTGTTAAAAACCAATCGGATTTTCTTAGGTCTAAGCCGGGCTACAAGCCGGCGATTAACGACGACGGAACCGTTGCCTTCCCAGAACTTCCTACTCTACCGGATATCGCGGCCATTGAGGCGATCGGGCTTCACCTCGGAGAACAATTCAAGGCCCCTTTCCCCAAGTTAATGCATCGATTCCAGATGCTGACAAGCCCAACGTTGGCCGGAAACTTTGCCCGGAAGGATAAATTCATCTATGACGAGATCGATAAGGCCGTCGTGCGCCTTCGTAAGGGCGAGAGCGGAACGCGTTCAGCCATGGACCACATTCTACAGCGGGAAATGAATGCAGCGGAAAAAGCCGGACGAGATCCAATTTTCCACTCACCACGAATTCATGATGAAGTAAGGCCCCTCTTTGCCAACCGAAGGAATATGTTACTAATAATTCATCAGCTTTTTGGATATAGTAAGGAATTCTCGCAAACATTTTCTTCTTGCTTTGGCAAATTGTAGAGCACCAACTTTTCTTTGGGGGCCAAGACAGCGTTCAGAAACTTAAAATACCGATAACTGACCCCTAATGTTCTAGTGTGAGCAATTCTCGGAACCATTCCCCCCCATTGTAGCATCTTCCGGGCCACAAGACTTGCTTGTTGGAATAAGAGTTTGTTGGGAAGCTTCTGAAAACCTCATAAATCACTCTCTAAAAGGCGATAACTGACTCTGTGTGTTGCAAGCGTCGGAGGGCATGACACAAGCGGCACTGCAGTAACGTGTACGTCTCCTCATATGATATGATATCATGGGTTGACACCAAACTAATTACTTCTCTCCTGATAGGGATGGTTAAAAACATTGCAGACTACCCTGAGACTCAGACCAAGTTGCGAGAGGCTCTTAACACGGCGTACTCGGAGGCACGCGCTGAGGGGCGACAGCCAACCATAGTTGAGCTATGGAAGACACCGGTCCCGTATCTCGATGCCTTCCTCGAGGAGTCTCTACGTTACAACGGACCGATTCCAATCACTCTACGTGAGGCTCTCGTTGACACCGACATCCTAGGACATAAAATCCCCAAGGGAACCGCAGTATTCTTAGTTTCGGATGGTCCCGACTACCAGTCTCCATCTATCCCAATATCAGAACACGCCCGCAGTCCGTCGTCGCGCGAGAAGAGACTCTACGGATCCTGGGACCCAAGCGACATGCATCTTTTCAAGCCGGAACGCTGGCTGAAGACAGATGAGAACGGGAAAATAGTGTACGATTCCCAGGCTGGGCCTATGATGGCGTTCAGTCAAGGCCCACGTGGTTGTTTTGGTAGGCGTTTAGCGTACCTTGAAACTCGCATAGTGCTGGCGTTATTGGTGTGGAATTTTGAGTTCCATAAGCTATCGGACGAGTTAAGCTCCCGGGATTCGTATGACGCGATCACGACGAACCCGATTCGGTGCTACGTGTCATTGACTAAGGTGACATAAGGGTCAATACAGAATAGTAGGTATACAACACGAACCTTGTTTAGGGGGTGTCATGGGTTGTTAAATGAGTATCATGTGTGGTTCTGTACTATTATATAACAAAAGCAAACTATAGATTCACGACTCTGGGCCGTGTAGGGTAAAAAATCATATTCTGAAATCCTGAGCTCTCCCCGTTTAGATCTCCTCGTTCACATTAGTCTATGCAAAATCTGATGTTAATTGTACCAATCAGCCCAAACTGCAGTCTTTATACGAATTACGGCCTCTGTGCTACTCAAAACTAGCCGGACCGAATCTTGTCATCTCTGGTGTCGGCAGCCACCGGGGTACCGATAAAAAGAGAAGACGGTTACGCCGGTTAGAGTGAGCGAGACTATGAGACAGTGCAATGACATCGCCGGTTCTCTATTTATATAGCTCTTATAAGACATGATTACATTCGATTCTCCGTATTTAGTACCTCCGTTAGTCATTTATCTCACGCAGTGTGGAGATGAAGTGATGTGAGGAAGTGATCTTCAAACGATTGGGTTTTTGCCGGATTTTGCCAGAATGCCTGCATCCTACCCCTTTCGGATTACTCTACGCGGATTATAGAAAATCAGCTCAAAGATGATATGCTATCGAGAATTTCGGTTGGTCGGTGAAACTCGCGAGTTAGTCGACCAACTGTGGCCCCTAGCGAGCGTCTATCTCGCTCCGAACAACGCGGCTTCGCAGTTGATCGAATGGCAAGCAGAACAGCTTCACCGAACATCTCTATAGATGATTCACACACAATCTCGTGCCAGCTACAGGATGCACCGAAATCCATTAGCGCGTGTGGGAAGACTGTGGATACTACTCGTATCTTCTCTTTTGGTATACCTGATCTTTCTCGCGCGATCCCGCGGGAAAGAAAGCCCGCATCGTAATCTTCAACATTCGATACCCGCTAGCGGGCCCTCGTCAGACGTATACAAGTCCCTAGGACTCAGCGAGAAAGAATGCAAAGCTACGTTTCCAGACCTGACTAAGGACCTCGATACCACTGTGGCGCTTGGCCCTTTCACGCTGAAGCAAGCGCATGGCGCCGGCCCTCTCCAAGCCCGGATCAAGGACGGACGAGTGAGGATATCGATAACTCACATCCCCTAAGAGTCTTATGTTAATCGTACTACTAACAGCTCTATATCATCCACGCGGAGGACAGGGACAGACTCTCCCCCGAGCTTCTCCAGGTACGTAGAACCCGAGTCCCCCGTCACAAGCGTCCGTAATAACCCCAGACAGGCCCGCGATGCAGCGCTGCACCAGATCAACCGAGCAATCATAACCTCCCCGGAGAAGCTCCCTGACACTGTCTTCTCGCTGAATATACGCGACCAGCCCTACGGGACAGCATGGTCGTACTCAAGGCCAGCGTACGCGGCGCCGGCGTCCGCGCTCCCCCCGATCAAGCGTGCGTTTCTAATGCCTCACTTCTCGTTCTGGAGTTGGCCGCTCCCTTCCGTCGGGTCAGTGGCACGCGCCGCCCAGGCGATAGCGCACATCGAGGATACCTTACCATTCGCCCAGAAGGACCCTCGGGTCGTAGTGAGCAATTCTTGGAGTCATTTCTCTTCTTGTTTTGGCAACTTTCAGAGCACAAGATTTCCTTTTTAGGCCACATTAGGGTCTAGAGGTTTCCGAGCCCTTCATAAAGTACGATTGAAAAGCAGTGAACTAGCTGACTCCGAATGTTGCAGTGGAGGGGCTCCGCGCGCTTTAACGGGGTGCATCAGCCGACGCTGCGCCGGGACTTGCTGCGTGCTACGGCTGGGGCCGAGTGGGCAGATGTGCGGGCTTTGGACAGCTATGAGACGGAGAAAGGAAGGGAAAGGGGGATGGAAAAGAAAGTGGGAGGCGGAGGAGAAAGACACGACGATGGAAGAAGGCTCGAAGACGCGAATCTAGACGACAACACCACGGCCCTTATGATCGAGGATTTCTGCCGCTACAAGTACGTTTTATATACGGATGGGGTGACGTATAGCGGGCGTCTGCCGTTTCTACAGATGTGCCGCAGCGTGCTGCTGACGCCGCCCTTCGCCTGGCGGCAGCACACGACACACCTGGTGCGGCCGCTGTTCTCAAGCGACTTGAGGGTCGGAGCGCCGCCGTGGGCGCCGTCGTCGGACGTACGCAGTTAGTTCCCTGGAGTCTTTTGTTCCCCCTTTTGGCATGTTTTAGAGTCAGTTCTGAATCGCCTTATCGGGTGTTTTCTGCTCCCGCATGCTCCCCAAAACCCCTAGTAATTCTTACTATAAGTGGAAATCATTGACTCCAGTGTCGTAATAGAGGCGTGGCCGACGCATTATAGGCCCTCCGAGGCCAACGCCGTGTTCGTCGCGCCTGACTGGGCTGACTTGGGGGATGCGATTTACTGGTTGGAGGCGCACCCGGATGTCGCGGAGGGTATTGCGCGGAGACAGAGGGATTTTTTCATCGGCAGAGGCTACCTTTCCCCGGCGATGGAGACGTGCTATTGGCGTGCGCTGATTCGGGGCTGGAGCTCGGTTGTGAGGCTTGAGGGGAGGGGGTGGGAGGATAGAGTAGGCGTGAGTTGGGAGGAGTTTTCTTTGCATTAGCGATATGCTCCTATCAGGCTCGTGGATCACTATATACTGACTTCTCCGGTGTAAATGCAGATAGTTGATACTATTTACGATGTTGAAAGGAAATTATATACATATGTATTATATATATATTTACCATTCAAACCCCTGGTTTCGTTCTTTCTAACCCTGCCTTTGCCCGATTACAGCGTAGATAGTAGCAGATCCACGGCAGACTCTTGTCGGCCGATAGTCGCACTATCAAAGGGGCCCTGCCAAGAGAACCCGTAGAAATCGGTGCTGTTCCTTGAGTGGTCGTATGCCGACTGGGCGTTTTTGAAGATATAGGATTTATACGGATGATCGTCCAGCACGGCGTCGAGCTTTGCGAGACCTCGCATAAAGATTCCTTTGAAAGCTGTCCCATTAGGCTCGCATTCGTTAGCTGTAGCGCAAGCGTGTTCCGTGAGGATGCCACTGGGTGATAGCGAGGCATCGTCAAGTACGGCATCCGCGATGCTCCGCGCAATGTCCAAGTATGAATCATCGTCTGTGGCGGACCAGAGCTCGACAAGGCCAGCTAGGACGACACCCTGATTGTCTGCGGCACTTGAAGTCAGTTATTGCCAGTTAGATCGTGACCTTTGGGGGTTTCAGAAGCTTCTAGACACTGTCTTGTATAAGAAAAAACAATTTCGTGACCTGAAGGTTGCCAAAATAACAACAAGAAAATGGTTCCGAGAAATACGCACAGGTCCATACGGGTTGACCATTATTGACACATGATACATCTTCAGTCAGCCCATCGTTGATGAGCCCTTTACTGTTGATCATGCCGGTGGCGTTAAACCACTCCCACTCCTTCAGGGCTTGGCTCAAGTAGAATGTGTCACCGGGGATAAGGTTGTGTAGCTTAGCTGTGAGCTCGAGGTATAGCTCGTTAGATATGGCATTGTGGTATGTCCTGCTAGGGATGTTCCAAATGAGTCCGCCTCCACAAGTCGTGGTGTTCCAGTAGTCGTACATGTAGGCCTCGTCCTCTTTTGCGAGATCCAAGTATGTTGCATCTCCAGTTACCTGGTACAGCGTGGCTAGTGCAAGAGCCCACCATCCCGTATCGTCTGTGCTATCTGCTCTAAAGTCTCCTCCGCCTTCAGTCCACCAGGGGAGAGGCGCGCGCTGGGTCTCCACGGTATAGGCGGCTAAGTCGACGTACTCATCAGACTCAGTAATGAGCATGTACTCGGCAATAGCTCGCAGAGCTACGCCGCTGTGCCACCATGGACCCGTATCCCAAAGTCCAGTCGTCTCGTTGTAGAAAGCGTTCATGGCCTCTATAGCATCATGCACGGCGTCCACATCACCCGGACCTGCTGCGGCGACAGGTGAAATTAAGCATATAAATGACCAAAGAGGCAGGACAGAGCCTGTCCGAGGTGAAATGAGACGCATTCTGGATAGTCGAGGAAATCTTCGGGCAATTAAGGGAAACGTCTCGCGTCATAGCAAATGCTAAAGAAGCAAGAACAATGAAGCGCCTACAAGACATTCTTATACAACCATTCATGCGCGGGAAATCCAAGGTATAGCCAAGTAACCTCGTCCATATTCTCGGCGCCCCTCAACTCGGAACATAAAGGTTACATCTTCATGATGAGGATGTAGCGCGTGATGCGGTGTCGCATTAGCCCAGCTTGTCTCGGTCACGCTGGTAGCCGGAGAACGACCGTGAGCGAAGCTTTGGCTTGCTTTCCCTCCTTCCATGATGGTGGATAATGAAGCATGCAGGCTGACGTTCATGGTGAGGCCAACCCAGCAGGACACAGGCTGCATGTCGGGGGGGAGCTCTGCCAGGATCATTGACGCAGGTCCGAACAGGTCCGAAGGACCAACCACATCTCCATACATCCACGAGGACTTACTGCATCGGGTTGTTTCTACACGTTATGGATCAGGTACACGGCTTGTGACATAATACCAAGGGTCTCCAATTGGCTGGACTCTGGTGATTGCATGGGGCCGCCATGAACATGCCCACTTTCAATGGCCGGCTGGGGGCAAGACATGTTGATAGAGCGGTAAATAGCTGTCAGAGATACCAGTTTGTTTCTCTATCCTCTAGCTTTGCATGCGACGGAGCAGCTGATGGTGGTAAGGCCATCAACCACGAAGTAAATCACTTGATCGAGCACATTGCGAGCCTCTTGGCTTCTGTTTGTAACGTTGCGGGTAATTTGTCTGGAGGAATGGAATATGGGAGAACGAAATTGAGGGGATCGGGTAGAAAATGCTTGGCTTTTCAGGTTCCGCATAAACAGCTGTTGTGTCGATCCGCCGATGATCTGCACAGCCCTGAGACTTTTCGGTTTCGTTGGGCTTCTTATTAGGCCGATATTAATCGGTGTTTTGGCGCCGGAACTTTTTTTTTCTTTTTTTTTTCTGCTGCGCTACTAAAGATAGTCTCGGGAAGAAAGTGATCTGTTTCTAGGGAATTTTAGGCGACTGAAGGGCGATTAATAGTGTTTAATTATATACTAGGTATTGGAAGGAAGAGAGACAGGGGTTTTCCTGCATACCTAAATTACATCCTGTATCATTATGCTGTTTAGTTTTCACATTGGCCTCGTCACACATTCTCCTATTATAGATATCACTCATAACGGCCTATAATATCGTGGCTCGTTGAAGACATGATATCGGTGGCCTCGTACACCCTTCCCCTTGAACATAGCGGGGAATCTCCAACCCTCGGGAACTTCACTTTCTTGCACCCTATGATTCCTTAGGTTCGCATCATCATTCATGACTGCGATTTGGTCTTTCTCCTCATCGCTTTTTGGTATAACAAATTTGGCCACTTGCAGCTCGGTATCCGTGATGGTGCTTCTAGATATCCTCGCATAACCTATTCGCTGTAAATTCTTGTACAGAATATACTCGCACCAGCGATCCCAATCGGTAGCATCCACGTCATGCATGTTTGATGTTTTGGAAACATAAGTGTTATAGTTCCCCTTTAGGGGTTTTGTGACGAGGTAGGAGAGAAGAATAGAAGGCCGCGGCGAAGAGCCCATGAGTTTTGACAGATATTCTGCCTGCAAACGACGATCCTCGGGATCTTCTTCCTGGCCGGAATGGAAGACGAAGACATCAACCAGCTCTCCATACATGTCAAGTGTTGCGTGGATCGCTGGCGCAAGTTCGCCCACTGGCGATGGTAGTAGGTGATGCGTGGAATTGACAATGGGGAACTTAGACAGAAGCGCGGCTCCCCACGTATGCTTGTTGGGGCCTGGTCCATAGTCGACATACATGCCTAGCTCTTCGGCAAGAATTTGGGTCGTATCGCGATTTCCCATGATGATTCGTTGGAGATCTGACTCTAGAAGGCCAATGACATCGATTTCTAATTCTCTAATCAGGTCGCGCACACGGTATTCGGAAGACCACATATCATTGTCAAGGGAAAAGTGTATCGTCCAAATTCCGGCTGTCATAACCCTTGAGTCTTCGTGATAGGGTTTGTAGTCATTCGTTGGGAAGCGTATATACGCCGTTGCTAGGAAGAACACATTAATGGTGACGAGGGTGAGAGTGTAGTATTTACGACGTCGGTCTTGTGCTGGTGACTTCGGAGTCTTGCGCGAACTGGCATATCGTGATGTCAGATTAAAAACACCAGCGCCAATGAGAAGCATCATCGTAATCATAATCCAATCGGTGTGCTCGCGAACCAACGGTCCCCCGGGGACGAAAGCTGCGTGCATAGAAACACATTAGTCGAGATCTCTAACCCCAAAAACTTGCCAGATCATACGAAACAAGGAGAACAATGGATCAGGCATGGGGGGTTTTTATACACACCATATGCCACAACCCATACGTGAAAGAGAACCATAATGTTGTAGATCAAGAACCCTATACCAAATGTAATGGCCGGACTCTTCTGCGAAGCCGCTGTAAGTAAAGGAACTGACACGGCCATGAGATAAAAGGCGACGACTAGAGCTCCGTAATATCCAAACCAATTGGCGTGAAGGGTGAGTATGGCAGCTCCGATACAGCCAACCCCGAAAACAGTCCAAGTGCTAACCAATCTAGGTTGGTATACACCAGCAATGAGGCCAGCAGTCATGGAGGCCATGGTAAACCACCCGTGAGGAACAGAGAGCGGTCCACGTACGGGATAGCCTTCCCACACCCAAAGGATCATGGTGCTGGTGTCCGAGAGCAACGAGTGCAGACCGAAGATCAACCCAGCTACACCTAAGGCGGCAAGAATAGAGGAGCCGTTCTTGCTACTATCGGTGGGTGTCCCACTGGTTAATGGAGCGCGTCGAGTGAACCACAGTGAAGCCAGTACGGCCAATCCCAACCCAAGATCATTATGCCCGCCGTTGTCGACATTCATAATGGGCCAGATTGGGTTATTGGTTCGCCATGCAAATTTCATCGCGGTGGATAACACTAACCCAGCTATCCATGCCAGCAGTCTAGCTTCAAGCCGGGCTTCGTGAGTAGATTCAGAGAATAGTGTTGCCGCCCATGAGAGGCACTACAACACTCAAAGTTAGCTTTGGCCATTTGGGGCGTACTTTAGAGGGTTTCAGAAGCTTCTAGACACTCTCTTGCCCTAATCAGGGAATTATGTGTTCTAAAAACTGCCAAAACAAAAAGAAAATGGTTCTGAGAATTGCTCACTGAGATAAACACGGCAAACCCGACTGCAAAAAGTCGATATGCTGGGTCTGTTACTTTGCATGCCAGGATGCCTACAAGGGAGAGTAAATGGAAGAGCCTCAGGTTCTTCACGACGAAGGAGCGAAATGTCCGGATACCAAGGAAAAGGGGTGAGATTGTCGATAATATAAATATCTCGTATCCTGAGATGCCCATGTGCCACAGCGGGAAGTACCAAATAAGGATACCCAGACTGGTCAGCATAGACCAGAATATACATCCATGGTATACATGAGCGGCTGTATCGATTAATTCGGGCCATGCAAAATTAGTATTGAGTATCCCCGCTGCTGTTTTGCTCTTTTTCTCTTCTAGGGTGGCAGTCGACTGGCGTAGGCTGTTCAGCCTGAGAGAATATTAGATATTGTCCATTATAACCATTATAATCAAATTCGGTTGAGCCACTTCCACACTCGCTCGGACTACTCGTAAGCCTCGTTCGTGTGGTCCTCAAAACTGCTACTATGGCCGCTTTCAAACAAGGTAATCTGTGCTAGGAATGCGCACAATAATTGATTGACCACACTTCGCACTAAATAGATAGAGCCGCTAGACGCAAATGGAAAAAGCTGTTGTGCTGCCCCTACCCGCCCACATCCTGCGGTCAAGGGAATTGGAGTGTTCAAGATGAGAGGCACAGCATTCGCCACATGATATCGAACTCACCGTGGATGATCGACCGAATGATGGGGCATCTTTGTCATGACTGCTGCATAGCCAAAGGGACAAAGGTGCAAAACGATGAATGGTATTGTTATATGAACCGAGCGAGTGTGTAGGCTGGAATTGAGGCTACCTAGGGAGCCAATGTACGTACCCCTTACTAAGACCATTAACATCTTTAACAATAATTTCGAACGTCTTAAAGTCGACAGCGGTAACAGCATCGAAGGCAATATCACTGCGTGCATAAAAACATGTTAGTTGAGATGTCTAAGCTCCGCATCATGTAACTTGCTCGATGATACGACACAAAGAGACTAAAAGTACCAGGCATGGGAGGTTTTTATACACACTATAGAATTAGTGACCATTCGAAGAAGGAATATGTAGTGTAAGCTAAGAGTGTGTCAGTTGTGAAATGACGCATCGCAGATAATAATCACGAACCTCCAGGCACGCGGTGAATCTTGTGCTGTCTGCCACATATAAACATGTTAGTCCAGTTCCTTGTTGTATACTTTCTAGAACTACACAGGTCATGGCCTGGTTTCCGGATCAAGGGTTCACATACTGTGATACTAGTTAGCCCTAGAACACAAAAGATATTTCTGCCAAGGTTGGGTCTCACAACCAGCACAGCAGGTTTTGATACATACCATGAAAAAGTAGACCATAGGAATAATGGTGGTAAAGAAGGCAGTAGCGATATATTTCCGGTATTTGATTGCTTTGGCATTCGGCGGGCTCAGGGCGAGGCAGCCGATTGTCCAAGGGATAGTAGCTACCAAGTACGAGATCATAAAGATGTCGTGCCAGTCATGATCGTCGGTCGACGTGACGTAAGTCCAACCTCCACAAGTTAATGTACGGAATAGTCCCATGCCAGCCACGAATTTAGGAAGAGTGTGGCCCGGGCGTGCGGTCAGGAGGTACCAGAGCGCAACCAGAGCAAAGCGAGGACCTAAAAAATGCCCCCGGGTTAGCATCATAGATTCTTGATGTCTTCTTGTCCGCTTTATGCTCTTTATATGCCCCATGACCTCTTTGTTGGACTCTCTGGTATTTACGACTTGCTTCGCATTGGGTTCGAGTCGTCGCATCGTCTCCGGGTAAGAAAACATGGACTTCAGCTGCTGAACATACCGGAAGTTATGGCAATGAAAAGCATGAAAAACGATCTCTCGGGGTACCGATCGCCAATGGTAGCGGACACAGAGGGGAACCACTCTTCAGGATAGCCATAGTATTGATTCTGGACGATCTTGTGGAAATGGAGGGACATGCCGACGACAAGGGCGCTCAAGAATGCAGCTGCAACCCGAAGGAACAAGCGGCTAGTCAGCAAGGATGGCCTGAGACGAAGGTATCACGAAGGCATTGCAGGCAGAGGCGGAAATGGACTGACTGTAGGCGACGCCGGTATGCGCCCAGGACACCCATTTGGCGTTGAAGGACACGAGGGCCACCCCACTATCCTTGTCCTTGTACTTGGACATGTTGGTGGCGGTTAATTAATTGGGCACCATGCGCGGAGGGCGGAGGTGTGAGGTGGGAGGTGGGAGGTGGGAGGTGGACGGGATGGAATCGGTATCAGGAGGAGAAAGAAAGCTCGCCAACACCCAAAAGAGAAAAGGGAAGTATTAAAAAGCGCAACCCGGAGAGTACTGTAAGTACGGTAGCACAACAACACGAAGGACAACGGTGGTGTCGGAGATTTCGGTGGGCGTAACCCGATCGTTTGTACTGTATATACCTTTGGTGGGTGGTCGCGTGGTGCGAACTCAGCTGTACTGCCCAGCTCTGGACCTAGGTGTGTATGTAGGTTACAGTAGGTAGGTAGCTGCTAGCCGTTCGCTCACAGCTGTGTCAAGCTTTGAGACAGGTCTTTAGACATGGGGTGCTTGTGGCATCTTCCTTTGCCACACCAGCCATGTACATATAACCCCCCCAAAGCCTGCTACAATATGCAGGTATCTCGATCAATACAGTCGCCTATCGTAATGACGCATCATCCCTGCCATCCCGCCCAAACGGCCTCGAACACTCTACTAAGGTTGGAGTTCTAGCTCCCGCAGGCACTTAACCTGATTGAGTAGAAATAGCTCCGAGCTATCCGAGACTGCCTGCATGGGTTGCATCCACATTTGGCTAGACGGGACAAGCCAAGACAGAGAAACCAACCGACCAACAGCGGCTTTGCATTGCAGCCGTAGGTACTTGATATATACACCGAGGTAGATAATCTTGCTTTGGAAGTCAAAAGGAGTTCTATAATAAAGGCCATCGCATAATAGTAGGTAAGTAGTATTAGGGATATCATTCGTTAGGTGTCCGGAAATACCTACCTAGGTACTACTTACATACCCAGGTACAGCAGCCCAAAGCTTAGGTAGCTATATACCTGGTACCTACCTAGTTAGTATACATGCACATGCGACAATACCGGTACTTAGGTACTTACTGTAGATATGGGCCGATAAGAGTGATAAGAAAGAACAGCCCCATCATCTCCAATTTATTTTCTTCGGTGCAAACAGCCAGGAAGACATTGGAAGTCAACCACCACCAATCCTCCCCTCCCCACCAAGACGCAGCTATTATAGATTCCACGCGCTTCACAGGGCAAAGTAACGGCGCTCGACCATGGCCGCAGTCGCTGAAAAGGCCCGGTTCTATCTTGAACAGGCTGTCCCCCAACTCCGCGAATTCGAAGCCAAAGGCATATTCAACCCTGACGAGATACGTTCCCTCGTGCGAAAACGCACCGACTACGAGCATATCGTGCTGTCCCCCGGAAATAAAGCCCAGGATTGGCTCAACTACGTCGCTTGGGAACGGTCTCTCGAGGCCCTTCGCGCCAAACGGTGTCGACGCCTGGAGATTCGTGCCTCGTCCAAGCACACGGGAGAGGGGAGGGTTTTCGGTATCCTCGAGCGATCCGTGAATAGACATCCGGGTAGCCTCGAGCTTTGGAAGGAGTACCTAGCTTATGCAACGAAATTAAGAGCCACGAAACGGTATCGCAAGGTCATGACGAGAGCCTTAAGGATGCACCCTGCGAAACCAGAGCTCTGGGTGCTGGCCGGCCAAAGGTCGGCACGCCACGGAGACATGCACGCCGCCAGGGGGTTTTTCATGCGCGGCTCCCGTTTCTGTACCAGGGACCCCACTGTTTGGCTCGCGTATGCAGAATGCGAAATGGAATGGCTGGAGAAAATGGAGGCTCGCAAAGGCAAGAAGGGGGGAGCCGAGAAGGCTATTCAGGAACAGGCGGAGCACGACGACGACGAGATTAGGTTGGGGTCCGATGACAGTGACAACGATGTCGACGAGAATGGCCGACTAGTCATACCGAATCCCGACAACGGCCCTGCTAAGAACGTGTTCGATGACGAAACAACAGCAAAACTCAAGAACAACCCGGCATTAGACGGTGCCATTCCGCTAGCTATTTTCGATGTCGCCAAGAAGCAGGCTTTTTTCAATGCAGCGGTGGCGGAACAATTCTTCAACGTCTTCGCCATCTTTACACGAATTTCGATACAGGGACGAATTGTACAACACGTCCTCGAAAGCATGAACGAGCTCTATCCTAACGATGCCTCTACCGCCTACTGTTATATTCGACAATCGTTAATAGGCATCGATGTTAGTGCGCCCGCATATCCTAAGGCACTAAGGGAAACTCTTGCCCGCATCAAGTCGTCTCTAGCCACAACCACAAACACCGCGGTGCTATCTATAAAACTAAAATCATGGCTCGAGACTTTGTTATTGTCTAAGGATCTAGACTCTAGCCTTCGAACAGTCCTAGAGCACACTATTAAAACACTATTACTATCATAATTGAATCATCCGCCATTAGGTCTCGGAAGCAGACCGACTAGGCTGATCCGGTTGCACTTGACACCTCACCCCCTTGTCTCTGAACGAGATCCATCACTGGAACACTCGGAGTCAGTTATCGCCGGTTTGATTTGTGAGAGTTTAAGAAGCTTCTAGGCACCGTCTTGGCTTAAAAAGGGAAGCATAGACTCAAAGTTGCCAAAACAGGAAGAAAATGCCTCCAGGAATTACTCACAGTATTCCCACTCAAGCGGGCTTACACGACTAACGCTCAGGCGACTTTGTTTCAGCATCTGCATGCCCGCCAGAGGTTCTCCAGGCTTCCCCATCTCGCGGAGCTCTTTGAGCCCTATTGGCTCGGCAAATTTGCTGCGAAACTTGACATGTACCACGCTCCATTTTGGGTCCTCTGGCTTCGAGGAAGGATCATAATATGGCGCTTTCGGGTCGTGGGCTGAGACTGTGGCGCTATAAGCACACTGACACATGGAGACTTAAACGATTCTCAAAACCATAATACTTACGGTCGGGTGAATGTTCCTGCACTATCTCCATCGTACCTACGAGTCCAGGTTCCTTACAGTTGGAGTGGTAGAAGAAGGCGAGCTCGCCTTTCTTCATAGATCGTAAATTGTTACGTGCAGCGTACGCGCGGATGCCTAGGATATCATATGCTTGTCAGCATATACCTTGTCAAGATAGATTAAGTTGGTAGTGAGAGGAAATGTCAATGCAATTTAGTTACCAGAGCAGCAACCAGTAGCAGCAAATGTGAACTCACCATCCCAAGGTTCGGGGTCTGTTCTCGATGCGAGGTCATCAATGGAAAACTTGACGTCAACACCGTTTTCGAATCGTGAATCCGGCTCGGCTTTCATGAGCCAATACCACTTATCCGATGTGTCGCCACCATTAGCTTTGGGAGTCTCAACGGGCTGTGTGCCTGCATTTTTCGCCTGCGGCTTCCATTAATACGCTGGCTCGCTCTAGTACGCGTAGGGATCTGAAAAGTAACATTCATTTCACGCATCACATACCTTGGTCTCGTTGGTCTTGTTGGCCTTGGCGGTTTGATTCTTGGATTTGGACCGAGACTTTGTAGCTTGCCTCGACGTTGGTGTTGTGACACTGCCGCCCGAGTTCTCATTGGCGATTGTGTCTGGGGCGGATGATTTGCGACGCGTTGATCGTCTCAGCGCCAAGCCCGTCCCAGGCTCGGTCTCGAGCTGCGTCGCTTTCCTCTTCGGCATCGTTGTGAGTCTTCCTGATCCTTGAGACGAGATCAAGCGGTTTAAAACCTTTAAGATGAAACCCGCTTGAAGATTTCGTCTAAAAATCATGCCCGAGCCACCTTTAAGGGAGTCGAGCTAGCTTTCAATGCCTTTTTATCCAAGCAATGTTTGTTTGATCGTCGATCGCATCTGGCCGTCAGCTCTAGTTGACGGGCCGGTGGTTGTCCAAATTAGGTACCTAGGTAGCTACCTATTGGGAGCTTTCATGAATCCAAGCTTCCCTGTCTCTCTCCTTCCCTATGCTGTTAGTTTCTGGGGTTGTTTTCATCCCTTTAGAATCAATAGAAACTCGACATCTGGATACGAATACTGGCAGCCGATAGGATCGGCCTAGCATTCTTGTTGCTCTCCTATATGGCGACCGACCGGCCTCAAGTCCATCTACTAATACGTAGGATGGCCTAGGTTGGACGGATGCGCGAGTGTAACAGAATAGCGCAGACTAGTCCCCAGAACCCAATAATTTCGAACCAATTTTTCATATTGACGCCACGGTTGCACCCTTGGGGTTGCGGAGAGTTGACTCTGCGATATCAATCAGGGGTCACCATCCTTGTCCTTCGTCCCTGTTGCTGCGCGTATGAATGTAAAGAGAGCGGTTGCGTACGAGCAAAATCAGTGACGCCCTTGGCACAAAGAGAGTAGATGCTATCCATTCTCCCAGTTTGTTAAACTATTAAGACATGAAATACAATGATAGTAAGCGGCTGGTGGTATACGAGCGAAAGCCATCCTCCGGTTCTACCTGTGGTGCCCACGAGCGATCTCAGGCATGTGGCAGGATGCAGCTCGATAGGCTAGGTGTGGATCCGGCATCCAATCAACCTAGACCGTGAGGTCCCTCGCGGACTTACTGTAGTATACAGGTGTCTAACAATGGGAGGGCAGAGCCGGTTTCGTGGTCCTGACTGGCATAGCCAAGCGATCGAAAATAGGTACACGGGGAGGGCTGTAAACACCCCGGGGCTAATCGTTCGCCAGCAAGAAGCCACAATCAGCAGTTATGTCGCGATGTCCCAGCTGATTGATGACAGGCTTCATGTGCCTGGTACGACGCTGTGCCCACACTTCTATGACGATAAACCGATCACATGAATAGTTATATGATATGCACACAATAACTTAGAATGACCAAACACCTATCACAAACTATGAGAACACCTAGTGTTAAATCTAGATCTCGATTACTTGGCCATTTGGTGGCTGGTTGCCTGTTGGCTCGCGAGGACAGGTCGGGCTATGCAGGGGTGAGTGGATAAGGTGATGAGGGGAAAACTCTGAGCAGTCAAGCTTGAAAGACAACGAGAGGAGGGCATCAAGACCGAAAACAGAAAATAATAATAATAAAATGGAGTAGCAAAGATTTGGGCTACATCTTTTTCTGTAATTAGTGCCCATTTGACTGAGTGCCATTCCTATGGACTAGTGGTTGGGAATGGCGAGGCTTTTCATCTAGTCTGGCCGTCGACTGACAACATTTCCCCCAATCGTGTGTAATATTTGAAAGTGAAAACCGAAAACCGAAAACCTACCGGGGTAGAGAAGAAGCATAGGGTGTCACAGATAGGGAAGAGAAGCCAATAAACACAGCACTCAAACCATAGTAATCAGCAGCGCTGCTGGCGTTCCGCTTTGTTTGGCCTTGGAACCGTGTTGACTAAATGAAGTAGGTAGGCGGTGGGATTTGGTAGAGGTGTATCTAGGAATGTATCGAGTGCCGCGTTTCCTCACCCACCAACATTCTAGCCACCCGCTGCCCCCTCCATGACAGATAAATCGCGGCTTTTTCTGTTAGATTCGTATAAATAACCTTTGTCGCTATTGTCGAGACCGCCTCGACAAGTCGGCATTGTCCTTGTCCGTGCCCAGACAGAAAGATACATTAGTGACGTGGTTGGCAGGGTGTTGGTAGGGTAAGGTAATAATAAAAAAGAGAGGTGGCATGGCGTGGTGGCATTTCCCGATTTTCCCTCTTAACACACAAGACGCTGCTCTTTATTTCCCTCGTTTCCTCTCCGTCTTCCCCTCGTGATCAGCCGTCCTCGCCGGCCTAATAATAAGGCCTGCTAGCTATTTCGTTACGCTTGGTTTTTCCTGCCGACATATCTAACCCACCGCTCCCCCCCTTGTACCTGTCTCTTCTTTTGACACTTTCCCCCCCTCCTTCTTAGCTACTTCTTCTCTTCCATTGCATCCTTCTTCGATTTATTTCTTCCTTTCCCCATCTCTCCCCCCCCAATTCTGGCGGTCTGCTCGTGAGGATTATCGGTCACATTTCGACCTCCTAATCCCTGGTTGCGTCCAACGTACCCCAAAACGGTATCGGTACACCCCACTCTTTGGTGGCTTAAACAATACCTATCATAAGCTCGGCACCCGACGAAGAATTCTACAAAAATGAAGAGCACTTGTCGCTATATCGATGCTCTTCGTCTCGCCGGAGAACTGCGGAAATCAATTGGCCTGATGACGAGGGGAACAGTTGAGACACAGTACAGTTTGCTCCCATGGTCACGCAAGAACTGGCTACTGGGTACCACCACGAGGATTCTCCAACTAATATGGTTAGCCGCCAGAAGAGGGAATGCAAGGGTCAGCCCAACGCCGTCCCGGGCCCCCATGCATCATATCCCTGACCCTTGATTATCATCAACAGTCCGGGTCTTATTAATATCGAGCAATCACCAACCTGAAGTGCAATTCGTACATGTTGAGTTAACCTATTTGCCCATCTCTGCAAACTCTCTTCTCCATGATTGTTTCCTTCCTACTGCCGAATCTCGGCCACATCTCGGCTGCCGGCAAGGTAATAGTGTCATGGCACACTGACGGCTTAGCACATGACTCAACTCCCTGGAGATCCTGGGTGCATCCTCAATAGGCTCGACAATTTTCTTGGAGTCCGGCTCTGTTGCCTGGCATGAGAACTCTCTTACCAAACATGCTCCGAGGCAGGTAAGGGAGGAGACTTTGAAACGGCGCGATCCAGATAATACGCATTCAAGCACATGAACTCGGAATTTCACCACGGCCCCCTCAACATCATCACAAACGAGGACAGCAGAGAGGATACCTACCAGCGAAAACTTGTCCAGCACTGGTGATCTGGGTATCGTTTACATTCATCTTTTTTCTCCTCCCATCGACGACCTCTTATCGTCTGGTGGAGGTATTCGACCTTCGCAACCCGCAGCCGTGGATCATCCGCTTCGATCCAATTGGCTCTGCGGTGCGGACGCACCACGCGCAAATGGCTGCCACTTACACCAAAAGCATGTGGGTACAGCACAATGTCAGCATCCGGGAGCTATGCTAGCCCTTGAGCTGTCAAATTGCCTTTCTTGGGACTTTGATTGTCTAGACTGGCGATGCTGCTGATATCGTGCCTCTTCGTCGGCGTGAGTCAACCCATCCTACCAGGTATTATATACCCTAAGGCAAGATGGTATCGTTCTCCCCAGTTTCTACCTGGTGGGTTGGGTCTTGTTCCAAAGAAAGCTCGGCCACCAGCGAATCACCAAGGCCTACAACTGCCCGATGCTTTCAACCGGTCGCAAGCACAGACGATCTTCACTGCCTATCATCAGATCAACACAAGAATCTGCATGCGGCATATTGGAGACATGTCACCGCATGTCCTACGAGATACAGACAATGTCGTGCCGTCTTGGATAGACCATCTTTTGCACATACCGATGGAAGCGGCATTGAGCTATCGAGGAACTTGGAGCCTATTACATTTCTTATTCGTGGAAATGGTAATGCGCATACGGCGTAGTGGCGCCAAGATGCTCTCCATGATCGGGGCATGCAGCACCCAGAGCGATTTTTCAACATGATGTCGCGGCAAGATTGCGCAGTCATCCTCGAAACAGCACAGCGGACTTTACAGTGTCCTCTGCTGCACCGCTTCGTATGAAGGATGGGATCAGATCGTCCCTTGTGCCCACGGGGATCTGCGTGATACGGAGCGGGCGGACTCGTCAACTAAGTCTGGTGGCCCGTGTGCCTGCGAGACGCCAGAATCATGGCCAGTTCTTCTTGGCAGCGACACCACCCCGAACTCTCGTTTTGTTGTATCTTCGCACCAAATCCCTCCTCCCCGGGCTGGGTATTGTTTTGCTTTATTACTCGTCGTATTTCTCGTTTTCTTATTCTGCCACCATAGCGATTGGCTCGGAAATAGAGGTGGGCTCGAGATGGGCGAGGGTGGGGCCGACGCAAGCACAGTACAGAGCACAAGTGGCTTGTGCTCCTAAATTATGGCCAGCTGGTACCACCGACAGTTTCGACTTTCTGAGTACAGTGCCTATACCTTGATGGTATTTGAGGTCGGTATGGGGCTGTTTTCACGTAAATCTGCACTAATCCTGAAAAAGATGGATGTACTTGTTCCCATCTCTTATCTTGGTAAGTGGGTTATAGTATGGACTTAGTCCCGGCCTATCAGCGGCCACTGTGGTAAATAATCTTTTCTTTTACTCCACCTTGTCTGGTACCTACCCCAGTCACGGGCAATCACCAGTCACCAGCCACCAGCCACGTCCAGGTCGCCCGCTCCTCCGTCTCGAAGGTCCTCACTCAAGTCTCACCGCCCCCTCACATCTCTTTCCGTTTGATAGGTATCTCGCAGCGCAGTCGGTACCTACGTAGGTAAGTACACACTGCCCCTTCGTCTGTGCCCGGACGCCCCAATCAGCATCCTGCCCCCACATCGATCCTGATCACGCTCTCGGTCCGACTTTCTTCAACATCCTCCTTGCCCACTTGTAATCAACAACCCCCTAAACGCCTTGGTCCTCGACGGGACTAGTGCGCCAAGTGGCTCTCGACGGCCTGAATTCTGGTCCGACTGGTCAAGTGAAACCACAAGACTCTCTCTCCTCCTGAATCAAGCAGCGCAAGGCAGCGAGCGGCACAATCGGACCAACCAACCAACCAACCAACCAACCAACCAACCAACCAACCAAGCCAACAAGCAATTTGTCCAACCCCCCCCCCGGGCACCGCAACCCAGCGTGTTGTCTGCCGTGCTGTACAGTAGATGGTGCACACGTCCCGACCCCCAACCCTTGTCCGTGTTCTCGCAACCAGTCCACCCGTCAAACCACAGCCAGTCAGCCGCCCTCGCCAGCGGTAACGCATGTGGGCAGAGAAGAGGGAGAGAATTTCCATGCACTTGATCGCTCGCTCGCTCTCCTCTCAGACCACCTGCTAAGCTCTCATTGCCTTGCCCGCGCCCACGACCTACCACCATCATTCCCACCTGTAACCCGACGGCAAACAACTCAAACGCGCAGGTTAGGTAAGACCCTTTTCATGCTTTTCTTTCATGCGCTGTCCAACCCCATTGCATTCATCGCCTCTTTCCTGCCCTGTCTAGCCAGGTGGTCCCGTCCACAAGTGTGGTGGAATAAGCGCCTGTCTTGTGACACTATTGTCGATACCTCCCACCACAACGCGCCCGCCTCCGCCGCCCTCTCCCTGCCCGTGTTGAAATGCCGGTCTGCTGGCTCCAGTCCGGGGAAACAACGCCGGCCGCATTCTTCCATCGCCCATGGCCACGGCTCCTTCTCTTCCTGTAATAGCCCATCAGGAGAGGATGCAGCCGGCGACGTGCCTCGGGGTTCGTTGGATAGCCAAGCCCTGTGTGTCGGCGGCTGTCCACCGTCCAATGCCCATGGCCCTTGGTTTCAAACAAGCACACCAAAGAGCATCATTATGGAGTAGCATCGACCTACAGGTTGCGCTCCCGAGGACGTTCCCAATCTTATCGTGCCCTGTTCCTCGCTTCGGGAATTTCCCAGGTCAAGAGAACTAGAACTTGACTTGGCATGTCTGTTGTATTCTTGAGCTCCACCGCCCGTCTAGCACAGTACGCCGTGCGGCAGCAGTATTTCGTGCTATCATACGCGACTTGGTAGATTTTTCGCGCTCCGTCCAGGATGCGCCGTATCTCGTGGTCTAGTGTGCTCCGTCTTTCAGTGAACGCCCCTGCCCGCTCGCAATGCCTCTTGGTCGCAAGTACCCCGTGTTAGTGGACTTTGCCCTCTGCGCCCACTGTCATCCTCCACAGCAGTCCCGTCGGCCACTACAACCCTCCCCCCCCCCCAAGCCCTGTACTGCCCTGTGCTGCCCTGGAGCGCCCTCTGATCCTTCGCACTGGGCACTCGCCAGCCCACACCATACCGTGCATCAGTAGCACAGCCCAACTCAAATCATCTTTTCCCGATCGCACCACGCACCCCATTGCACCGCTGGTCAATTCAACCCACACTTTGGCCCGCGACGCGACTTTCTCTATCGCGACACTAGCTGGCGTGACGTTGTTCATCAAGCTTTACCTCTCCTTATTTGCATCTCAATGGACTTGGCGCTTTTCTCCTCTCTGATTGCTGACGCTGCTTGAAAATAGTCAGATGGGTTCCCGTCCGCTACTTCGCCCGTCATGAGCTCCTGGATGAACGAGGCCGCTGCCATCCCCAACCATGCCGGCAATGGCTTCCCTCACATGGGGGACCCCAATAACATGGCCGGCGCCGGCATGATGGATCCCTCCGCCTTCATGGCCAACGCTGGCCAATTTAACCCCAGCGCTGCCGGCCAGCAGTTTCCGAACCCGCAGCAGATGGCCGTCGCGATGCAAAATGGCCAGATGCGCAATCCCTCGCCTGCTTTTGCGAACCCCGTCTATCAGACCAACTCGGTCATCCCCTCTAAACGCCCTCGGCCGAGAGAAGACAGTATCGGCGCATCGCCCCGACAGAATCCCGGCATGTTGCCGACCTCGCGCGCCGACACACCGCAGCAGTCGCAATTCCCCGGCTTCCAGTCTAACGCAATGCCACCCCAGAATCCCGGCCAACCTCAACACTATCCCCATCTTCAGCCGAACGGCTCTGCGACGGCATCTCCTTCTCCCGTAATGGCCGGTAACCAGCTTCGTCCAGGGAGCGTACCGCAACGCGTTAATACCGCGTCGCCACACCCTTTCTCTCCTGCCTCACAACAATTTGGTCACCAGGCATCCCCAGTTCCTTCCGAACACAGTGTCACACCACAGCCAGGCATGTATATGAATCCTCAAAGTTTCCCTCAAGGCTATAACCCCGGCTTTGCGCCCTCACCCTCGCCAGCCAGACCACCTTCTGCCCAAAACCCTATGACGCCCCAGATGACACCACACCAGATGGGTCAGATGGCCCAGCAAATGCCGCAGATGCATCCGAATCAGATGTTTGCCAACCAGCAGATGCAACATATGCAACAAATGCAGCAAATGCAACATATGCAAGCACAGGCCATGCAGGGACGTGGTGGAATGGACCCTAAGATGATGTATCATATGCGGTTACAACAGCAATATGGACAAGGAAACATGCCGCCAGCGGGAGTTGATATGCAAGCACAAGGCATGGCGCAAAATCGAGGCATGATGCCCAAGCAAGGTATGCCAATGCAGAACGGGCAGATGCCACTCGGCGGTATGCGTCCACAGCAAGGACCCCCCCAGATGCCGCGAGGAATAAATCCAGATATTTTCATGAAAAACCTCACGGTCTTCATGGGCGCGCGACAGCTACCACTCGATATGAACCCAATTGTCGAAGGCCGCCAATTACATCTCTTCCAGCTTTTCCAGGTTGTCCAAAAATTCAATGGGTATCGTAATGTCACGGCTCATAATATGTGGCCGCAAGTTGCAGCATCTATCGGGTTCCCGCCACAAATACCTTCGGTACCCAGCCAACTCAAGGTCATATTTGAACGGAATTTGGTAAAGTTCGAGGAAGCTTGGATAAATCAACAACGAAGCCATCAAATGAAACAGCAAGCCGCTGGTGCAGGCGGTATGCCTGCCGCCCAAAGTCAGGGGACGCCCCAGAGAATGACCCAACTATCACCTACGCAAAACATCCAGCCTACACAACCTCAGATGCAAGTCCAAGTTGCACAAAGTCCGGTAAAGTCTATTGTACCTGGCATGCAGCAGGGAAATATGAATGGGTTTTCTGCTCCTCAGCATCCTCAAATCCCCCAGCAACCACCCAACTCGAGCCAAGCATCTTTGCGGAATAGTATGTCTAGAAGCGTCGACACGCCTGTTAACACGGAATTTCCCATACATTCCCCAGGCCCCGCAATTAAAGCAGACTCAGTTCCCCCACACCATCCAAGCCAACAAACAGATGTCGCCAAAGTCAATGGCACTGGCAATTTACATTTCACGGGGTCCTTAAATACGAATAATGATGTATACAACCCCTTCTCTCGTGCTTTAGCCTCGCATGCTAGTCTAGGTTCTTGGGGCGGCTTTGAAGTGGATGCAATTGATCAGTTAGGCACCGACTTGGGGCGAAACAAACCCGACATGCCCGGGATAGGGGAACTAGGTATTATCGACTTGCATGCTCTCACAAAAAGCATACAGAGCGGCATACATGGAGAGGTCAGGTTGGCTTTAGACGTCTTGGCGACGGTCTCGCGGTTTGGTGATACGTTCCAACAGCTCGTCGTCGACCTAAGACTTTGCGATGACTTGGTCGACTCATTACTCGACTGCGCCGAGGAACAAATCGATCTCCTAGCGGAAAATGCCGAGCCGATTTCGGATGAAATTGACCTGACTTCATACGAGGATGTCCTCAGGGCCGCTCGCACAGAACAATTCTCTCTCCGCAAGGTGCCTGTTTTTGGAGCCAGAGAATACGAACTCGAACGGGCAGCAGATCGACTGATCGCTATAACGACAATCCTTCGCAATTTCTCCTTCCCTGAACAAAACCAACCCGTGCTTGCAGATGAAGTTGTCATCAAGTTTTTCTGCAGTCTAATCCGGTCTCTTGGTACGCATGAAGGTCTATTGAGAAACTCCCAGAATACCCTTGATATCATGAAAGATATCATAGTGTTCTTGTCCAATATCGCTGCTTCAGTAGAATTGCCTGGCCGGGATCAAGCCTTTTGTCTCTTACAGTTCATCCTGTCATTTGCACCATCACCAACTCCGTGTATGACGGCGGACAAACTTGTATTCTCTCCATTTGAGCCTTCCATTCATAAATATCTCCCACATGCCCTGGATTCTCTCGCCAAGCTTCTAGCTCGAGATGAGCCCAACCGCACACACTACAAGGCTCTAGTTGCTACAGATGCTCTGTCATCCAACCCTTACGAGCTCCTAACGCGCACGTTTGCGTTAGTCGTTTCCCCCATTCCTTATCATCTCGACGACATGCGGCCTGGAATATTGCCCCCTTTAGTCGATGTTCGCAAGCCGTTACTCATGCAGGGTTTACTTGCCGCAGACATAATCGCGCAGTTGGCACCTAGTTACGAGACTGGCGTAACTAGGGCATGGCTGTCCTCGGCTGACGGGTTTGCTCCAAAGCTGTTAACACTGGTGAAAATAATTTGTCAATATATCGAACACCCAGTAAGCCGGCCTGGTGCTAACCCGAATATTCGACATCGTGATGATCCAGATCTGTTGTACATCGTCATGTGTGCTGTGTCAACTCTACGGAGACTGTGTGAGAAAGCAAAAGATCCAAGCGATGTTTCCAGCATACCGCCCAATGCGCTGCCGACACGAGCCAGCCTTTTTGAGAGTTTGAACGCTCTCAAGAACCCAAAATGGGCGTTGTTATTGAATCAGCTAAGTGCATACGTTGGGCTTGAAAATTAATGAGCACGGCTAGGAAGCGAGGCGTTTTGGGAAAGGGGGGGCGGCATTTTTTTCCTAGATGGCGGCAAGGCATCAGTGTACAAAACGAGCGAGCCCATAACGTGCATACACTTGGAAACAAATGTAGATTACCTAACCATATCTAGCTTTTAAATGAACAGAAGCAATTTGTCTGGTTGAGATGACAGGTTCGTACTATGTTCTTACGATATTCGACGAATAAATACCTGCATGCTAAAGGAAGTAAAGTTTCTCCCATTGATGCGACAGTTATATATCTATAACCAAATGTTATTTTTCTCGTTAGAAAGCAAACCGTAAATGGGGCATCAGGTTGGAGTGAAGAACTTCTTGGTAAATTGCCCTAATTTACAACCCCAGCTCGGCTTCTTTATTTACTACACAACAAACACCCCTTCACTACAAGCCCTAGCTACAGTTATTAAAATAATGTAGCTAGAATCATACGGTTTCCTTACCCGGAGTGGGTGGCCAAAAACGATCTCGAAATGTCTTACCTCTACAGTAGGTTCGCCACTCCGACTCAGCGGATAGCTGTAGTAGCTCAGGAACTTTTGGGGGGGGGGGGGGGAGTCTAAGGCCTTGATTGAAATGACATACATAGATGTTATTTATACTAGATAGGAGATCTAAGGGTTTTTATTTTGTTGTTGAATACCCCATTACCCAGTAGTCAAATGACTACAAGGAAGTGAACGACCAGTATATGAGGTCTAGTATTTAATGCACTATCTAAGACGCATTTAATACAACTCTATACTCTATGCTTAACACCATTCTTCTTATTCACATTTAATACTTTGCGTAACCTAACCCATCCAAGAATGAACTCCACCAATGACTACCAGCAAACCACTTACGTGCTGAAGATATTTCGTAGTTGAAGCTGCTCCTCTTACCTTATCCTCCCTTGGTAGAAGCAACTCTTCCCCCAACACGTCGGATTGCGCCGTGCTGATTGTGTCACACGAATACTGCGACAAGTCTAAATTCATCCCTGGTGCGTGCACCTCCCTCTCATGTTATTTCCCTGGACTTTGTAGGGATTCCAGTATCTCAAGTAATGATCCTTTCTATCTCGTGGGCCGTTTTTGTTGTTGAAGAGTTGGCTGCAGCGTAAACACGTATCGTGTGGCTCTATACGTTCCTCTCCCTTTCTTTGTGCGCTCCAAGTTCCGAGTTCAAGGTTCTATCGTATTCATCCCTTTTCTTCAATAACTACCTCGATTATTCGTCTTCCAGTTAATCATCTTTATATATGCACCAAGGTCTTTATCCTAGAACTATTTCTCAACCATCATCATCTTATCTATCTCGAGCTCTAGTTTTCCAGTGTCGTACCTCTAATCTGTTATTCTCATTTCTAGAACGCTAGTCTCTCGGTGCTGTCTACGACATCTACCACCACCATCCAGACTGGCGCATACAAAGCCCCCCAGCCAGCTACCTCCAACGTCACCATTTCCATATTCACAGGGAATAATCCTAGCAGTGGCTCTTTTATCATTAACGATGGCTCATACCAACCAACATGTTGGGCCTGAGACCGCCAATATGATTGTCGAGACCAACAATTTTCGTCAAGTCCTAGAGCACTTCGATAGCGCTGGCAGCCTTACACACAAAGAAACGCGCTTAGAAATCGAGTGCCAGATCTGTCTGTCTAAGAACTTGGCCTTCGTGAATCCAGAAAATGGAAAATCCCTATCTGAGACGCACGAACAGTATGTTATTCTACCACGCTGCGGCCATGCGTTTGGGCATCGATGTCTAAATTACGTAGGTGACCTTCCCCCCCCCCCTTATACCGCTACGGGAAACCGGACTGGAAGTAAACTGACTTAGAGCTACAGTGGATTAAGAGCCAATCAAATGGGCCGAGATGCCCTACTTGCCGTGAATTCGTATACTGCGAGAACGGGCACAAGATAACGTTCGATATTCACGACGCCCAGGAAACTGCAGCCTGTCAGGCGGAGGATGTTAAGAGGATCCGTGATATGCTAGATAAACCGCCTTGTCAAAAGTGCAATGGTCAGAAGGACAAATCCCGAAGAGGAACGATCACCTGGTGGTTCGGTGATCAACGCGCGAATACTCGGAACCAAAATCAGAACCGAAGCCCACCTGCCACTAATATATGGATGGGTCTATCCGGTTTATGATTAATGTAATAATATGTATTGAATTGGGCCGGGCGAACTGCTTGGGACTCCGTATCCTAATGCTGGAGGTCGGCCTTACGCATCTAAATAACATAATAATCATAATTGAGAATAGGGAGTGCATTAGTCAAAGGAACGCAATTATATTAAAATAATAATAATGAAAGACCAATCGCGATAGCAAGGAGTGTGTAGCAAGTGTGTGGTGTGAAGCTATCTACTCGTGTTCCCCTTCTTCTGCCCCCTTGAGACTCTATTCATACACGCACAATGTATATATATATATATACATGTGTGTGTGTGTGTGTGTGTGTGTAAATCGGGGTTTCATTGGATTACCCCATGTATGCTACCACCCGCGATACTTCAATATCTACAATCACTACTACTTGAAGAGCTCCGGATACAGTGCACCTCGAAGCTTAATTTCCTCGATGCATTAAGCTCCAGAACAGTACTGCGGTAGCCTTGCAGCTACTTCCGTATCAACACAAGCCATTGCGATAGCAATCTCCAACTGTTGAACACCGACATCCAACGAATCAACACTTATTTGATATGATTTCACAGATATAGTGTACGAGAAGACGGCAAATACAATCCCAACAATACCAAATACTATGCTAATAATAGTTAGTAGTGCCACGATGAAGGCGATCCAAAACGTGGCCCAATTCAGAAAATTTTGGCGCTCTTTATCCAACACTAACTGATGATATCCTTTTGGGGGGTCATCAAGAGCTTCCTTCAAAACACCGATTCGTTCGCGCCAGTGATGATAGTCGGATAACCGGATCCGCCTTTCGCGCCCACAATAGCCAAGCCGATTAAATGTTTTATTTTCGTCTTTAAGGAACTTTTTGGTTCTCTTTTGGTCTGATGGGAAAAGGAGATTGATGGTATCCACAGCTTCTTCAAGGATGTCAATTGATATAGGTGTACCAGCAGGGTAGTTGAGGTAATTGCAGAGATATATCAAGTGTTCGTAAATTGTGATTCTCTGGTTTTCCCAATCTACATTGAGGTGATGACGGAGATCATCTGTCCAGTTCACGGTAAAACCGTATTTCTTGCATAAATGCGCTACTGTGAGACTGCGCGGAATAATGTCGCGCTTTGTATTGTCGACAACCGTGACTGATCCAAAATGAGACTGGATAGATTCCTGGAGGGTCTCATTGGGTTTCCAAGTCACGGGCCCCAAGGCCATCTCAGTGTCCACGCGAGTCGTCAGCCAAACACTCGCAGCGAGATCAAGGGTCCGAGATAGGACATGGTCGTCTGTCTTCGGAGAGGTTTGATTCTCATCTATCGCTTGAGCCTTTGTGTGCATGAAATTTTCTCGTAGAAACCGTATGTACTCTGCTATTTCATCTACATTGTGTTTTGAGTACCGTGCACTAGAGAACTCCAAGTTAGCTATTCCTATTTCAAGCGTGCATTGTGAGGGGTTCATGAGATTCTAGGCAACGTCTTTGCTCTAAAAGCTGCGAAAAACGAGAAGAAAACTGGCCCGGGAAATGCTCACGGGTATTCTGTGGTGCTGTTCACCTCGCGGTCTATGAATCTGAATAGCCTGCTGTAGTCCTCATGCTGGAAGGCGTCCTCGCTGATGCTAGGCCAGATATTTCTGACGAACTGGAGTTGCTGCGTTCTAGTGCGATTGAGCAATCGCTCCGTGGCCATATCTCTACAGCCTTAGAAGAAATATTGACTTCATAGATCAGATTGTTAGAAGGAAAACATCGGATTAACTTGCAAGGTACGCCCTCATGAGGGGCGCTCATCACTTGATTGGAGTTGTGGCCAACGCTGAGGCTAACAGCATAAGAACCCCCAGCTTCCATATGGACTAGTCTCGGACTTTTTGTATCATTGTACCTACTGTAGTTCTGTGCTAAATATAACCTCGCTAGAATTTTCCAATATTGTACAGTACCTACTTGCTCGGTAGTGGTGGCCAGTCAGCTGCCGGGAATCCCAGCCACAGGCTGGCCGCTTCACCATTCTTGGAACTTGGCTCTGCTGCTTGTTTTCACCATTGGTTCAGAGGTATAACTTCACTTTGCCACGCGCTCACTTACAAAATCCGATTGAACTTTGAACACTTCTGAATACATTAATATGAATCGCTATGAGATGATCTACATATGCTTGGAATTGCAAGACCGACTTGCTCGGTCGTTACTGATGAGGTATATCAATCGGGCTGGGATATCCCCTTCTCTATCTTTCCCCATGCTCTGGCACCCATGGCAAGTTCTAATCCCTCTGCGGCTGGACAGCAAACCCAGCCGCAGATAGACACACTCAATTCTCAGCAAGAATCCCAAAATCTCGAGCTGGATTTCACGCCCGATAATCCAAATTTCGTTCGCGCACGAGATAATGAAGCAATATACTGGTCAAGTAACTACAGAGAATTGTCCCATCCAAACCTATTCACTCGCGCGGTGAAAACAAGAGCAAGGCTCATACCAGATCTTAAAAAGACCCTGATTAAGCTATCCACGTCGAAGAAAAGACGGTTACTGAACGGAGGGAAATTATTTTACGACCTTGAACCGCCCGAGAGGCGATATGAGCTCCGATTGACAGGTCGCGCAGACACGGGTGCTGCGAATCGAATCTTGATGACCGGCTGTGTTTGGATCCAATGCAGCGACAAATACTCAATATGGAAGATAAAGAAGAGATTGACTGAGCTTAATTGGCTTGAAAGTCGCGCATGGGCACCGGTCCATGTTTATCATGAACCTATCATTGCGGCTCACTCAGATTCCGGGCTGGAAGACGACTTATATGACTACAGAACGGGAACCAGCCTGGGAGGCTCATTTCAGTTGCATGTGGATATCGCGCGGAATGGAGAAAGCGATTCTCTGTGCGGTTGTCTCTGCCGCTCAAGAATCACCCTCCAGTCAAGAGTGGTGAACGAAAGCTTCTGTCGGGTTGGGGGAGTCCTTCGTATCAATGGTTCGGAAGATGTCTTGATTACCACTGCGCATGGCATTCTGAATTACTTTGTTGTCGAGCTCCTACCATTACTTGAAGAAGGTGATGTTACTGAGAGCCAGCTGGATACTTCAGATGAAAGCTCCGATGAGTACTCGTATGACAGTGGCATGGAAGAGTTTCTGCGAGACGGCAATGAACCCGACAGCTTGCGCACGGACGCACTTGGGTATATCAACGTGATGCGGTTACAAGAGTGGGAGCCGTTGACGCCGTTTGACACAATCACCTACAGCGCCCAAGCCAAGCAGACGCAGACGGATAACGATTCGATATGGGATATCCTTTTTAGAAATTTCGATGCAGACTACGCGCTGTTCAGACAATTCGAATGGCCCCATCCACCTCGGAGTCGGCCATCAAACAATATTTACATGGTTAGCCCCGAAAACCCCAATGTCGAGCCCGGTAGAAGCATATCTATGGAGGATCACGAAGTGGCATCGCCGGCGCAGTCTGAGCCAAGCTATATCTTGTTAGGTGCACAAGAGGCTATTCCCGTGTACGTCTTCCCAGACGAGGTGGAAATTTCGGTGCGTGGAGTAAAGTTTAAGACACTAAAGCTCCGAGCTCCCAAAGTACTAGGTGAGTCAGATGATCCTTGGTTTTCAATGTACTAATCCGTTTGTCTGTAGCTCAAGGGACATCGGGTTCCTGGGTCGTTCACAAAGAAGAGTTTTGCGGTGTGGTTATAGCTCTTTACCAGTTCGAGCCCTATGCTTTCATGCTACCGGCCACGACCGTTTGTCGAGATCTCATGGATTTCGGAGCAAGGATCGAGGCAGTGTGTTTGCCGCCGACGGATTATGACCCCCTCAACAGTGACTTGACCGGCGCCTACCCGAGGAGCACGACAATTTCGACATTTCAACCTTTAAAAACCCTCACCCTCGAAGCCTCTGCCACTCAATCGGAGCCTGCTCCAATATATTTTCACGGAAGTGCCTCACAGGATACGCCGTCGTCTAGTGTCTTACCAGAGTATCGCGAGCCACAGCCAGCTCATCCGCGCGCTCCCCGCACGACTACGAGCTACAGGCCTCCTCACCCATCTCAGCAATCGCGCATCCCCTTGGCTACCCAATCTCCATCTGTTGGGACTTCTCTGGATCAGATACTGTCCGGATCTCGCAAGATCGGGAAATTAGAAGCAACCCTGATGCAGAACACTCGGCTCGATCGTTTCCTAGAAAGGCCCATGGACGAGGAGGTTCAGGCGCGACTGATGGCAGGTAGGCCACGTAATCCGAACACAGTGCTCGCCTTTCTTAGCGACTTTGAGAATAAGTTTCACGTGTCTGGTTCGTCTTGGTCAGATTCATCGTATGGGGGTTAAAAATGCTGTTAGTGTTATAGCGATAGTGTATAGTGCTTTATTATTCTTTAAGAGAATGCAACTTTGGAACCCCCCCCTCCCCCTCCCTCCCCCCTTTTTTTTATACAAATCAAAGTGGTCAAGTGCACTCGATGCGGGGAGCAATGAATGAATATGTTGATGATCCTAGATTTAAAGCAACTAGGTTTATTGTCTTAGGTTGGAGAGGTGACACGCCGTGTCAAAAAGGTTATATAAACCACCTATATATGGCTATAAATATAAATCATAATTGTAATAACGAATGTTAGCTAGATCCATAGCCTCTAAGCGTGTAGTACTGTATATAAAACCTATTTAGAAGCGGCATTGATAATGTTTATTCTCGATGGTATTGACCACTATATCGTCTGATTTGGTTAGGGGCTTGTTAAGGTGTGGCACGTCCCCGGCTCTAGCTACTTACTAGACCAGGTATGTACAGTACAGTACTAAAGGACCTAAAACTACCTCGCTACAGCAGGTTTTCTTAGGTGCCTGCTTAATGTAGTCTTGACAACTCAGCCGAATAACCACACTACGCATTCTTTTCGGTACGGAAAATTCTTATAGCAACGTCGTGTCGCAATGCAATCTGAGCCTCGGATCGCGAGTCATGACGATCTGGCTGCTATACAGGATATCGTCAAAGACGCCTACACGCCCTACGTGAGTTGTATCGGGCGCAAGCCTGGACCCTTGCTGGACGACTACAAGGCGCTCATCGACGCTCGTCGCGTTACCGTCGTTGAAGTTGATCGTGTGGTCCAAGGCATACTCGTACTCATACCCGAGGACGGTGCTATGCTTCTCGATAACGTGGCTATCGCTCCGTCTGCTCAGGGACTGGGGCTCGGGCGCCTGTTAATCGCGCACGCCGAACAGTGTGCCAAGATGGCCCGGTATCCCCTCATCAGGCTCTACACGAATGAGGCTATGACGACGAATATTGCATACTATACGCGGATCGGCTATATAGAAACCCACCGAGGCGAGGAAAAGGGACTGAAGAGAGTGTACATGGCCAAGTCGTTGGCTTGATTCAAATTACTCGGTCTCTATTGCCTGGCCACCCTACGCCTGGACTCTCATGGAGTATTGAAGCAATCGCTTGTCGGCCAATATCTGACATTCAAACGATGTCTGCCTAATTCAATGTATAAGCCGTCCATCTCGTCACGCCGTTACATCATTGAACGTGGCTTGAGCGATAGCTACCATCAACTGGACTATAATTACACATCTATTTAGTCTTATCTACACCGATACGCTCACCTAGTGACCACTAAAAGGGGGATTTGTATGATTAATATAGCAAGACCTCTACTAGAAAAGTGTCATCAACCTCAAGTCTTTTGAAATGGTGTCGAACGATGGGCCGAAGTGGCAAGCTCTCCAAGTCGCTCCTGTTCCTACCTTTATTTTCCAAGCAGCCGCAGGGGCAGCATGAAAGATTTCGGGTTAGCTGACTAGCGCGCTCTAGATATTGTGCGCAGGGCATGTTACCGCGCCATGACGCGATAGACGAGCTGCAAATAATTCCCGTTCGTGTCTGAGTTACCTCTAGGACGCATCATACCTATGCAACCCATTTCCACCCCTTCCCTTTCCCATCAGCCCATCGAACGCCGACGCAACATGCAGTAGCGCCCATTAGAAGCGCACCATCCCAGTATGCGACATGGGTATACGCCTTTGCTCCCTCGTTAGGGCTTCCAAGCCTAGAAAACTCGGGGTCAGATATTGCTATCTCAACCGTGATTTGTGGGAGGCGCAAGACGCTTCTAGATACTGCCTTGACCTAGAAGGGAAGACTTGTATTCTAAAAGCTGCCAAAAGAAGACGAAAAGGGGTGCCGAAAATTACTCACAGTTGTCCCCCAACAGGAGTGCCAAAAAATGTCCCAAGACCCCGTACGAATAGGATAAATGCGTTGACAGCGGCGTACTGCTGAATGCCGAAAACCTCAGCAATCAATGCCGGGAACAGGGCGTAGTAGCCACCAGCAGAGAAGCTGTAGAATACAAGGAAAGCCAGCCAGAGCGAGAAAGAAGTGGAAGTGGTGGCCAAGACACTGGAAAGCCAGAGGGCAAAAACGCTGGAGCCAGAGAGTAGCAATGTTAGCACAACCAAATTTTGTCGGCCAAGGCGGTCACCGGCATAACCAGTGAGGATTCGTGACACGGCATTGATTGCATTGCTAACAGCTAGGAGGTTTGCGCCTTCAGCGGCCGTCTGGCCTAAGATCACGGTATATGATGGAATGAATGCGAGGGGAAGTTGGGCACCAGCAGCCTGGGGGAATTAGTAGAGATTCTTAGAGTCAAGTGCAATAAGTTGAGAGTTGAGAAGAATAGGAGCTGTCAGAAGCACAAGCCGTAGTATCCGATGGAAACGCATATTATACACTGACCTGAAGAAATGCAGCTACGGCGGAGAAGATAAAAGTTGGGCGTGAGGCTAAAGCGCGTGACACATGGGTGCCTCGCCTCTCGGGTCCATCCGTAGTCGAAACACGTGAAAGCGGACTTCGCGGCACTGACAAGGCGATAGGTAGACCAGCAATCACATAGAACAAGGCAAAAATTCTAAGAGTCCAGCGAGCGCCAAGAGAGCTCAACAATGCCCGGATCACAGGAGAGAAGATAAGACCTCCGGCACCACCGCCTGCTAGGATCTAACCGGCGCAACAGGGAAATCAGCAGGGGCACCAATAGGTTATTATGGGATCATCTTCGAAGTGCATCAACTATAACAGCTCTTCGAGGGATGCGAAGACAAGCCTGTGAAGGGGATAACTTACGAAACCCATCGCCGTGGCCCGGTGAGTAGTGAAATACTCGGGCGCGGGCGCCAGGAGAGGGAAATACAAAAGCGACATTCCAAGACCAACCAGCAACCCCTGTGTCAATAAGAGGTGCCATACGGAAGTGCCCAAGGACGCTAGCCCGAAACCGGCGGACATCATAAGCACCCCCAACGTGGTGATTGTCCTAGGCGTCAACAGCCGCAAGCTCTTGCGGCGCCAGGCCCGAGTTGAGGGCGTAGATGCGGGCCCCCATGTCCCGTGCTCGATCCGGGATATCACAGGATTCACGAGTATGCCACCGGCCCAGGTCAAGCCATAGCAAAGCGTCCCAACAAAACTAAGCAGCGCTGTAGGTGGAGAGGCTTGCGATGAAGGGCTGGGTACAAGAATGTCCTGGGCGGGTGAGAGATAGTGCTCCTGAAAGACGCCAAAACACTGATTATACCCAATTGTGAGGGCGATGGTCGCAAATGCCGAGAGAAGTACCACAACTTGCTTCTTGCGTGGGATCGGCGGCAGGGCCGGTGCCGTGGTTTCGGAGTTGTCTTGGTGCTCGGCTTGCCAAGATGCGAGGGGGATTGGTTCGGTCCGGGTTGCCATTGTCTTTCTGCAAGCAGGTAAAAGGGAATTGCGGGTACAAGTACTCAGGAGAATGAGTAGAAAAGTAGTAGATCGTGAATGGGCATCATTAAGGTGAAGCATAGGTCATATAAGCCCTACGCACGTGTATGCTGACAAAGACCGACCGAGAGTGGCCGGGGCGGCACTCCACTAAGAGTGGCCCCCGATAATAACTCGGCGATGAGCTGGCGAAGTGAACAAGGGAAACTGGGGCTATGAGCCTCGGTTGATGCCGGCGCGCTAATAAGTGGAGAGAGTTCATGGCGGTATAAGGTAAGCATACCTCCGGGAAGTGACTAGTATGTGGATAATCTCTATACATATTAGGCAGGCAGTATAAGATGCAGCGTTCATCCATTTGCTAAAGCATAACGGTTCGCGATAGGGGCATGTCAGCGTGCTACTTTAAAGGGACGGTCATATTTGATAGGTGTGTACCTAGCTAGGATAATAGACTTAGTATTCTGCACGCTGCGACGCTAGTCTCCCTACTCCGTAGATCGATCTATCTACCCTAAGCACCGTATCTGCAATCGTGAGCCGGATAAGTGGGCGCGTGTGAGCCGTCACATCCCCGAAGCCCAACGGATCCGAAGGAGCCTACCTAACGGAGAAGTGCCACCTTGGTCCGGCGATTACATGCTACTTAAACAGCTAGCTAAAAATTGCCGAATTAAATGTCAAGTTAGGAAAATCGAGTGGAGATAACGAGGTTTGAGGATATTTTAATAAAGCCATTGAGAGTGCCGTGCATATTCCGGCCACGAGGCACGTTGATTTGATGTGGCTATGTCACGAACCCTGTAATATATGGCAGGTAATAGACTCTTGTTGTTGCACGAGGGTCTCAAACCTTCGTGAGGCTAATCTAGATACATATACAAAAGTCTCATTTGTTACTATGCCTTGTGACAGGCTATAATATGATTGTGACGCATCCAAAACCAAATTCATTTGAACGTATTGAATGTAAGAATTTGCATAGTCTTATCTTACTGTAGTCACTAAGAGCAGATAGGATTTAGTAAAATTTGGTAACAAGGGCTTAGAAAGATACTTCTCCCACAATAGTCCTCAGGGGCTATAAATAAATAAACGCAATCTATAGCTCACATTGAACCAGGCCAGGATCGCTGTACCTAAGCCGGTCTATAAATGGAGGAAATCTTTAATTACTCATCCATTCATTCCTGTATTCACTCAAATAGTTGGGGAACCTATTGATCGAATGAAAGCAATTGTAAATTCATACCAAAAAAAAAAATAAAAATAAAAAAAAGAACGTAGTGCTGCCCCCCTATTTCTTTGAGTCACTGTAGCCCTATGTCCCCTATTTATCTCCCTGCATAAATCCCCTCGCCACACGTAAAAGAGAGTATTAGTAATCTGCTTCAGCCACCCGTGCCACTTCAACATGCCTAAATAACATCGCTTGTCTTTACCTATTTCGGGTCCGGGTCTCGTTTTCGTATAGCTGCCATGATGTGTATCGGCGTACAGCAGAAATTAAGACAGTATAGGGGAGCTAAAGGCCGAGGCCTCGTACGAAGTCTTATACATAATTGTATGACCATGTTCATGACTTAGTCTTAAGTACGTGTGATATTCTGCGGCGGTTCAAGGTACGCCCAGAAGGGAATAGTATGTGTGACAAGGGCTTATGTAATAAGGGCTTGGAACAGTGTTCTATTCAACTAATAATTCTCTTTGGGTCTAAAGGGTCCATGCCTTCCAAATCCAGTCCTTAATGCAACCTCGACCTACGCCTCATATTTATAGACAGCCGGAAGGCTGGCGCCTTAGGCATCTATCCATTACCCCTCCTTTGGCTGTCTCAGATCTAGTCCGCGATACGAGGCTTCCATGACTCTTACTAGTCCCATGATACTCGCCGACCAATGGTTGCGGCTCCTTGAGGCTGCGTGTCTTGCCGGAAGGCTGTATGTCTGGACGGAAGGCTGGCAGGCGTAGGCACCTAGCTTGGTCCGTGTGACAGGTGTCGAAAGAAATTGCTAGCAAGAGATCCGGATATAGATTTCCGCCCACAGCGAGGTTCAAATTATATAGAGATTAATTAACTTGGAAGCTTTGCTATAAGTCATGGAGATAAAGGGATTTCTATATATAGTTGAGATAGCTTTAGCCTCGTGTAAGTTCTTGGGACCCTCGTGCAACAACAAGAGTCTGTTGAATACTGCACCAGGGTTCTTGACAAGCGTATTCCAGACTTTATTAATTGGGCCCCGCCATCTAAGCAAGTATTCACATAACCTGGCGAATAATTGAACGAATCGAACAGAGGGCGACCAAACAGCGTAATCAAATTCCTTGCAGTAAACTATCTCTGGGCTTACGTATGTAGCTACGTGCGTAGGTATATTTGAGCGTAGCCAGGTCGGTTACAAGCTAACAAGCTTTCAGCTCTAAAACCTCCCTTCCCTCTCTTACGGATCCTCTTGTACCTCTCCGTATTCCCCAATTTGCTAAGGCCGTAATTTATCTCCTGCAAATCGATCGATGATAATTGGTACAGTTAAATGTAGAACATGCTGTCTTTCAGCCTTTCGTGAATCGATATCTCTGACAAACTCGGGGCATTCGCATCGGCGTTGCTCCTAGCACCACCGTCCACCGAAGTTGCATCATCCGTAGAGCCGTCGTACAATTTGTAATAATAGCACCTACCCCGCTCGCACAAGATATCAGCGAGGTATGCGGGTGCACAATAACTGACCGCCTTAGTTGCGCGGCCAAACGTATAGCAGAGGCTTTGCGTCGTCATCTGCAACTCATCCGCTACGTTCTTTTTTTTTCCACAAAATTGGCGGAATATCTCGTCTATCAAGACGAAATAGTGAGCAGGCCTAGCTGTCCCCTTGATGGCGGCGTGGCTTTGTAAGAAAAAATCCCAGTTGCGTGCTTCTGTGACACCCCGATCAACCACTGTACCAGACTTCGGATTGCCCGACTTATCAGTATCGGCCGCGTTCGTCGTGTAGAACCTTGTGTGGTGTCGTTTGCCTACAATAACAAGAGTCATTCGGGGAATACCTTTGGCCTGGTCGATGGCTGGGTATATTTCTTTGCACGCCTCGCGTAGTTGTGGCAACTCGTTGTCCAGTACTGCTGAGTACTGCCCCTCAGAGACGCCATCGCGGTATACAAGAATATTCTCCGGATAAGTACGAGGCTGTCTTTTGCTACTCCATAAAGTCAATCGCGACTTTAGCATCTCCTTGAGGTCCGAAACCATCTCTTCACGCTTCGTGGATTGGACCCTAAGCGTGCCGGGCCACTGATTGAGTTGAGAATCAACACTGGCAACCATGGCAGAGATGCTGGGTGCATTAGGGGATGAACCTGGGGATGGGTGCGTTACGTCGATTCCAACGATCATAGTTTTGTTTTCGCTGATTAATTTGAGGCCTTCGGATTGTACACTATGGTTTTGGCCCCCAAGCTTGAGATTGGCTTTAAGAGCTTCGTTGCGCAAATATTGGTCTTGGCCCTTCGCCGTCATCTTACTGCGCACGCTGCATATAGTGTGAATGCCATACTTTACGTCAGCAAGGTACTTGAGGCGATTGTACAGTGGCATCTGCGTTGCAGGTAGAACCACAAACAGTAATCGCATTTTCCGTGCGGCGTCCTCGATCCTTTTTTCAAGTTCTGGATCATCGGGTCCTTGGAGCCTTACTAGGTCTGGGGGAAGTCTTTGTCCCTTGATATCGATACCCGTATCCCGCAAGACATTTAGAAGTTTCGTGGTGAGTTCATTCGCTATGATAGTCGTGTATTCTTGCTTTCGATAACCTTCTACGTCGACAAAGAGCATGGACCAATTCCACAATATCCCTTTTACAGCGAATTGAAGATTCCCCTGGCGCGGCACCATGTTCCAACTGCCGCCATTGACCGTGGCTCGTTTTTTCTGTGCATAGAGAACTGAGGGTTCGCAGAGCACACGGCCGTGGACGGCAATCAGTCCAGGCTTTATTTTAACGCCGAATTGACCCTAAGAAATCAGGTTAGCCAATAGAAGAGATCACTATCAACGTCCTGTCCAGAGGCTTACCATATGAGAGGATGTGTTGTTAGATATGCCGGCGGTGGAAAGCCCTTTCGACACAATAGACTTGGAATTATCCTCCGGACCTCGAACGGCAAAGTTTATCATATGTGTCGTCTGGTCCCCGCTGAGATGACAGTTCGCACGCTGGCCAGGTATTACGCGACAAACCTGGGCAGGTAGATAAGACGGATCCTGTTGGGTTCCAACATTGATGACAGGTAAATCTGGGTTCGTGATTGTAATGCCATATGCTTCGTCGTATCAGCACACAGGTACTCAAGTATTGAATCGATGGCATTACTTACTGTCTTTAAAGTATTTATGGACGGAAGTATATTCACCACCAGTAGACTTATCCGATGCCTTTTTCTTGGGAGCAGGTGACGGCTTCCCCTGTCCAGTCTTGTTTAACCAGAAGTGCACTTCCTTGGAACCGGCTCCCTTTGGTATGTTAAATTTTGGGGCGTGTTCCAAGCCCTTGCCATCGCCTTCCTTGGCAATGCCGATGATTGTCTTGACCTTCTTGTTTGTCGTTTTGAGGTGGGTTACATGGATTCTTAGTTTATTTAGAAAGCGATCGACGTGGTAGATGGTGGAGCATTTTAATAATATCGTTAGTAAATTGTCAAGTGGCCCATCAGTGTAAAAGGCAGCATGGCTAACATTGACATTCAATAGCATGCGAGCTGTAGCTGCTCGAACACTAGTGAAATAGCCGCGCATTGCCTTGAGTCCGGCTCCAAGGTCATAATCCTCGGGATCAGCAAGGGCGAAGCTCCTGGAGGTGCCAATGGTTGTAATTGCGGGCGACGACTTGGCATAGTGATTTATGAGGATATTCAGTGCCTGGACGGCATCCGATTTACTTTCGTATTGGGCATTCGGATCCTTTGATACGAGATATCTGGTCAGATCATCTGCATGTAGCGTCTTGCTTTCCTTGGCGCTCTTCTTCAGCAACATGGTATATTGAGTACCACGCTGGCGCGGCTCACCCTCGCCTTCAGGGCGATATGCCACGGTGATCTCTTGATCTGGCATGTCCCGTCTTGCAATGAGAATGGACCTGAAGTCGGTCACCATATCTTGCTGGAACTTGGCCAATTCGGGGGATTGCAAGCACAGTTGAATGACACGACCAAGCTTCTTTCCCTCCAAAGTTTGAGCTTTCTTTTCTTTCTTACCCTCCTCCTTCTCCTCCTTGGTGGTGTCCTTGACGGACCAGTCATACCGATACAATATGAGGCCGGGACCCAAGTCCAATTCAAAATAGTTAGCACGGAGTACGATGGGCGTCCCTTGTTTGCCGTAATTTGGACGTTCAGGGTGTTTTCCGTCGATGCTCATCTTGGCGAAAGCGGCGGAGGTGCTAGCCTTCACGATCGCGTCCTCGATACCGGTGACGCAGGGATCAACGGCAGTGGGCCCTAGGTTATTAGAGCTAGATACAGCATCCACTTGTTAGTCTGATTCGTTGAACTGAGTTTGGGAGACGACGGAGACTAACAACACCTGAGGAGACGGGGACTGGTGCCCCTGGCCCTGCTGGCCCTGTCCCTGTCTTTGGTCCTGTCTTTGGCCCTGACCCTGCCCCCGTCCCCGTCCCCGTCTACTTGGTTTCCCGCTCATGATAGCCAATCAAGTGTTCTCACGGGATTTTGGGGGGTTTTGTCTGTTTTTTGTTGTCTTTTTGGGAGAGTCTGGGGTTTGGGGATTATGATCACAATTATCAAAACACAAGTGCAATAAAGGTCCAAGAAGTAATTGAACTTGATGTACTGTTGTTGAGATGGATTGTAAGTTGTGGTGAAAAAGAATGGGAGAAGCGTGGGCTATAGTCCCTATCTATAGTCTGGGGCAGGACAGCCATGATGCCATGTACGAGGCGGCACAGGTAAGAGCGTCACAAGCAAGCAGCAGCAAGCAGAAAGTAGCACCCACGCGCCACACCAGTTGTTTGGTTGCTGCATATGCTTGCTGCCTTCTTCCTGCCAGGCCTGGTGTCATACTGCAGCAGGCACTGCAAGGTAGTGTCCGCATTGACCTTAAGTACCCAGGTATTTAGGTAGGTACATGCATGTATGCAGCATGCATATCAGACTTCCGAGGTCCCGACTTCTTTAATTAATATGTAGGCACTTACATGTTACTAGGGAGGGAGGTAAATGTATGTAGTAAAAGTACATAGCCTTGGAGATCACTTACCCCTAATCAGGTACCTAGGTAAGTACCTACTTACCTCCTATACGTAGGTACCTATACCTGAGCTTTCTACATGCATTCACCTTCCCATTGCTCTCTGCAGAAATATTAGATAAGTACCTAGTAACCTAGGGTAGGTTATCAGATACAGCACACCATATAAACGTCAGGTGCAAGGACCCAATGACTTCCACCAGCTCCTGTACCACCATCCGTCACAATGAATCACAACACGCCGTTTTCTATTTCCTCGGCGCTTGACTTCCGTGCGACGGGTGGCTCCTTCGCTAGCTAGTGTCACACCTCGTCTTGACGTCCACAAACGTACTTGGCATCAGAAAGGGAGGGCAAAGGCGCAACCACCTCTACACAGCTGACTACTCCCTGAGTCCATTTCGAACCTGTGCCTCGGTTTGCCCCAGGCCGTACTCGCCAATGGGTGGGCCCTAAGTTGCCGTAACCCAGCTTCTCATATAACGAGAGGCCGCCGATGGCCTTGCCATAGGTATGCGCTAAGCTGCCACAGGTTGAGGTTATACTGACCTCAAACAGAAGTGGGATGTATGAGGCAAATCTTAAGGCTGATTGGTTGAGATCAACCGTGACGTGGCTCTATGACACAAAGGTCTCTGATTAAGTAATTAGCACAGACGTAAAACAGAAGCCGACAGTGTTCTGTCGAGGTGTCACACTTGCCATGGCCCGGCCTCGTGAAACCAGGTTTGTAGCGAACCCGACTTCGTTTTAGATGAGGAATCATCGTCCAAAAAGTAAGGCTTTAGCACATGTCAGTTACTAGGTCAGGGAACTAAAAGAACAGGCGAATATACATAGGTGGATGTTAGACAGTTGAGAGATAAAGGAACAGGGTAACAGGAATACAGCTAACATCCTGACACATAGAGAAGTTAGATCATAGGTAGACTAAGTAGTCATTTCGCATGTTTTTTACACATTGCCCAGCTTTACCCTTAGATTTATTGAACTTGCTTGCGCTTGGAAGTAAACTGTGTGCCCAATATAGAACAATCGCCCCTTGGCTTGGTGAAAACATCTCTGAATTGTCAGGCTCTGACTCAATGCCCAAAGTCAACACAAGGTACCCTGTAGTCATATATACTAAACCAGTCCCGGTTAATGAAAATTGGCTTGTTTTACTTGGATAATATATGAAACCTACCTAGTAAGTTCTTTGCACCTAAGTCAAAGATTACGTCTATAGAAGGAACGTGTAGCACATTCAAGAATCAGTCATAGCATAATTACAGAAACCGGACACGGAGGCAAGAACAAATCGAGAGTTTCTCCTCACCAAAAGGAAAATAGCACAAAAGCTATCAATACATCAATGGAAACAAACCAAGCAGAATCCGGGCATCCGCATTTCCCAATTACTCGTTCCAAGTTCAATCTCTCTCCTTCTGCTCTCCAATATCTTCACCAAACCAAACCTAAAATACAACCACCCCAGCTTAAACTAATTCTCCCCCTTCTTCTTCCAGAAGCTACGCTTTCTAGCAAGCACCTTCCTACAGCGCCCCAGGAAAGAAGCTTTGGGGAGCCGCTCACTAGGCATTGCAGTAGAGGGCCCAGCAACACCGGCTGCAACATCTGCAACACTTACGACAGTTGCTCCAGCCGCAGTAGAAGGAGCTGTAGATACAGTAGCGGGGTTCTTATCGGAACTTTCGGCTTCGAACTCTAAAGCCATGCGTAATATTTCCGCTTGTGCTCGCGACAGCGGGTTATTGGGGGTCGGGGGTCGTGCAGCAGCGGCGGCGGCGGCGGCAAGGTACGGGGCGAATGCCCTCTGATGTCTTTGCTTGTGCAGGGTAAGCCATCCCCCAGTGTCGTCATCAACATCGCCGTCATCAGCGTCAGTGCACGCGCATGCATCAGCAGCCTCGACGTCGTACGGGTTGACTAAAGCGTTCGAAGCCCCCGGCGAACAGGGATGGGAGAAGTCTCGGACAACCATTCCCGGACATTTCTTGGAGACCTCGAGAACACGGCCGGTCTCCTAGATCGCGGCTGTAGAACCCGAGGCCCCCTCGGTGGTGCACTGACGACGTTTTTGTGCCGGAGGTAGTGGCGGAGGGTAGTTCGGCGGTGGGCACGGTGGCGGGAGGAAGTGGCTCCTAATATTTGAAATTTGGACTAGAGAGGCGCGATGTTAGTTTCTAATATTTCATCCTACCTAGTAGACTTAAAAGAACATAAGAGACTGTAAAAAACGCTGGTGAGACGTACCTTGGCCCTTACTTACGCGGTGGGGGGGATTTAGTGCTGCTAATACCTTGACCGGTGTCCCAATGATTTCTTTATTCTCATCGTGGCAGTCCATCGCAGTAGAAATAAATGAGAGGTGTGGGGTTGCGCGTAGAGCGTATCGTGGGCTGTACTGGTTTTCTGGTCGAAGATGCTGTTGCCGGCGTGGTAACTTTTTATTGAACGAAGGAACCAAAGAAATAGTGCTGGTGGCTCCAAGTGAGTGGCGTTTGGTTTTAATAGCAGTGTTAGCTGGAGTGGAGAGATTGGCATAGAAAGACGAGGTCGGAGCATTGAGAGAGGAAGTGCGTTTAGGTGGCAGTATAGACAGACTTGCCCGCTTCTCGGCGTGGAATGTTTGCGTGGAAAACGAATTGGGTTGAGGGTCTGCTTGCCACTGGAGATGTAATTTACAATACACCTGGGGTGGCAAGTTGTTTTGATGCAACCCTAGCGGGTGTGGTTCGGTTGCGGTAGGTAACGACGGTAATGTTGTCCGAGAAGCTGGGCTCTGCCTATCAGTTCCGTCGCCCATCAGTTCATTTATTAGCTGCAGGGTCGGCACAGGACTAGTATTCGTATGAATACTTCGAGAGGCATGAATTGGAGCATCTTTGTGAAATCTAAGGTAATTCTACACGAGTGAGATTAGTGTCAAAAAAAAGCAAGAATAGAAAATTCTCTCCGCTCGCTTAACATAGATAAAAGGTATTTACTAGGAAATATTCAAGTGAAGTTTCAATAATTATGCTTGCTTACCTTTAATTCTTGTGAAAATCCTTGGGATTTCTCCCACATCTTCTTCTTGGTACCCTCCTCGACCTCACCATCTGCGGGATTTGGCGAGGAAGACCTTCTTGACACGCTCAGGTCTCCAAATGAAACAACTCTCTTTAGAGTATTCATGGCTATTCCTACTGACTTGCAATGGCTTAGTAATAATGCTCCACGCCTGTCATAAAGTAACTCGGGTCAGGATTATCGATAGATGGACCGAATTTCCATGACCAATGTTAGAACACGTTTGTCCTTTTGAATGGATAGGGGCAAAAAATAAGTACAGTAGTTGATGAGTGCTAGAATTAGCTGGGAGGCTGGATGAGAGAACAGCCTAAAGGAGAGTAAACTAGGAGTGCTTCTTTTAAGAGAAAAAAAGGCTCAGTACAACTGACAATTGACCTGTCAAGTACAATTAGAACGGATTCAGATGAAGGCCGGTGTGTTAGAAATGCAAAAGAGAAAGGGTATTTGGCTACTCAGAGACCGGCTGGATATTCTTCACGGTGGGCGTTATGTTTCCGAGAGTCTCCAGAGTCCCTGGAGCTTCTAGAGTTACACTATTTCTACCAACTCTTCTTATATAGATGCATTTAAGTACTGTGGAGAACTAATGGGATAGTTGTTGTGAATAGTGAATAAAGCCTCTCCATCCTCCTTTCTTATCGACTCATCACCCGCTATCTAATCCTTAGTGAATACAAGCTCATTACTTAAAATGAAAATGGTATGATAGCACTGATTTGCATAATCATTAAATATAGGTCTATCCTCAGTAAGACCTGGTGTCGAAGCTGACTTACACCCACTATCTCCTCTTTTCCCCGAAACAACGTGCCTATCCCCGATTACCCCCGATTCGCCCAGAAGCAAGGATTGAACCACAGTCCTGGAATTGGCCTCAACTACTATGTAGTTCCTAACCAGTATAGGTTTAGTTTAAGGTATGTACCTAGGTACAGTCTTAGGTTAGTGTGGCTTTACACAGTGGGTACGCAACGTATCGTGCGTTTTCTCCTTTTGGCTCCCTCCCAATGTCGCGGTCCCAATGTCGCGGTCCACTTGACGCTACATTACTTGTACAACACCTCTTCATACCAGGACATGTGAAATTTTGGAACATTCTTCGCTCTTGGGCATTAGTGCTGATGACCATGTTCACTCGACACGGGGCTCGCTTTAGGATACCCACTGCGTCCAATCATCAAGCTAGATTCCTACCCCAGACGCGCCGTGTTTGGCCCCCACTTCGGCGCTGTTTCTCTTCTACGCGGGTTGTTCGGGATTCGGCACCCATCTCTGAGCCTGGACGGCCCCCAAGGCGCGACGATGCTCCACAGTCTCTTTTCTTGAAGGCGGCAGAGTCCGCTCTCACTACCTTAGCCTCGGTTCTGGTACTCGGCTTGGGATTTGCTGCTGCTGGTTACGCGTATCACAGGGCATACAAGAACTTGCAGCTCCAGAAGATCGAAAATGCCTTCCAACCAGGTGATCCCGTGTTGGAGTTGGCCGCCTTCGGCAAGGAGATACCATCTCCGCCCATGCCCCAACATTGGGTGCAGCGTGCGGAGCAAAGCAAGATAGACGCCATCATCGACGGTTCTGAAAAGGGACACTATTATCTCATCATGGGCGACAAGGGTTGCGGCAAGAGCAGCATGCTACTAGAAGCAATGCGGAAGATTGAAGGCGAAGGTTGCGCTATGTTCGAAGCTCATTCCGACCTGGAAGTGTTTCGGATACGCCTTGGCAAAGCTCTTGACTAGTAAGTAATTCTCGGAACCATTTTCTTCTTGTTCTGGCGGCTTTTTCGGCACAAGATTTCCTGTTTGGGGACACGAGAGTGTCTAGAAGGTTCCAGTAGCTTCTGAAACCTTCACAAGATACGTTCCAAATGACTATAACTGACTCCGAGTGTTGCAAAGTGAGTTCCATGAAGATTATATTGGCGGTTACTTTAGTGAACGCGGTCCTCGGGATACCACCGCCCTTCTGGATATTGAAAGAGCAATGAACAAACTCGAAAAGGTTGCTCTGCGGCACCGTGAGAGAAAGAGCAAGCCTCTCATTCTCATCATCAACCAGACACAGTTAATTCGAGACGACCATGATGGGCGTGACCTCCTCGAGCTCCTCCAGCAGAGAGCAGAGCAATGGGCTGCCGCAAACCTGGTAACGATGATCTTCAACACCGATGACTACTGGATTTTGGAATTTTTTAAACAGCTGGCTACAAGATTGGAGATAATCCCCGTGGATGACTTGCCCAAACAACAAGCCTTGTCCGCACTACAGCGGTATCGATTCCGTTACTATAGAGAAATTCTTGACAAACCTATTCTAGAAGAGGTTTATGATCGTGTTGGTGGTCGTCTTTCGTTCTTGAACAGGGTTGCCAAATCTCGCAATATGCTGGACGCATGCGATACCATCAAGGTGTGTATAAGAATTTCCCGTGCCTGATCCGTTAGTCTCCTTGTTTCGTATGGCCTGGCAAGTTCTATGACGGGGGACTTAGAGATATGGACTAACACGTTTCTATGCGCGTCAGGAGGTCGAGAAAACCTGGTTCTTGAATCAATGTTGGATCCTCGGGTCTGAAATGGATGATGATGTGATGGATCAGCAAAAATGGGCTGTAAGTTATACTTTGATCTACCTTAAACATATGAAGCGCGTTCCTAACTCTCTGAATATAGTCAGCGGCTATGGTACTCGCACAGGCTCTCGTAGACAAAGAAGAGGAGAGTAAGGAATTCTCGGAACCATTTTCTTGTTCTTGTTGGCAATTTTTAGAGCACGATTTCCCTCTTAGGGCGGCAGAGTGTCTAGAAACTCCTGAAAGCCTTACCATCACGCTCTAAATGGTGATAACTAACCCGAGTGTTCCAGTGGACAAGACATACGACGCCGAGACAGGCCACATGCTTCCCAGCTACCCAATGCATAAATCCCAGCAGATCATGACGAGATCCGATTTCATCCGGGAGCTTGACCGGCTAAATCTGTTCACTATTACGAGCACAGCCCAGGTCCGCGCAAGTTCTGTACCGATGCACCGAGCCTTCAAAGAAATCTGCGCCGAGCCTGGCTTCCGCCAGTTCCTCGAGGATACACTTCAGCGAATCTCAGATATTGAGAGTTTAGGCCGTACTAGGGAATTAGTTGCCAAGGACCTCGTCCTTGGCGGAAAGTATGAGATCTCTAAAGCACAAGACAGGAGCGGCAAACTTGAAGTTACGTTAAAGCAGAAGGAGGAGGATGACGACAACAACAAGAACTAGACGAAATATGGAAACGTAGATGATTGAAGCACTACGGAGGAATCTCTGTAATGAGAGCCATGACTTGCTGCAGCGTCAGCATTCATTTCATTTGTGTGTATTGATAAGGTGTACATACTGTTTTGCTACTGTACAATACTGCATGATCTCGACGGATAGACGGGAATCAGGGGAATGTAGATGATGTGGTGGCCCCTTCGCAGGCTGGTTTCATGTAACTACAAATTTAAGAACGATTATTTTTAATACACTGCTAGATTTTTTTATGTAACATCCTCATCAACCTCGGATCTAACCTATAGCCACTTCGCCACATATCATTCCTCTCTTTCATATTGCGCCATTGAGCTGACGGCTCTATGGTAACTGAGATATAGCTGGCCACCGCCGCCTGATTATGCGTAACAATTAGCAATGCTAGAATTATTAACAATAGCCCTTCTGATACACACCCGGTCTAGAGAAGTGTAATGCTTATCGTTACGATATTCCAATGAGCGAAGTATCTCGTTCAAGATTGTTGATATTCCCCATTTCTACAATACACTCTAGAGTAGATGTTTTGTATATCTTATCTTATTGTAGATATTTCCAGCTATTCATGAAACTACGGTGCACTAACCCCGGTGTCCGCACATGCGTAGAGGCGTTAGGAATTAAGATAGCCTGGCATATCATGCAGATAGACATTTGGCTACATCGATTAAACTCTCAACCATGGCTGGCGGAGCCGTGCCTTGTCATAAACTTAATTGACTTTCGAATCCCTTTCCTCGAAGGATGCAACTCAACTTAGGATGATATGTTCATACCTCCTGTACCTAGCGTTGAGCTGAAGTTTTGCCATACAGTGAGATAGCCAAGATGTGATGTTCATTCGCGATCGCTTAAGCTTAACAATGAATCCTTTTTCATATCGATCTTTGATGACTTTCATTGGCCCAATTGTTGTGTTGTAAAATCTCTACCTTCGCGTTTAACCTCTAGCACTTACAAATATAATTTAGTACGTGAGAGGGGATTCAATTTTGGCTCTGCGCACTGACAACAAGAAAATGATCGAGTTCGTGATAGCGTAAAGTACATCGGCTCACTCGCCCTCGGAACCGGTGAGGATTATTGCAGAAGAGCCTTCAACCAACCAGGAATTATTTCGGAGAATCGCTACAAGCTTATTTCTTTCAGGGAGGATAACATCCATCACACATTAGCCATTTCGATACGCACTGTATACGGGTGTTGGGGTAATAGGACAGTCCCGTCGAACCACCTCCTTGTCTATATACTATATATACATGATGTCATGCCCGAGTCGTGTGCCACCCCGCACAAGTGACGTTTCGTCTTTCCGTCTCACATCACCATTGTGGTTATATTCTGACCGCAGGCGTTATTAAGAGGCACTCATGAGAAATAATTAGACCGCCGAACCCCGAACAGGTAGAAGCGGTTACCATGTCGTATTTAGGGGGCCCGGACCAGTACGGCAGCCCCGGCAGCGTTCTGCAACCGTCGCCAGTTCCATCTACTGTGTCGTATCGCGTCCCTGTGCAACGCGAGCTGCTCGACGTTGGCATTTTCAAGGACACCATCCTCCCCAGTCTCCAGCTCCATGCGCCGTTGGCCCTCGTAGCCTATGGTGTTGGTAGGGCGACGAATAGCGTTGAAGCCAAGGACTGGCTGTGGTCACTTGCACCCGTGGCGAATGGCTGGTGGAGCGCCGTCGGGACAAAGGTTTATCGACGAAGGTTAACATTCAAGCAGGCGTTTGGTACCCTGTCGCGGCCAGAGAGGTTGTTACTGACGGGGGTTACTCTCTGGGGCGGCCGTCTCTTCTACCGCATCGCCAGTCGGAGCATCCAACGACGAAGCCAGGGAAAAGGCAAAGATGACCCCAGATATGAGGCCGAAAAGGCAGAGAAAGGATACTGGAATAAGGCCTTGTTCACTCTGTTCTTGCCCGAGGCCCTCATTCAAACAATCATCTCCCTCCCGCTTGCGGCACCTTTCCGCCACCAGGGCGCTGCTCTGACCGGGTACCACCCTGCTCTTCAAGCGCTGGCCGTGGGACTATTCTGTGCTGGGTTTACCCTGGAGGTTCTGGCGGACGTTCAGCTAGCTAAGTTCAAGGAATCAGCACACGACCAGACGTCTGTGTGCAAAGAGGGCGTATGGAGTTTGGTTCGCCACCCCAAGTAAGCACCAGGCGCTATCTTATGCCCATTTCACGAAGACGGTGTTAACAGATACATAGTTATCTAGGGGACACCCTCGTGCATCTCTCCTTCCCATTGCTGTTGTACGGATCCGACATGCTTGCGCCTGTCGAGGTGCTGGGGGCTCTCGCCAACTACGCGTTCTTACGCTATGTCGGCGGCGACAAGGAGAACGAGCGGCACCAGGTGAGGCGATATTCGGAGTCCAACCCAGAGAAATTCGCCGACTTCCAACGCTTCAGGGAGACGCATAACTCGGTTTGGCCCAAGACTGATGTGCTGACGAATGCATGGCTGTGGACAGTGGTTGGTGCTGGTGCCGCAGGGGCCGCCTTGGAGCAAGTGTTCCAGTATATCTTCTGAGGGCAGTGCGTTAATTGATGCCGAGAATGTCAATCTTTTGGGAGCTGGTTTCTTTCCTGTGGCTAATCTAAATATCCTGTATCGTACATGGAATAATGAACGCATCACTGAAGATGGCATCAAGTATCAGGTTCGAGGTAAGGTTCGGAGGCGCTATGAGCAACTATAATATATGCGCAATGCTGGTGTTAGGTGCATGGTGATGTCCATTTACATGTAGATCCATCTGTAGCTAGGACACATCCTACTGAAGTAGAGCTACGATCTTGAGAATATAAGTAGTGTCCATACAGCTGTTATAAAACATCTCTGGTTGGCTCAGAGCATCAGTCTTCCATAGTATATGATGCGATAGTATAGGCAGTATTACAGTTAGGTACGTGGAACGCTTGTTTATTCGTACTGTACGGAGTACTGCTCCCCAACATAATCAAAAGTGGGCCCTTACTGTTGCCTACCTAGGTACGGTGAGAAAGGTGGCAGCGCACCGCCACAGTGGAGCCCTTGCCTTGCAGTACTGTAGGTACTGTAGAAGGCAGTTCTCACATACCCCTCCAACGCAGCTGATCACCAATGAAAGGGCACAAAAGCCATAATGACGCAGGCTCCCTAGACCTGTTGCCCTGGTAAAGATCCCTGCTGGGTCCCTTCCTGCTTGCTGCGTCCCCCCAAAAACAACCTCAAAATATATATAAACCACAACCACTTCTCTCAACATACACCATCGCAGTCGCCCTGATCATCACAGCTCATATTTTCTGCATGATCTCGTAGTCGGGTTTGGGCTACATCGTGTCGGCACGCCACTCGACCACTCGACGAACGAGCACCATGTTTGTCCTCAAGAATGGTAAGTTAAGGTTTTGCCCCTCATTCACCTAAACACCTTTTGTTCGCAGTTATTTCTTTTCCCACTTCCGCTCCCGTCTCCACCTGTTCTCACCATTAATCTCTTATCCTAAACCCCGTACCCCGTGTTTGGTACACCGTGTGTGCTGCTATCTAGAAACTTTGCTAACGGTAACGTCATTGTCCTAGTCGGCAAGCTCCTCTTCGGCAGCAACAGCCAAGAGTCCATGATCGAACTGCCCCAGGGCCAGCTCTATCTTGTCCGGCCACTCTCTCCTAAAGGCTACTCCGAACTCATATTCAAGGACGCCGCCATCCGCATTCGCCGAACCGGCCAAGACTTCCAATACCAATTAGTTGTCCAACGCGTCTACGAGGAGGGCGAGGCTGAGTTGTTGGCCGAGGAGGAAGGCGAGGACGCCGAGATCGATGCGCTCGCCGCCGAGCGGGACGAGAAGACCTTCCTCCTTGACGAGGCCGTTCATTTCCGCGTCGAGCGCCGCACCAGTGGTGAGAAGGTGCTCGCGTGGAAGGACCTGAGCGGTGACGTCGGTGATCTATACGAATTCGTCTGCGACCCTTCAGTCCAATCCGCACAGGTTGACACCTTCGAGCGTATCGCCAGGCAGTGCCAGTACGAGCGTAAATACCGCAAATACCATACCACCGCTTCTGAAGCCGATTTGAAGCAGTTCGAGTTTGACGACGACGAGGAGCCTATTCCCCAGGCTAGCCCCATCCACAGCCCCGTCCTCGCGCGGTCTATCGAATCTGCCGACGCCATGTTCCAGCTGAGGAACGAGGCTAACGTGGGCTCCAAGAGGGACGAGGCTTGGCACATCGATCCAGTTTCCGCTAGCCCTGAGCCCGAAGAGCCTCGACAGCCCGATACACCGGTCCACGCATCTCATCCCAAGGCGCCACCGAGCGCTCCACCCCAACCCGAGCCCCGAGAGATCCTCTCCCACGAGTTGGCCGAATTGCATTTTTTCGATTTTCAGTCCGGATCCTTCATTCTCCGCGACGCATCCGTCGCCGCACAGGTCTCCGATATAGGAAACTGGAGCTACTGGCTACATATTGCCAGCAAGGATCAACAGTGGTTAGGCATTTCTGTTGTGGCCGACATGAACCCGGTATTTAACTTTGAGTTTCTGTCATTCATCTTCAATCAGTTCACTGAAGATGGGTCGGCCTACTCCTGGCTACTGAGATTTAAAGACCAAGACACCCTCGCTAGATTTCAGGAGGGACTTATGCAGGCGCTGTGGGAGCAACTCAACGAGCAAAAATGGTCTAAAGTCAAGGAACGGGAACGCCAGTATGTTCTAGATGCCTTCGAGGACTTGAAGATGGAAGACGCTCCCATCGAAGAGGAAGAAGAGGAGTCTGAGACCGACGAGGCCGACGATGATAGAGCCACAAGTGAACATTACGACAGCGACGAAGAAGAGGATGATGTGGAGACACAGCCCCAGGATGACGAAATCAATTCTGGATTGGCCGTGGGATACAAGCACGACCGGTCCTTCGTGGTTCGAGGTTCCAAGATTGGTGTCTTCAAACACCACCCGAATGACCGCCTAGAGTTTTCCACCAACATCTCGAAAGTTGAGACGCCAAAGGGCGAATTGTTCAGCCCCCAGAAAGTCATGCTACACAATGAAGACCGCAGCATGATCTTGCAGAAAGCCGACGACCCTCATAAGCTATACCGCATGGATCTCGAATACGGCAAGGTCGTCGACGAGTGGAATGTACACGAAGACATTCCAATCCTCGAGTTCGCACCCGAGAACAAATTTGCGCAAATGACCCATGAACCTACTTTTCTAGGTGTCTCGAAGAACGCCTTATTCCGAGTTGATCCTCGTCTATCTGGTGCCAAGCTTGTCGACTCCCAACTCAAACAGTATGCCTCCAAGAACGACTTCTCTGCTATATCCACTACAGAGAAGGGCTACATTGCGGTGGCGTCTAATAAGGGAGATATTCGTCTCTTCGACCGCCTGGGAATCAACGCAAAGACTCATATCCCGGCGCTCGGCGAACCCATTATTGGTCTAGATGTATCTGCCGATGGCCATTGGGTTCTGGCAACGTGCCGTACATACTTACTCCTCATCGATGCTATGCAGAAGTCGGGAAAGAACGAGGGCAAGCTGGGCTTCGAGAAATCGTTCGCAGCTAATTCAAAGCCCCAGCCGCGCCGTCTCGCACTGACTCCCGAGCACGTAGCCCAATTCCACCACGAGACTGGCCAAGGTGTTTCGTTCACACCAGCTCGATTCAACACAAGCCAGACCGCCGAAGAGTCGTCGATCATCACGGCTACTGGACCTTACATTGTGGACTGGAACTTGAAGAAGGTGATCCGTGGTGCCAAGGCCCCGTACATCATCAAGCGATACACGGAAAACGTCAAGGCCGATGACTTCAAATTCGGGTCGGACCAGAACGTCATCGTTGCTCTTCCCAATGAAGTTAATATGATTGGCAAGAACAAGTTGAGTCGACCGACGCGAGAGAGCATCGCAGGCGACTTCCAACGACTTGGCACCCCACGACGCAGCTCAGGACGTATAGGTACGCGCCAGAGTGGACGTTATAAGCTGGGTAGGGATGACGTCGTAGATTCTCCTTTCTAGTGAGATGAGCGTGTGAGGGCAAAGGGTTATTGTTTTTTTCTTTTGGTCCGGTAGATGAGACATGGGTAATGGGTTTATGAGGTTTACGGTCCAGTACACAGAGCAGGCAGGGACTCTGCTACGATAATACCCCGGAGTTAGGGCAGAACACAGGTCGATGTCGCGCATGTTATGAGAGCGCACGAATTGCTTCTACAGGAAGGGTTTTGAATGTTCCGTAAGTAGCTAGCTAGCTATGTAGTACCCAATCGATGCTATCGAATATGTTCCCAGTATGTTGCTCTATTTACTATAGACAATGAAGTCATGAGTCTTCAAGGCTAGATTATCACGATCTGACAAATCCGAAGACTATCCCAGCGGCCACTAGTGCTGATCTACTGTACTGTAAGACCTGCGTGGCCAAATAAATAGGGAGCCGTAGGGCCACCAATGACATTGAAGGGGTCAATATACCGTAACTTGACATTGCATAGGATGATCGGCAAAGTGTCGTTTCTTCTCCACTACACAGCCGAGCGAGGCCTCTCACCGTGGTTGTCGGAACACCCTTGAACATAGTCCTGAGCTTGGCGTCGCCATCACAGCCCCGCTTATGGTAGGGGTTGCACTTGTTGCTTGATGATAGGTAGCTGAGTTGAAAGGTCAAAGCAACCGATTCACCTTGTGGGAAATATCATCTTGCCCCAGAACAAATAATACCAGAATCCAGAAGTGTGGCATCTTGTATAATCAGTCAAACTAGACGAATTACCAGCACTAGCCGAGCCTCGAAAACCTGGTCAGAAAGACGATAACCTAGCACATCTTTCTCAGTTAGGAATCTCCCCGTTCGTCTATGAAGGAAAACTATCGAGGGTTCAGGCGATTGATTGTTCACATAGCGCTCGGATGACCCAATCGACGGATGAGGCTACTACAACTCCGGCGACGGCCCAAGCCGAATCCGAACCCCCTCGGCGGCATTGCTGGGAGTGCCTCCGACGCCGGCTCGTCTGCGACTCAGTGCGGCCGATCTGTAATCGGTGCCGCACCAATGGTATAGTTTGTCCCGGCTACGGCGAACAGCAGCCGTTGCGCTGGGTCAAGCCGGGACGGGTGACGGCGCGCAACCGACGGCGAACGAAAGCCGGGGCCGGTAAAAAAGACTCGGATGAGACCAGCGGCGACGCCGAAGCTGTCAATGTCAAGACGGTGGCGCTCCGGACCACCTCGACGAACCGGGGCTTTAATCCCGAGGATGGCGAGTCTCAGAGCAAGTTCGGTGCCCGGACTCTCTTCTCCATCATGCAGCCCAAGCTCGTGGACTCCATCATGCGATACGACATCTCATGCGACAACTTCGCCGGTCTCCAGGCATCGTACGACTGCAAGTTGTGGCCCCAACACCCTAGGTCTCTCGTGCTACTGCTACTAACATGGGTGGATCACGACTAGATAATGTCGAGATATACGAGCGGTCCTCGCCGCTTCGTCTGCTCGGAGACACACGTTTCATGCTGCCCCTGGCAACCATCGCGCGGTATCTCCCAACGCCGATCAGAGGGCTCTTTGTTCTGTTCGCCATCGCACACCAGCTGCACAAGTTGCCTCGGGATGTGAGCGAGAACGTGCGGCTTCAAGCGTGGTCGGCGGTCGGCTTTTGGAGCTGTCAGGTCATACGCGCCCTCAATGAAGATATCGCCGAAGAGAGCACACGTGCTAGCGATGGAACTATGACAGGTGTTCTAATGCTGATGCTAGCCGAGGTAAGTTGGGGCGGTATTGGACTCCTCGTCCCACTATCTATTTTCGTTTTACTTTGGATTAAGTGATGGGAAAGGAAACAAATGGGAGGAACCGAGTCAACGATCTTCAAATTAGATGCTAATCACTATGCCGTAAATACAGCAGCAAGTACAGCCCTCCTCTCGTTGGCGGTTTCACTACTGCGGGGGGCTGATGAAGATGGTCCGGCTCCGCGGCGGCGCTGAGAAACTCTGGGATGAATTGCCTCACATGCGGAGTGTGTATCTTACATGGATATTGTAAGTCCATGACCCAAAACGTTTAGGTGACTAAGTCTACTTCGCCTCGCGCGATGAGCAGACGAAAAACAAAAACAACTCATCAAGCGGCAACTCGAGCCACTCGCTAATATTCCGATGTGCAAAAGAGGCGAGGTCTTCGCCAACACGACCAGCCCAAGCCATGACCAGCTCGCCGAGCTCACACACCCTAAGAACACCGGCTTCCTGCAGAGGGCTTGGGGCGACGGCGTTCCGGAGGTCTACATTGGGTCGATATGCCCCCCCTTGCTCTTCACCACCATAAACCAGATCAACCACCTACGCGCACTGGCAACTTGCGGGATAGCCACTTCATATAGTGCCATCTCTAACCCCACCGTGTCCTCTTCGTCGTCCTCATCTTCATTTCTATCATCGTCATCCCCGTCGTCCACCTCCGAGGACGACCTACCGGTCTACACCGACGCGCAGACGCTCCTGGGCCGGTTGCTCGGCTTCTCACCGCAGTCTTATTCCGAGGCGAACGGCAAGCCCGCCATGCGAGACAAGTGGCTCCTCGTGGGGCGGATCTATCAGTCGGCCGCGGTGCTCTTCTGCATTCTCTCGCTGCAGAACGTCCTGTTGCTGCCGGACAGCCTCGAGCTCTCGAGGACTTTGCGATCGCACTACGACCGTCTACTCATAGACCTCAAGGAAGGGTTCCAGTACGTCGGTTTCAAAAACTGCTTCTTCTGGCCGCTCGTGGTGGCCGGGGCGGCCGCGGTGCGCGGCTCTGTTTTCGAACGCACCTTCATCACCGACTTGATGCGTGACGCTGTTAAGGACATGGGCAGCTCGATGCCGCTCCTCGCTCGCAAGGTGCTGGTGGCTTTCTGGGAGTCCGGGAAGACGGGGTGGGATGACTGCTTTGATCAGCCTTATATTTTCATCATGTAGATGGCGTTCAGCTTTTAAGTGCAAACATGATGGTTATTTTTAAGCATGCTGTTTCGGATACAGCCCGGCCAGTTTTTATACTTGTCGAGAATGTGTGCGAGGGGTGGTTGGAGGAACAGGCACGGCGTTTGATGAATAAATTGAACCTTCTTTCTGCGCATCCGCCAGTATAATCCTCGACTCCATAAGTACACACGGTATTCAGAAAAGGATCATCGCACACTTAACGCAAAGCACTTAGATTTATGTATCTTGGAACCAGGTGGTAACAGTGCTGCATCTCATTGTCACAACTTTTACGTTGATGTAAATGAATAGGCGTAAGACTGTATTGTATTGTATGAGTGGTGCCAACACTGACTTGAGTCTATGGATTACGTCGTCTAAGGAACACAGTACAGTCATCTCCACAAGCCAATACTCTCCCAGATATTCCCCTTCTGGGGTAGAAAGAGCACCAAAGGTATCAAAAGGCGTCCCCGTGCATGGCCTAGTCGGTGATAGAACAATGGGAGAATGAAGTCTTACCTCCTAATCTACACAACGGGTGTAAAATAAGTATATAGTGCCCTAGCGTGTGTTCTTATCTAGCTGAGTAAGAGAATAATGTGCCAATATATGGAGATACAAGCACAATGATGTGTTGGCACATCGGTCTCTTCATTCCGTTAATCGGCTGTTCTATATAATATCGGCCGTGCGCCTACATGAATAGCAACCGTGGTAACGCGAGAGTATGCTTTCGCAACCATGCAAGTAAAATGTATACGGATCTGCCCCAGAGAGAGAGAGAGAGAGAAAGGGGGCATGTAGAGGCTAGCATGCCCGTCTAGCGGTGCAATCTGGTCTCACCGCTGCGTTGGTACTCAGCGAACCGTGGTACGACAGTTGATCGGTGCCAGTATAACATAGTAATACGGCGAATGTACTTATGATTAGACAAAGACCAGAGCGAAGGAGTTTGGCGCCCGTAGTCGGATGCATATTTCAGAGTGATCGCGAGCTACGGCGTTTGCTACATCGCGACAGGATTGCATTCGTTCCGCAGAGGAAAGCGTTTATTGTGCTCTGGATATCACGAACGGGTCTATTGGGGCGAGCCGGAGACGGACAGAGCAAACGGAGTCAAAATGATTTGGAATTGTACGAGTTATGTATGCGCCGCCGATCTCGTACGTCCCAGCCCGACCTCTGGGAAAGCCTCGCCCTTCCCACTACGGGTTATACAACCCGCATTACCCGGGAGAAATGAAAGGCGCATAAATTAATTGGAGATTATTGAGTGCCGATGCGGAGTATGCAGGTAGGAGGACCAAACATAGTGTACAAGGCTGGTGTTGCCGCTAATGTGGTAGGTATACATGTAGCCCGTCGACTGATGAATCACGACGACTTGTAGGCAGTGTCGTTGGAGGTGATTTCAGGTCGTTTCAGCAGCAATACTTTACTATACCACCATGTGGACAAGACCGTAGGGGTACGCCTAATGAAGATAAAACAACACCCATTGCTTGATCAGTTCCGATATTCTACTCGCTACGTCCGGTGACAACGATCCATGGCACCGGGCGGCAGAGTACTTCTACTGAGATGACATAGGCTGACAACATGCTAATAGGTTAGTTAGGTTATCTGTAGTTCTCATGAGGATATCAAGATGTAACGACATGCCAACACTAAATACTGGCGTACACACCCTATCGCATGCCCGCTATCTGAATCCCAACACGGGATACCATGGGCATTCCAAGATAGCGAACTAGTTGTTAAGTTGTGGCCTGACGCAGGCTTTTGAACCTATTATTGCCAAATTTTCACTATAGACAGGATCCCATCAGATGGCGTGTTCAAATATCGAAGGGAACTTGGCTACTTGGTCATAGTTAACAACCGCGAGTTTGACTGCGAGTCTTGCCCTTATTAAAGTACTATCATTTGACAGCAGATCGCCCGCTGTCAGGAATTCTTTATCAGCCCCCGCATGGACGGGGCAAAGTTTGATAGTAGTGTATGATCTCAGGCTGGTTGTATTGGCCATGACTATCCGAGTAGCTCCCTTGAGATGGCGATGAGCCGACACCTCGATCTGTTGGGGTGACATTAGATGGTCCTTAAGGGGGTAACTGAAGACATCGAATAATTAGAGATGGTATCTTGACAAATATTACAGCTGAGATCTCGTATGGCTTCGCATTCTCTAAGACTTTATCAACCCTAGTCATCTAGAAGAGTAGAGTTCACATTCTCGATTGTTCTCTAGATGGAGACACGCGAAATCGATCTAGGTCTCGTTCTTCATGACAGCTCGGTGAGTTTTGCTGAAATATAAGCAATATTGATATCGCTGCTCGATAATTGGCAGCCTGCGCTCGTCTATTCCGGTTCTGGGGCGGCTCGTCAGTCTAATAGCACTCTTGTTTAGTCCAACATTGCCTAGTTTGGGTTCAAGAGCACGCGGAAGTTAACCTTGTGTATAGTATCTTCCCAACAGGCTAAAACGACACCCTGCATCTCAATGAAGCAAGCACCCTTGTGAAGCATACCTACATATCAATGTGCTGGGGCAGATACACTACCTGTCGTGACTCTGTCATACGCGATACGTGGAGGTTTACCACGAGTGAGAAGGAAGGGCTGCCTGGATCCGACATGGCCGACTGTGCCATGTATTTGGAATTCGAAGTGGTGAAAGCTAGTGAAAAAGCGCAGAGCCAAGTCGGATTTGATTGGGTGACGCCACGATTTGACAACCCATCCACTCTCACTTACCCTTGCATCTTCGTCAACCTCCCAGGCTGCATCATAACCGACAAATCTTTAGGACAACACCAGTTTTGTATATATAAACACATTCGAAGTCGTCTCCAACGAACGACTCAGTAAATAAGCACCACGTCATTTCTCGGGCAGAGATTGTTGCTGTGTTTTCTAATTGCCTTGTTGGCATCATCAATTCAAATTATATACGCCGCCACCAACTCCACAAACTACAGTAATCCTTCATTCAATCCTCCTTGCAATCTTAAAACACCACCTCCTCCATCGTCTTGCATTTATCCCCATCGCTTGCAGCATCACAAATCACAAATCACGATCACAGCCACCATGATCTTCGCCGCGATATTGCCCGCTATCACCGCCATCGCCATGTCCTTCACGCGATTCGCAGACGCCGGGCTGGACATAATGCCATGCTCCCAGGCGACAGACGACCCGAACTTCATGATTTCGGACTTCACCGGCGGCATCAGCCAATACACAGGCGGCGAGTCGTTCGCATTCTACCTCAACACCACGTATAATGATTATCATAGTGGGTGCAGTGGATCGATCAAGAAAAACGCGCCCGACAACGGCCTGCAGTGGTGTTCGACGAGAATTCCCGGCTGGAACGTCTCATACGTCATGACCAGCAAGCATGAAGTCCTCATTAACCACGAGTTCCTCTGCAGCCAGGATGATGGCACCGTCGTCGGTGGACACGCCGAGGGCGCAGCGCGCTTACAAGTCAACTCTGCGAAGGACGGAAAGCTTAGCATGCCCTCATCACAGACATTCCCCGCGTCGGTGAAACTTTACTAGACCTTTTGTTTCACTGTTTTTTTCTTTGTATCATCATGAATCAGGCGTCTGAATTGCATTGAGCTGGCGCATGTCGACACATAATACAAGACGCCGCAAAACGTGCGCTAGTCTTTTCAGCGCTCTGCAAACCAAAGCTCAAAGCAGAGCACATTGGTAAACAACAGCTGATAAAAAGACATCCTAAGAGCGTTGTACAACAACTTCCTTGTCTTTTAAATCTAGCAACTACCTAGATAGAGCAAATATACCGTCCGTCGATACCCCGTAAATATAATTCGTTTGAGCAAAATATGTTTCCTGTTTCCTGTTTCCTGTTTCCTGTTAGGTACTGTTCAACCTGTACAGTAGGTCCCTAATTTGGTTCGTTGTCAATGCCTACTGTAATCCTCTTGAGTGGGGGCCAATCGCTCCCCCGAACCGAATGGAAGGACCCTAAAACCCAGTAAATTTGTAGCTGCTGATAGCGTTCCCACACGGCCGCTAATGCGCCTAGGTTAGGTACGTGAAGTAGCATAGTTGATGGCATGAGCCCCAATTATACCTATATGCCACGATCGACGGCGCAGCGGGCTTCAAGTTGCATGCATTAGGCAGTGCGACTACATTAGTGCCAGGTGCGGACTTCGGTACTGCAGCAAGCTATCGCGTACAAGAATATGTGGACAAGTACTTAACGCCACGTTGGTTGGAATCAGACGATCTCGGTTTAGCTACCACTACCAAGACGACACAGAAATACGACAGTGGAAAATCCGGCTCTAAGTAACTGAATTAGGATACGGCGGCAAGACTGCATTCTTCCTGAAGGTGGGTGACAGCGACAATCGCGCGGGAGTACTTGGAATCCTCTAGATGAGTGCCATATAGTCTATAGTATAGTACACTTCAGACAGCACCAACAACGTGGGTATAATGTGTGGCAAGGGATGACTCCCTACGCCTACTTTCTAATACAAGTAAATTACATCTACATTCAAATATTACTGGATTTGCTGAAGTTACCTCTTTGGTCTACCGTAACCCCTAACTAATTGGGCGCCCAGCCTGTCTACTTACTTATTATTATTGATGAAGCTAGCCAGCCATCTAAACCATGGGAGCCTCCCTGACGCTCTCCGTTCGGCAGCCTCAGCGTTTTTTCTATCGTCTTCAATTTCCTCGGGGATGATCTCGCCCCGGAACCGAGCGACCGATACTGCAAGTATTTTCGCCTCTGACTCCAGATCAAATTCGGCCAACAGATCGAACACATCATACCAGTTTCCGTTGCTCTCTGCAACGGCACAGTCATTAACTACCTCGTAGAGCTCTTCAAGCTCCATTTCAGCTGCCACCTGGCATAGGCGCATGATAATCTTGCCATGCGCAACAATTTCATCGCTATTGATTGTTGACGCCATTTGCCTAAGTTCGATCGTCCTTTTGGGCTGATATATACGGGAGATTTCGCCATTTCCTTCGGCTATTATCCGCTTATAAAAATCTACACTATATGCCCTAAAAGCGTAGGCTGGTCGATCGGTAATGGCACTACCATACCTCATTAACTGGGCGACCGTAGGGGAATTCGTGCATCGAAGAATTTCTCTGACAGCGAATGGGATCTCTAGCGGTCGGGGGGGGTTGACCCGGCCGATATTGTCATGGACTAGAGACGGTAGATCCTGCCCATAGGCGTAGTCGGACCCATTAAAAAACTGAACGAAACGCTCGTCGAATGTATACCCGTCTAGCTGTCCGCGCCTAAACGGGACGAGGAGATTGGGCGTACGCCTGCGAAACGGGCGTGGTACGGGGTTTGGCCGGGGCCGGTTACCGGGAAATTCAGGTTCTCCTTCGATATATTCGGCGCCGATTTCTCTCGCGTCGACTGCAGCGGAGGTGCCATGGGCAATGCGAGAATACAACCTATTACTGAGACAATAATCATTAGCTCGACGGTGTGGTGGGTGCAGCTGAACGAGCACCGGATCGATGGCAAAAAAGAGAGCGGCCATTCTTCGAATCTTGGTGAAAGGGATGTAGTCTTTACCATTACCATAGTGGTAATGAATCCCCGCCGTAGGTGGCGTTATGATCCAATATTCAGCCTTAAAGGCGTCGACAACTTCTCGGATTTCCTCCCACGACTCGGGCGTGTCGTAGAGCGCCGGAGATGCGATTTCGACATTCAGCCAATCATAATCAGTAATATACTGCTCATCCCGCATATCAGCGGGGAGATAAACGGATGGGTCTCGTTCGAAACCCCAGTCCGAAAAGTCTCCTAGGTGTATTAAATCTGGATCAGCTAAAGCCTCCTCCCTCGATTGGATAACGCGCGTTCCCCGACGCTCAGCAACAGCACTTGCTATTGTTCGTAGAGCCCTCTCCCGCCCTACTTCAGTTGCGCGATTGGTTCTCTTTGGAACGCCGGGTGGAAGCAGGATTGGTGCGCCTGTAGAATTTTGGAACATGTTAGGCACGTTTAACTCCTGGTCGGCTGTTGCCACACAGATAAGGAATTCGAGCTCTACTCCAAAGCTTGCCTTATTGGTCTCCATTATGTCGATCGCCCTTGCTATGTCTAGCTACTGATGATTGGTGTATTCGAGATGAGTATTTTCCTCTGTTTGCCTGTCGATTGATCGTCTTGTTGTGGTTCTCATTGCAAACCCTGGCCGATTTTATATCATTAACACCACCCTAAACCGTTTCTTTGTCGATATGCCAATAAAAGATAGCTATCAATAATATCCATTGTTTCGATTGTCACTCATTTCTTTAAGGTCTATTCTTTACTCTCTAGCCCACCGTTAGACTTACATCACCACTCTAGTTACAATGTGTTAAACCCAAGGTCTTTAGTCTCACAAATTCCTTTCTAGGTCATTCGATCATCCAACCGAGAAAGATGCACCAATATGTCTAAAATTCCGCGAGTAATTTTATTAATACTCGAAGTGCCCATGTTAGACGTTGCCCCTTGGGGAAATGTACCACTCAACTTATCCGAGCATAATAATTAGATGATAGCAATGAATGGACCTTAATCATAACGTATTACAATGTAATAAGGGTTTGGGAAATATTCAGGTTGCAAATAATCTTCTATAGAGTTAAAGGGATTGTTCCTTATTCTCTTAGGTAGGAGGTATACAGTCTACTATCATACGCATGCGCACCCGGGGGTTTGGCCAAGAGATATGGGCCACAAGGCTTGCAGAAGATCGTACACAACGAGAGCTCATGAGCTGGTAATCTTTCGCGGGTCCTGCCAGATGCGCAAAATTGCCTTTGGCCCCTTTAACCCCCTTTCAGTGGCACGTTCTTCAGCTATTGGACTACTCGATCGTCAGTCACGCTTGTAACGTTCGCGAAGTCAGCTCACAATAATATTAAGCTCTAGAAGACACCGCAGTAATTTCGCTGAAAACAGAGAATGGATGATCTTGTTCTTGTCGATAGGTAGTCTCTATTATATTCACAGGATATTCTGCAGCTTCTAATTAGGAGTAATGGGAGAAGTCTACGATGCCGTCAGGGTGGGTTACAAGACTTGGGTCAGGGAGAGTTCAGAGTTATAAGAGGGTAATAAATTCAGCGGAGTAAATAAATAGCAAACGATTAACTTACGGTGTTTGTTATAGTATTATAAATAGTAAATTGGTGTTGTTGTGTAGGCTATAAATAAGGTTGGTTAGGATCTATGTATTTTGGACAAAAGGGCTAGATATCGTTATAATGTATAAGCAATCGCTCCACAATGGGCAGAGAAAATGCTCTTTAGCTGCTGAAACCCGTGCCGCACCGCTACGTGTGCATCGGCCGAGTTGCGATCACGTGCAAGCTACCTAGGTAGTTTTCACTGCATTCCATACTATATGAAGTCTGGCGCTGGGTTTGAAGACTGGGATCCGTTGGAATCAACTTGGCATGGGCTGAGGTTTACGCAATGAAAAGGAAAGTGGATCACAATGACACCGAGGTTAGGTTTCTAGATGAACTTCCTCAACCCAACCTACCGGATTGGAGTGTTTGTTTGAAGTTGATGAAGGATCGAGCTCCGAAGGATCCTTGGTATAATACCGGTGGTACGATAAGATATACGCAGTATCCAGACACTGGTTAATAGAACCGACACACACTATCTAGTCTATAACCATGATGGATGATACATAAGTACTGAGATCGATATCAAAGACCGCTTTTATATGCGCTCATCACCCAACCTCATTTTCTAATAATCTCAACAGTTCCTACCCGCCTCTGCAGAATCTTTTCGAATCAATCTAGTGAAGATGGCTAGAGGAAACAGTACCATCCGTTCTCTCGTTATTGGATTGCTGGTGGTAGCCTCCAACGTCCATGCTCTACCTACTGCCAACTCCCTGAACAGCGTCTCCACGACTCATGTCGCCCGGGCATCATTCAGAGATGACTTCAGTGATTTCAATAAGGATATCTGGAGCTGCGAGTACACGTGTCCCACCATTGAGACCGGGAAAGCGCGCTTCCATCTGAGTTCGGGCATCGAGCCCGACAACGAAGGTTCCTGGTCCAAGGCGCGTTACAAGCCGGAGCGTTTTACCTCGGGCCGCTTTAGCGTCCGGTTCTCTCTGACTGCGCGGCCAGCGCAGAAGGTGTGGTGGGGTGTCGCGCTGTGGGACGACGGACCAGCTGAGGACGGCAGCCAGTTCAACGAGATCAACTTCGGTTACACGGTCGACGGTCATCTGTCGGATTCGCAGCTACTCTTCGAGTCCACCCGTTACGGTGAAGGAAAATCTATCCCTGTCGACACGGGGGTCAACTTGTACGATGAAGAGGTGTGTATAAACGTTTCTCGTGTCTCACACCTTGGCCCCCCCGTTTCGTATGCCATAGCAGGGTTATGATGGAGACTTAGAGATCTCGACTAACATGTTTCTATGCACGCAGTATCACAACGCTACGCTCGAGTACAACTCGGAGCGTGTCGCCTTCTACTTCGACGGCAAGCTGCTACAAGAGATCACCGACACGGCAGCTATCCCGACTGACGCCATGGATTTGGTACTTGGTCCGCGCCTTGTCACAGGCAGTGAGCCACTGACTGAATTCTTCCTCCAGTCGATTGATTGGGTGGAGATCGAGTAAGTCTCGTTGATAGGCGAGCCTAGGCAATTTCGCAGAAGAGCCTAACTCCATAACGATACTGCAACACTCCATAGCTCTATTTCAGACCAGGTATCAGGTCTTCGTAAAATAGGACCTTGGGATCTTGGAATTAATTTTGTTCAAAATGTAGATATTTATAAATTTGTGATATATACTTTCACACTTCGGTGCTACCGCGGAGAAACTTTTTGCTGTCCGTCATCTAAAAAGTGCATACTAACACATGGCATTAGTTTCAATGGAACCACTCAGCAGCGGCCACTTCTAGTAGAAGCTATCTACACTACGGTAGTAACCGTGGATTATATGTCGGAGATCCAAAGTAGTATTGGGTTGGGCCTCTAATAGCTAGAATTGTTGATCTTGTTAGACTCGCACCGCCACTAATTGTGTACAGTCATTGATATTGTTACCTTTCTTGTCTCACGTCTGAATATATATTTGAATTGCCTTAATTTCTTTAGTAAACCTTGATCTTGATAAACTGAGACGTGAGTGATTCTAAGGAAAGAAATACAAGCCCTTGGGGACTTTATTCGAACATTTTCCGAGTGAACTGGGCTTCTAGGTAGTAGTTGATACTGCATCAGAATGCCTATATTTACTCAATAGCCTTGTTAAGCCTAAGATACAGCACGACTAAGCACCATTAGGTTACTGATATATCGACGAGACGTATGTAAATACCTCGGCCTTACGGTAGAATTTAAGTATTTGAACGAATTAAAGTTTGGATTAAAGGATGAGCAGTGCTAAGTACTGGGCCCTGGAGGGTTGCTACATTTTGTTCTTGCAAATGTAGCCCTGCTTTTACCAATAGGATGGAAAGTGATAGAGGTATTCACTATATAGATAAATTTAATAACCTTAGATCCAGGATCAAGGGCTTGGAAAGATATTCAACATTATATAATAATATTATATGCAACTAATGGGGCTATGTAGATCTCTGCCTAGCCTCACTTCTACAGGGAACTTCAGTCTTCTGCCTGAATAGCCTCGCCTAAATCGCTGACTGCGCCGATTCTTGGCAGCAGGCTGTCTCAGAGGGTTGGTGGGAACAGATCAGGTCTCATGATCTGATCTGATCGGCAACTTGCCGTGCATATGATTATCTGCATATTATCGAGTCCCAAATCCCCGGGTACGCGTGCATGTGACAATTAAGACTACTTATACGTGACTACCGTAGTCATTTGGCCCCCAAAACTTCCCGTCGCCCTCTTCTCTCTGTCTTTCCCACCCTCTCACACGCAGAGAAATAGAGCCAATGTACGACCTCAATCAGTGCCCAACTGAGCCCGTGCTCCACGTAAGCTTCTCTTGTGTTCCTATACTATATACCTATCCGAGCTACCTGTAGACTTCGGAACCGCCGAGGTTTCCCCTCCACAATCTTAATATCACAATGAGTCATCCAGGCTAGGCTATTTTATACTACGTATAGGAAAGCTCCAGCCTTGGGAGTGGATGGAAAGGAGATAGATAACGGCGTATAGTCGGTTGGCCCCCAAAATTAAAACATACGTGATCTACAACTTCCAACATAATAATACCAGGTTGACTCATACCATTCAAGTTGGTCATATTTTGCCACATACGAATACAGGCGCACGCCTCTGCTGGCTTGCTTAATGATCTAAGCAAACTAGAAGTTTATTGTGTTGCTTTTAGTCCTCAAAGCTAGCTCTCTGCCGGTAAATCCACCACAAGTGGCCCCAGAAGAGCCTCATATACATTGCCAGCCAATAAGTAATGCATCAGCAAGGTCATACCCGTATCAGGTAGCTGAGGTCCCTGCCTTTATCCGGTTCCTATTAATTGGACGCCCCTCCACAATGAATGTTACAGTAGCACTGCCACAAGTACGGCATACGAACTATAGGCGCCGGCGCGCTCGGGGGTTCTTTAGGAGGTATGTTCAGCCACCATTTCGTGTTTTTGTTTCAATTCGAAGGATAGATTTCTTGCTGCAGATAAAATCGACATAAAAACAGACAGCAACCAATATTCAGCTAGAAAGTTATAAGTAGAGTCCTCTGCCCTTATCCAGACCCCCTGCGCTGCCCTTGTCCGGTGCCTCTCAAGCGCCTTAATAACTCCCCCCTCCCCCCTCCACCACAGCATACTCCTCGGCACGTATAAAATTATGCTAAGGTAGACAGATCCCAGAGCAGACTGTTTTACAGCCTCGGTTCCAATCCTTCCCTGTACCTCCTTGAGAACTCGTCACTCTTATCGCCACTTGAGCGCCTTCCTCTCGGGGTATTCGAGGTACTGGCGATTGCTCGCGGCGGCCAACTCGCGCCTCCTTACGTGATCGTAGCAGTCGTAGCAGTACCCGTCGGCGTAGGGGTGGCGGTGGTGGTAGCAGCGGCGACACTCGGGGTATTTGTGCTTGTCCTTGCGGGGCTGTATGCTCATGGACATCCCGGAAGCGTTAGCAATAACAGTGGTCGTCGTACCTTCGCGGGCGGCGTGGTCGTAGGCGGACTCTAAGATGTCGTGAATGGTCTGCTTGTCTAGGACGATTCCTCCTTTGTTGGAGTGAGACTTATGGTGACGGTCGTGGTGGTGGGAGGACATGATGATGGCTGTATGTATGTAGCTTGCTTTTCGGATAGTTGGAGATGGGACTTGGGATAAATTTATGGATGACTGGTTTTGGCCTGGTAGGTACTATAAGTACGATTGGATGCTTGCTGTGGCTCTTGATATCTCTTGTATATCTTTTCCGTCCAAAATTAGATTGAAAGGTAGGACGAAGCCTTCAGTAGAAAGAAGATTGGGGGAGGGGTGGCCAGTTTCGTTGACCTCTTAACTCGTCCAAACGATGGCCTTATATACTGACTGGTCTGCGCCCAGTAAAACGTGCTTTGCCATATATTTCAGCTCGCAAACGTCTGTCTATACGGCAAACGATCTCCATTAGCTAAGGTGGCCAAGGGTGGTGTGGAGCGCAGTCTACTTAACAGGGTACGTCTAATAGGGGGGTAGACCGGTATGCGCGCAACGCCTAGTGTACTCCCCCAGGATTTCAAACAGGGGATTAACCAAACTTCAAGTACATCTCGTATTGCTACGGTAGTTATGCATTAAATTAACTATACTATATCTGGCCGGGGTTTTAAATCCCGGAGAAGGTATAAGCTGCAACAGGACAGCCGGCCCGTCATCCTGTTGAAGATTGGACTAGGTGCTGAGCTGAGATGTGTCATGCATGTGATTGCGCAGTCGGGCGAACAATAGCGTTCGCGGGAATTCCTCCGTGTCACCTCGTCTCGTCAGACCGTGCAAAGAGGTTTTCAGAGGCTCCGAGGTTTTGCCTACGACAACGAGTCACTTACAGTAAATGACTGTTCAGTAGCCAACCAGACCCGACCCCGACTGACACCCCGACTGACAGGCAGCTTAATACTGTCAGACACGGTGTTGTGCGTCTTATCTCTGCCGCCGGCTGTATATGGCTGCGCCTCTGCTTGGTCGACACGTAGTCACGGCCTCTCTGCTTCCATGCAACTGTAGATGCGAACAGTGGCCATCACACTGCGGCCTCCGTTCCTTCATGCAAATGTAGAGGTCAACAGTGGCCGTCACACTGCGGCTGACTTACTGTACTGTACCGTATTCTGGTTACGCTCTGCTTTCCTCGCGGCCTCATTCGACTGATAAGACCTGCCGGTAACTAAATCTAGCCGCGGAATCGGATATGGCCCGGTCTAGCTCTGCGGCAAGCATCACACCAGCTTGGGCTTTGGAGGTCGCTGATTCGTTGTAGGTGCAGCGTAGTTACAATCTCTAGCATAATAGCACTTATCCATTGGTGCTTGATGCTGGACATTGAGTCTCATTTGAATTGATAATGATATGTGAAACTGCATGGGCCCAGCATGGGGAAATGGAGGTACTTCCGGTTGTCGTGGGGGATCGTGTCGAGCGTAACCTCAAGACGTAGTACCGGTCCCGAGGACAGGAAAGTCGTACGACAGATTCCGCCTGTACCGGTTGGCTTCACAGCTCGGTTCCCGCCTATAGCCCTTGGCATTGGCTTGAGTGATGACGAGATGAGGCTCGGGGTGGAGAGCTGGGCTTAATGCTGGTAACTAAGAACTGGGGTACTCTGTAGTGTACATACGCACTGACGAACGTAAGGGGAAATAAAAGATGCACTTAGTTCCCGAAAGGCTACTGTACTGTACAGTAGGAGAGTCGGCAGTCGGGGTACTCCAATCCGGCTGAAGTAGGGCATGAACCGACTTACTACAGTATAACTTCACCCAATTTTGCACAACTCAGGTAAGCTCACTTAGAAAAGCAAATGAAGAGGTCTGATTTGTCTTAATCCTATGCCTAAACTGGGTTGCTGTTGGTAGGTGTACGTACGTGTGTAAACAAATAACAAATCAACAAAACAAACAGATAAAACAAGTGTGGGCGAGACTGGTGGTATTATTGTGTCTGGCCAAAAGCTATCTATTGGTGCGGAAACATACAGACTTTTTATGCTGGCGGCGATCATGGCGGAATGTGGCGGAAGGTCGCGGAAGGTATTCCGCTACCTTGCGTTCCACTACCTTGCGTTCCATGCAACCATCAGTTGCTTCCTTAGTAATTAAAATCAGTTGGTAGGTATTACGCCGTATGTTTAAGTATCGAACCAACTATTTGTCTAAGCAACACAGCTCGACAGTCTACCTAGGTAGGTTAGTGATCGTAGTGACTGACCACTGACTACAGCTGGCCTGCCGGGCCGAAATCATGGCTAATCGCCATCACCGCTGCCACTTTATTTCGATTCATCCCTCACAACAAAACCCGTCTAAAGAAAAAAAACAAAAGCCATCACAGAAATGCTACGACGAATACCAGTCCAATCTAAAACACCTCACACCTTCAAACCCTCGGTCACAAGTGCCACTTACCACTGGCGTTTCACCAGCACCCAATCTCGTCTCCAAACTACAAGCACAGGACAGAACCATGATGTAACAACAACAACATCGCCGACACAAAAATCAAACCCGCAACCCCAGGGTCAACAAAAGACAATGGCTCAGCTCGACGAGGAGCTGCGGCAGAAGATGTGGGGAATAGCTGGCGATGGGGGGGAGGCGGGGGTCGAGTACGAGGACGGGAAGCCGGTCGCCATGAAGCGGAGCGTGAAGAATAATATGTTCCGCTACATATAACTATATATAACATGACCCGGCTACGTGTACCGTACCTAAGTGCCTACAGTCGTTGAGGTTCTGTAGTGTACTGTATATAATCGCACCTCAAGCCATAACTCCGAAGGAGGGCACGAGAATAAGATGCCAGTTATGCATAGAGACCCTGGCATATAGAGATGAACCCCAACAATTACAACAAATAAGAATATGGGCGCTGGGTGCCATGTCACGAAACAACACTACGTCCGCGAATTCACATTCTAAGAACTCAGATATCAGTCTTCATCTTGTTAAATGTCTCTTCGCGAACTCTAGGTTCGACTCGTCTTCGTAGCATAGCTAAGTTATATAGCACTTAATACTCTGCGAATGCAATATATATAATATGCTCACCATTTACCGTCGTGGGATTCGTATCACCACGTCGAATTCCTAAACGCCATTCACCGTCCGCCGAAACGCCATAAAGACACCGAACCCGAAGCTTCGCATTACTGTATGCTGGGAGTCTCCTGCCACACAACGTAGTACGTAAATCAATCAGGCCGTTCCCCTTGGGCGGCCCTTGGTTTTGGCCTTCTCCTTCTTCTCCTCCTTGAGCTTCTTCTTCTTCGCTTCGTTCTGCTCCTCGTGTTTCCGCTTCAGCGCCGCCTTCTCCTGCTCCGTCTTTGGGATGGGTTTGAAGAAGCCCTCTAGGCGCGCCTGTTGCGAACTCTTGCTGGCCTTCTCTAGCCTCGCAGCGCCACCGCGGACACGGTCCTCATTGAAGCCCTTATCCGTGCAAAGGAACTTGACCAGGCCGTCGATGTCGGGCTTCTCCCACTTGAAGTCGCAGAGCGGGTCATCGGCCTTTCGCACATCGGGCTCGAAGAACAATGCTCGCGCGTCGGCAAAGGGCCAGTCTTCAGGCACCGTGTACTTGTGCTTGGGATCGTTCTGGATGAACTCGACGACTTTTTCAAGTGTCCCGTGTTCGCGTATCAACTTGAGGGCGGTAGTGGGGCCGACCTTGGGGATGGGGTCGAGGTAATCGCATCCGAGCAGAATGCAGAGATCGACAAACTATTCGAGTTAGAAATTTCGTATGAATAAGTTGATGCGTGTATGTGCTACGTACTTGTTTGCGGTCCATTCGCAGACCCTCCAGGGCTCTGTCTACCGAGATTTCTTGAATGGGCTCCTTTCGCTGCTCACTGAATGTCAAGTGTCGCAGGAGGATGGGGCTATCAAAGCAGAGGGTATCCATATCCTCGCTAGCGGCAGCATAGACCTTCCCGGCTCTGGCCAGCACGGCGCACTGGGCCTCTGCTTCAGTGGGGGCGACGATGTATGGAATGCCCATCAGCTTCAGCAGCTGCTGGCACTCGGCATTGTGCTCCCTGGTGACTCGCACGGTTCGCCGCGAGAACTTTTCGACATCCTCAGCGGTGCCAGTTTCCTTGGCCTCCTCGAGGTCCTCGTTCGCTTCGGCCTTGCGTTGGAATCGCTTAGCAAGCTCACCGGACTTGAGCTTCGGGGGTGCGCCGTCGAAAACATAGAGGGGCTTGATGCCGTTGTCAACCATGCGCAGGGTGCGGTAGAACATGCCCATGAGATGGGAGGTGGTGTCGCCCGACTCATTCATCAGCTGCTGGCCGTCGGACCGGACCGCGATGAGGAAACTGTAGATGCTCATGGAGCTAAAGCGCGGTGTTAGTAGGCAACAACGATGGACGCAACACGGATATAAGAGCATACGCATCCTACAAAGGTCAAGGGTTAGTTAGCTCTGCATCCTGAACAGCGGTGTGTCTGACATACAATGGCAACCTTGCGACCAAACTGGTTCTTGATGTCGCCTTCCTTGATAGCGGCCGGCGCCTCATCCTTGATAACAGAGAAAAGGTGTTTAATACCCATGTTCGTAGTAGAATCTCGAAGGGAACGAGGTGCGCGGGCGTTGATATGCAGGTAAGGGGTGGGCAAATGGTGGTGTGGTTGCACCCAAGGTGAAGGTTCGTTGGTGATGGCAAGATGAACCGGAAATGGCAGTGATGTCACGACGCCAAAAATCAATTAAGAGAAATGAAGAGGCGAGACGCGGTATAGAGCTACGTGTTGCGCGACTGGCCGTGTAAGAAGATGGTCCGTGCTCGAGGTTATCTAGTATAGGTACCTAGGTACCTACTGTACTGTAGGTAGGTAAGTGCAGAAGGAACAGGGGACAGCTTAAAATGCCCTGCTAGCGCTAGGTAGAGAACCAGTCTAAGTATACCTAGGTACCTGCCTGCCTATCCTTAAACCTTCCGAAATGGCCTGCCTGATAGGTACTTGCCTTTTACTAGGTACATATATACAGATGTAAGTACCTACCTAGGTACGGCCACTATTATAACAGTCCAATTGGGAGTTTGGTTCACTTTAGGTACTACACAAGAGGGATATGGTTTAGGTAACCTTTAACTGGGTCAAGTAACTCCGCTATATATATTCCGTAATCCATATTGAGTTATCAATTGATTTCCAATAGGTAGCCACTCAAACAGCTACTTAAGCACCTAGTGATCGACTCGGCAGTATTTATAAGGCAGCTACCATATATCTAAACTGCGTTATATATATATGTTAATACCAAACAACCCCGTCCCTCTTACAGTATCTAATCCACATGTTTCTGATGGTCCGAGTCTGACAACCACACATACGGCATACAATACATTTTCTGGTAGGTAGGTTAAATCGTGTATCGGAACCTCGGGCTCTCGTCGCCCAGCTCGGCCAGTTCATCCTCCGACAAATTGGCATGCTCCGGCTTGATGAAGCCCTCGTCGCGCCTCTTGTTCTCTCGGGCGTACCAGAACCAAAGCAAGCCGTGTGCGAGCGCCGCGAGGCCTACCAGTGATAGCGAGACGGCGTTTCCCGTGATGTATCGTGGTGCGTCGATGCTGGGACTGATCGTCCGTTAGTGACGACGGCGCATGTCATGTTCATGAGATGTAATTACTTACTAGATGAATGGCGCCATGATTCCGCTCCTGCGCGCGAGTCAGTAAAGAGTAGACAATATCTCCGGAGCCGGAAAGAGGAAAGGGAAAAATCGTCATAGTTCACTTACGCGTTTCCAATCGTGAGCTGCAACCCATTGGCCGTCGTGCGTTTGCCGTATCGCGGGCTGTTATTAGGAAGCTGTGCGCTCGAGTCAGTTGTGTGAGCCACTTTACTCATAAGATTGAGCACTTACCCAAGCCAGAGGCAACCCGACTAGGACGTAAAGCCCTGTTGCAACCAAGAAACAACTTGAGCATATCAGCAATGGCGCTTGTAAATACGACAGAACCTTATCTTACGCGAAGTAATGCACGCCCGCCGACGTATCGGAAATCAGCAATCCGTAACCAATCACGCTGACTGCGCCAAAGGCCACACAGAAGATGCCTCTTGTCTGTTTGCGATCCGAAATGAAGGCGATTGTCATATACGAAAGGGCTCCGAGCGCGTAGCATGGGATAGTGAGCAGTTGAACCTCGGCTGTAGACCAAGAGCCTAGGCCCTTGATGATTGTTGGGAGGAAAGTCGAGTAACCTGCTCTTCTATGTCAGCTTCTACACGCAACACACGGTCGAAGACAACAGCGCTTACCATAAAGCATCGTGTCAGCCCCATACTGGCCGACGCAGAACACCCACACCTTCCAGTCCTTAAAGGCCTTCATCATATCTTTCTTGCTGAACTGCTGCGCACTCTTTGTATAACCGTACTGGCGCTGTTGTCGCGCGGCCACGAGCTTCTTCTCCTCGGGGGTCAAAAACCTCGCATTCTCGGGATCGTCCGGCAAGAACAAAAGAACCATAAACCCCAGGATAATAGTAGGGATTCCCTCGATGATCATGATCCATCGCCAGCCACTCATACCACGCACACCATCTAGATGCCCAATACCGTAAGCAAGGAGACCTCCGAGCGCGCCGGCGATGGCGGCACTAACAAAAAGGTATCCCACGCGCAACGCAAGCTCGCGTTTCGTGTAGAAAAATGTAAGGTATACATTGAGACCCGGAAACAACCCAGCTTCGAAGGCACCAAGGAGCACACGCAGAGCCAAGAGGCTCCCAAAATTGTGCACGAAGCCCGCGGCTAGAGCTATCACACCCCAAACAAGCACAATGAATGCCAACCAACGCCTCGGTCCAATCGGCTTCAAAACAAGATTTGAAGGGACTTCGAAGAGAATATCTATAGACCTCTTGTTAGTTACCCACCACATTTTTAACTGTAATCGATGTAGGTAGTATCACCAAATACCAACCAGCTGGTCTTGACTTACAAGTGACGAAGAGAATGGAAACGGTAATCTGGAACTGATTGCCCGTAAGACCGAGGTCTTTCTCCAGTCCATAGAGTCGTGCATTACCAATATTCACTCTGAGAGCTGATCAGTCTCCAATTCCCAGGCGCGCAATATCCTCTCTGCAAGACGAACCTATCCAAAAAGCTGAATGTGTCTGTAATTTTAAAATTAGCCACCAGATCCGCAGCGTATAGTGAACAAGGCCAACTTACAAAGCAGCATAACAAGTGGTATGAGGTGCAGATCAAGCTTGCGTACTAGCTTTTGTTCGTCAACGCCAAGATCCGTGCTCTCATCGTGTTCGATGCCTCCGCCGCTAACCTGGGCTGCTTTACGGTCTGAATCGGACGATTTCCGAGTACCAGAGGCCATAACTCCTCTCTGTGCTCCCTCTAACTTTTCGATTCCTCTTTCTTGTTTTCTGTCAGCAAAGGACTGGAAATAGATGTTCTGCCGGTATTGTGGATAGACATGGGGGCTTGTTCTTTATAATCGAAACCCGAGGCTAAGACAAGGTAGATAACCTTGCATTTCCGTTCACCAGCGACCCAGAAAACACACTAGTGAAAAAAGCATCCTCCAAACCCCACAAACACCGAGATTGGGGAAACCCTAGATGATGATCATTTGATGAACATGTTACAGTATCTATAATGGTGGCTGAATCACTTTAGACGGCGACTGAGGCTAGATTTGGGGCCAGATCAGATAGCCTAGATACACTAAATACTTAATTCACGGTACATACTAAGTGGTACTGTATCTATTGAGGGCCAACTAGAAGGTTACATTAGGCGCCGAATAAGGTTGAGTTGCAGGATGATAAGCCAGAATGCACCTCCAACGGTATGGGAGTATACTAAGGTTAGTCTTCCCCAAATCCGCAAGGTATCCCCAACAATATCCAGGACATTTACTATCTACATAAGCTAGATAGCATCTCCAGATAAGGGACCTAAGTTTATCGACAAGATGACAAAGAGGAATCTAGGCAGCACCGTTAACTAGTTCATATGAATGTCACGAAGTAACAAATTAACAAATCCTACGCCGGACTAACAGGTCGTAAGCAGTCCGAACAGACGGACTTCATCTACCGCTGTGGACCACTTTAATGAACATTAGGATCCGAAGAGCGGTTAACCTCCGGTTAGCGTTCGCGTAGTGCCAGGTTGGCACAACAGTACCTACATTGGGGTTAAGCAATTGATACAAGGACATGTTAGTTTTAAAGGGCTTAATGCAAGCAATTTAGCTTAGCCCGAACTACATAGCCCTAAGGTTAGTCAAGTGCAACGACTTAACTTAACCAGGCACTTAATCACCAAGCGAAGTTTGATGTTTTTGAATCGCAGCCTCGTAGAGCAACCGGCATACAGTAACGTAGATCTCAACCGGAATCCATGTCTACTTTTACTGTACCTTACATGGTACTTACAGGACACCACTTACTCCTTGCATATTAGCATCCAGCTGCAACTACGTACTGTACATACATGTAACAAGTAAAATGCGGAGTATTTGCCTGCCAGATTCGGGGAAACTCACCCCGGGTGAACATTTATTGTTTTAATGTATATCACCGACTCGTTTTCTCTTTCGAGATGCGTGCAAGATGCACATATACATGTCGTATCTAAATTCTACCAGAGTCCATCCGTGAAACACCCGGCTCAAAGCTTCCCTCGCCCCTCATATCTTGAAGGAATTTCTACAGGTTCATAACCAGAATCCCTTCAGCTTCAATCTTTCCGTCCAGTGCTGAAGTGGCGCAAGTGCTATGTGAGGCATTAAGCGGGTAGTAGGTCACAAGTGGCCATAAAGGAACCAAAGTACCAGGACTTCTGAAGAGCCGTACAGCACTTATACACCCGCTATAACTACCCTGATACATAATTCTGCACACTAAAAAAACACTGGCTATCATATCGACAAGAATATATATCGTTCTGATTAATGGCTCGATTTTTTAATACATAGAAGTGTGCTAGCAAGCCTAGTTCAGGCTTCATCTGCAAGGGAGGCTCTAGCCCCTGAATGCCAGGACGACCTATCTAGCCCAATACCTACTAACGAGGGGGTATAGATGATAATCTAGAGTCCGCGTTTGTTGATACCGATTGCTATATGTGCCTGGGATCTAGACCTATATAAAGCTATGCTAGTGCAAGACTCTGCGGGAGTATTTACGAGGCTTCAGCTTTCGGCTTATCCGTGTCTCACCTGATTTCATATAGTACATTGAGACAACGAATACGAGAGCGACATAGATCAGCAGCTAGTGTTACACGCACGAATACCGAGGGACTGGATCCCACCCTGTATCGTATATATAAGCATATGAGCGGCAAGCTGCAAATTCAGCTATCCCACAAACAACCTGGCTTTCTGGGACAAGAGGATTGCGCGATCGGCAATTCGGGACTACACTACTCCAACATAAAAATCTGTACTCGCCCGTCCGACCGGAGCAGGAATTAGACCTTCATAGCCTACTAAACCGTATAGAAAATTCCTGCACAATGAGATTATCCTTATAAACCATTCCACGCAAGCCTTTATTACAGCTAAATTCGAGACTATTGCGCACGTAGCCTGAAGATATCCCACATGGTAAGATAGGGGCTAGGATCTTATGACCCCTTGGCGCTCTAGAAAAAGAAATTTAGTAACCCGAACATTCTCCCAAGCTTTCACGCAAGCCTTTGTTTCACCAGTACCAAAATAAGAGAAGCATCGCCTGCTCTTATTTAGCTTATGGTTATACTTCACCCATTCCCCCGAAAGCCGCACGGCATGATGACTGTATATCAGCAGAAGAAAAAGAAAAGTGAGGAGACTTGATTAGCAAGATGCATCGTGTAGGAATATATTTTATATTATTTTCTAAATAAGGTTACAACACAACGAAGCGTCCGGCTTTGGCAACGCTAGTCTTCTAAACAGTGCCAGTCATCATCATTGCACGATACTCCATTCTTCAGATGTATATTCCACCCCCCACACCTGGTCTAGCATCATGGCAGTGTATCTACTTGGATTCTTAATGTCCTAGTGTCATAGCTCGACAGGGCTAAAAATATGCTGTGTTTTGACTGCTCTGGCCCACAGATGAGCTTTTGGAGTATTGGCTCAATGGCAATTGTTCAAGACAAGTCTTGAGTTCCGCACTAAATAAGAGGATTTTATAGCAAGTAGTTGGGAGGATTTTATTTCCTTTCTGACGAGGGCTTGGAAGGATATTAGCGATGTATATAATCTTCGATGCAGCCAAGGGGCCATATGAATCTAGCTCCCCTCCAACTAGACCGATGAAATACAGTCTTTCATCTCTGAATAGCCCTACCCAAATCGCCAGCTTCGCCAATTCCGCGGCTGCCTGTCTCAGAAGATTAGGCAGTGAATTAGACTGGGTCTTGCCACTTCGCATCTTCATTACGGAGGCAGTCTAATTGTACGCATCCATTATCATATGAATCGCCTTTATGTTGGGGGGGGGTTTCCTTGATCAAGCAGGAAGCAATGGTTCTAGTATGATAAAAAAGTAGAAATATATCGCAATCGCAAGGAGCGTTGCGTGCGTAGCTAACCCCCGTGCCTCCTGTCACAAGGCATAGAGACAAAGAGGCTTCTGCATGTAGTCAGAATAAGCTCACGTATGTTTCAGGCACCCTCGTGCAACAACAAGTGTCGGTCGTTCTACCTGCGATGTGGGTCAATTTTTAAAGCTGATTGCCTCAATATTTACACCGTGGCGCCAATATTGTCCCCCCAGAGCACTTACGCCGAGACACAATTTAATCTCCTTTCAGAGGAGGATATCGAATAGTAAGCTGTCGTACTCCTTCTGCCAGAAAATTATCTAGTACCAGCGCCACTCCGTACTCCTAAGGGATTCCTAGTAATATCAAGATGCTTGCTGGAAAAACATTTTCCATTCACTGCTTTCCTACGTATAATATTGGGAGGAGTGTCAAAAAGAGCACTCGATCCAAAATGACAGGTCTTCTAGCACGCTAGACACTACTTCTTTCCCAGCAAAGGCTTGGTGATCCTAGCTAGCTACCGTATGGTATGAAAAAAAGTAAGCATCTGCTTCGAAATCCATCACCAATCTCTATCTATTACTTTGAACAAAAATCCAGGTTAGACAATACCTTGTTTGTATTATATTTACAGTGCGCCTGCTGCAAGCACGCGCGGCCCACAGGCATAGCGGCAGCCGGAACAGTGAGGCAAACGGTGAGGAATGAGACCACTCCCAGTTGAATGGGCCAAGACTTCAGCAATCACACTTCCCGTCCACATACTCACACCCGATATTTCGCCATGCTACTGGGCCGAGCACTCCTCTATGTCCTTAGGCTGGTCTTTCATCGTTCTGCTCCCCGGAGAGGCCACGTGGGATGTTGCACGGAGACAAATGCATTAACATGGCCAATGCAGCTCGGGGAATACCTAGTTATGTAGATCCAGTAGGCTATGGCGAGTACCTGCCCACGAGACGGAGAACCAACTGCGAAAGACCTTGCAGATCAAGCTACGATCGAGAGCCCCGAGGGTCTTGTCAACCCTGATGGCCTACTCCGGCCTTTTCGCACTGTTAGGGCTCGCTTGGAGGAGTTGAGATGGGACGACGAATCAGGGTTACGTAGAGGGGTGTTTGTGACAAGAACCGATGCTCACTTGGACAATAACATTGGTGTAGTTGCTCAGGGTTGTCACATTTGGGTGATTTTGTCCAGAATGGTCCCCAATAGGTATCCAATCTATTTGGTTGTGGATAGGGAGGGCATATGTAGCGAGCTAGGTACAGTATTTGCTAAAAGCGGTCTTATGTACAGTAGTTTTCCACGGCTGCCCACATGTCAAGGATCTAATGTGGGTATTTGAGCAGATCCTGAGCAGGAGAACTTGCTACACTACGGACAGGATACGGAGTACAGTATGATGCGACGCGACGCGACGCTTTCGGTCCGCGGTTTAATATCGCCCGCTGATCACGTCATGGGTCGATCCCCCTCCCCCGCTCAGTGCCCGCTTCAGGAGAGAAAAAGAGGGAACACCAATGAACAATCGAGCGCTAATACGGACTCACAGGTCCGAGTATCTACTGTATTATTTGTCCGCTTAATACTTCCACTTCCAGAAATAGTGGCGTTACACAATCAGGGCCCTAAATCGACTTCAGCAGTCGTCATACGCCTTATAGACCATGGTGCTGATGCGCTCTACTTAAGTTTAAGTAATGGAAGACGAAGAAAATATAGTCGGGAGCTGGACAGTGAGAGATAGGGTTGCTCGTAGATTTCACAGGCTAGTGATACAGTTATATCTAGGGTAGGATGCGCAGATATACTGTATATATATATAAGGAATTACTACAGCAGGGATGAGAGAAGGTGTGGGTTGTGTGTGTTAACCAATTGTCTGTTCAAATACAACGTCTATGCCGAGCCACCTGACTGAGCCTACGAGCTATGTCGCGCAATTGCCATTAATCGAATAAGCTTTTAATTCCAAACGCCTCTTGATCATGATAGACAACTCCTCGGCCATCCAGTTTCATTACTTCATAACAAGTTTATCGGCAAGTGTAACCGCCGTCGATGATAATGTCAGCACCAGTCGTGTATGTGCTGGCGTCGGAGAGGAGGTAGACATAGGCACCCTTGAGCTCCTTTGCATCACCATTGCGGTTCATCGGGATCATGCTCTTCCAAAGGTTCTGGGTCTTCTCGTCGATGAAGTCTGACAGGCCTGTGTCGATGTAGCCGGGGGAAATGCTGTTGACGCGGGCGAAGTCGCGCCACTCATTGGCGAGCGACCGCGCTAGATGGATGCAGCCGGCTTTGGCGACGTTGTATGAAGTCTGCTCCTGGGGGAAGTTGGCGACGTGGCCCGACATCGAAGCCGTGATGACGAAGGAGCCGTGGCCCTGCTTCTTGAACACGGGGCCGACGGCCTTGGCACAGTACGCCGTGCCGGTGAGGTCGGTGTGGATGACCTTGTTCCACTCCTCGATAGAGCCATCGAGAACGCCGTGGTTCGCCGTAGCACCGGCGTTGGCGACGAAACCATCGATGCGGCCGCCAAAATCGTTCAGGACATCCTTGATGAGCTGCTCAACCGACGCGAAGTCTCCGACGTTGCACCGGTATGCCTTGGCCTTGACGCCGTATTCTCTGATCAGCTCCTCGATGTTCTTCTCAGCACCCTCTTTTCGGGAGGAGTATGTGATGGCTACGTCGGCACCTAATTCGGCAACACCGCGAGCAGCTTCGATACCCATCCCTCGAGGACCCGAAGCTCCCGTCACGATGACGACCTTGCCCTTGAAGCTGAGAAGGTCGAGGAGTCTGCTGTTGGTGGGGATCTGCTGAGGCATTTTAACGGTGGGGTGTTCGACTAAGATTACTGAGAAGGATGAAAGTCGAATCTATTTCGTGTATGATGAGGCAATGGTTTGTTGTCGAGTATGGTATGAGAGATGAATGTGAGGAGATGATGGAATGAACACCTCGAGGCAGATGGCGAGGATGCGTCTAGTTTATAACCATCTGGAGCTAGCCATGGCTATGACGGTCTTCCTGACCCGCTCGGTCTATACACCGGTGCTTCCAGAAAGATATGTGCATCTTCGGTATTCTACGGGCTTACAAGACGTGTAAACGGCGGGTGTAAGTGGATAAGAGCTGCATTTCGGGTGATGTCATCCTTTGCGAACCTGACAAAGCGCCCACAACTTATACGATTGCACTGTACTAACCACTATAGTGCCAGCAAGTAGCTGAAATATAAGGGTCGTTCCCTTGTTCTGGTGGATACTGAAGCATGAAGCTATACCAAGTACGGTATTCGGCACGGTAACGCTTTTGCTAAGCTGTAAAGAATACGGTAAGCTGAGCTATTGAGGGGTATCATTGGGGACCTTGCAGAACGAACGGCCTCATAAACCTTGCTGCGCGTAGCTACTATCTCGCTACCCCTCACTCTTGGTAGTTGTACAAGACCACGTTGCCGGGCGAGGTGGTCGAATTCAGATAGTGAGTAGGCTATTAGTGTAGCTAGTCTGCTGGATGTATGTGAAGGGCTGAGTAAGGACTTGCAGTAGTCTAGGCTCCCGATGAATATCGGTATTGATTGGTCACCTCTCTCTAATCAGATACCTAAGGAGAAAACCCGACATCGCGTGTGTTGAATGTGTAAGCCACCATGAAAAATAAGTCACAGCCAAGAGAGAGCGGTTGCTGCTCTCGGGTTTAACACGCTGTGATTAGTGAGGATTTCCTTCATATGCGGAGGCAACTCGGGCAGGGCCGCCAATGGCGACCGATTATTGGTCGCCTTGTAATTCCCGTCCACGTGTAGTACTGTATGTATGTAAGCAATTATAGCTTTGCGACGGAGTTGATCAATACCAAGCAACCTTGGAAGTTCCATCCTCGACCCTGGGTAAGGGGCTCGTTCACATATGCAGTAGCTTCGTGGCGACGTGTTCCTCGCCATGTCCCAAATACTGTACAGGAGTAATCGCAGCTCGGGAGTGCGCTAGAACCACATCTCGGAGTTTTCTCCGCGGTTCGTGCGTTACATTGAGGACCGTGTCGGTAACCCCGATCACGCATGTTGCCGAGAGCAAAAGCGAAGACCCCGAGACTGGGCAACGGGCAACATAGCAACAATGCTCTTGCTGTATGTCTCATGACTTGCGCGGGTTCATCACCCGAACCAGCGCGAATCTCAGGCAATGTTAATTATAGGTCCGTTCACATTGGTGATAAGACGTCAGGTGGCATTTTATTGTCTTCTTCTGGAAATGCTAGGCACAGCGTCGGTCTAGCGTCTCGGCACAATACGCGAACCCGAAAGGCACTCTTCTGGTTTAAAACCGGGTGATGCAATAAAGACCGAAGCACCATTTTGGCATATTTGTCTACATGTAGTCAGTATCATCGGATGGTGTTTCCAAGAATGAATGCGTTTCGTCGGTGTTGCCCGATCATTCCGTGGTACCGGCCACGTTGTTCTTCTTAGATGCTATCTAACCTTTTCCTCTGCATAGCCGAACCTTGCGCGGGATTCCGCGAATGTATGCGAAGTCAGTGCTGTTATACGTTAGAGTTGTTAGGCAAGCGATAAGTGTGAATGATCAGATGTTGTATGGGAAATTCATTTATAACACGACCCTATTTGGCTCTATATCATCTAATTCACCCTACAGCGCTTTTCTTCAGCTAGTAAGTAATAATAAATCGTCAAGCCCCAACCGAGGAAAGGCTTCAAGGATAAAGCTTTCACAACCAACCCCATTAAGTGTCACGACAAACCTTGAAAAAGATAGCCAGCAGCAGCTCTTCTCATTCTCTTCCGCCTCGACCTAGACCAACTTATCAAAGTACACAACATTCAGTCTCTGGATTCAAATAAGGCAGATGTTGCATTGTGGTCTCGGCAATTGAGTCCACTACGGCCACTACTCATTAGTCGGCATCTAGTGTATTTGTAGGTATTCATTTATAGTAATAAGTAAGAAGGGTGATGAAGCTGGTAATACAACAACCATATCGTTCTACAGTAACATATGGCGTGGGCGTTTACAGATCGGAAAAGCCATGTATCTTAACCTATATAGTTCCTATCGTTTTCTCTGTTTCCCATCACAAGAGTAGCATGCTCGCATCTCACTTGCATCCTTATGTAAGTCGCTATTCTCATTAGGTCATCTTCAGGGGCTCCTGCGGGGAAGCTTAAAACGGTCCCGCAGGATCCCGCCATTACTGTTCTATCCTCTACTGTAGACTACCTGCTGTAAGCTAATATAACACTGAACTCCGTACTTGTACTGTAGTAATTAGAGTTCTATCACGAAACATAGGTATCCAATAAGTATGTAAGTAGGTAGTTTAAGTAAACAATTGATTATTTGGAGTTTAGAGCCGCAGAGGTTATGTGTTTCTTTAGGTACCTTGCCAAGTAGCCATATAGACTCCTACCTAAATAACGATACTAATTTACAAGGCATAATATGTTCACATACTACAAGCAGAGGTTGATGATGGGTTGCCCGAGCAGGATACCGACCCAAGTGGCTCTTACACACATACCTATTCCTCTCTTCGTAGTGTACTGTAAATGATGGTACATACCAGTACAGTACATACCTACAGTAGGTATGTAGGTAGGGGCAACTTAGCGCCTATTTGCAGCCAAGTGCGGTCGAGTGCGGGGGGGTCGGGGGGGTCCTGGGGACCCCAGTATCAAGATTAGTCACTGCATCGTAGCGGCTGAGAAGGGGCTAGGCAAATTAATTCTACAAAGCATCGCGAAGACCACATGACGAAGCAATTGGTTACCTACTCTCCTATTAGCCTATTGCTTATGAATACCAAACCAAGCTTTGCACAGATGGATCTCGCTGCAGGACAACCAACTAACTGAACCAGCCAATTGGATTCGATGTATTGTTCATGCCGAGATTTGAAAAGTACCCAAGGGACTTGTTCGTTCGATTCATCTAATATCTGCCTATAGTATGCAGACAGCAGCTTCCAACGCCGCGTTCGATGCTTGCAACTGTGTTCTACGGGCAGGACCAAGCGTACGACGCCAAGGCGACAATGTACGACCCGCACCTCGATGGTTCCAGTCTGCAGCCGGAATTTCACAGCTTCCGCTCGGTCGGTCGGTTAGCTGCCTACAGCAGGTAGTCGACCTATATACACACGATTTAAGTCGAGGGAAGCACCTAAAATAGCTCCAGAGGGGAACCTGGCTCGGCTGGGACCCATTCTTCGTTCTCCGTCGTGCTTCACGGACATCAAGAGTGCCAGTACCCAGAAAACGACCATCGTCGGTACCCGCCTGCTTGTAATTTGTGCGCTCCGTCCAGCAGCGCATTATGCTGTATTCCCCGGCCCTCGATGCCACCGTTGCGAGCGCCCCCAGGACGAGGCGTGTGGCGAAGCAGCCGAAGAGATGTTCCGAGTGCGGAGTGTGCTTCTCCAAGACGGAGCATCTAGCCCGTCACATCCGCAGCCATACTAAAGAAAAGCCCTTCTCCTGTCGTGAATGCGGAAGGTCATATAGTCGACAGTCAGTTACCACTGATTCACGTCTGCTGTATCAGGGCTCCCCAATTGCTAACATGAGCCAGAGACTCCCTTCTTCGTCATTCTCGAGCCCACGCTCGCAGTCGGCCAACCAGGTCGCCGGGCAGTATTACGCCTTCGTCTTCCCCTCAACTTTCCCTGGCAGGAGAAAGCATTCAACCCGATATTGTCCCTCCTGGTGACCGTATTCTACATGGCGACTATGATGCAGAATCTCAGAATAGCCTTTCATCCTCTGGTTTCTCGCATCCTTCAACCGCATCGACTACGACTGGCTGGGGTGCTCAAACAGAACAACCAGGCCAAACATTAACCGATGCGCCTTTACATCACTCTGTTCTCCAATCAGACGTTGGTCCTCCCTCGACTGAACGATATGTTGGGGGAGTCTTTCCAGGAGTGCCGGTCAATGTCCTCAACACACCTAGTGACCTAGAACTGTTGGACATCGGTCTGAATGCTCATGAACCAGGCTGGCTACTGGGTAGTGACTTTGACGTCAATGCTCTAGATTTCCCAATAACGACTGCCATGTCAGAGTGGGGCCATCCAAATCACGAAGCTGTACCTCCTCAAGAAACCTACCATGTTTCTAACACGTCAGGCCGTTGCAAGGGACACACGTCACTTTCTGACTTAGTACCCGCAGTCCAATATAATTGGTATACAACATTGACCCGTGATGTGGTCTGCTACGAATCCCCAGATAAGCTTCACGGACAGGATCATATAGATGAAGCCTACAGGGAAGGTCTCAGGCATAAACTACAGCCGTGCCCTAGTAATACTGCGCTACCTTCCGCCGATTTTCTGGTGAGTAATATCCCCTGGCCTGTGTTTTCATGTACAACTGAGGACCGTCTAACCAAGAGTAGAATCTTTGCATTAAGCTATACTTTGTACGATTCAACCCTGTATTCCCAATTGTGCATGCACCATCCTTCCGCCCTTCATCGGAGAACGCCATCCTCCTCTTATCTGTGTGCTCTGTTGGTGCCCTTTTTATGGGCTCAGCAACCGCTGCTGCGCAGGGCAGGAAGATCTTCCAAACGCTAAATAAAGCGAATCTATCATCAGTAGGTCAACTCCTCGCCTCGCCTCTCTTCTGTCCCTGCTTAGACAGCTAATGCTAAAGCCAAATATAGTGGGATACCTATATTCGGCGTGATCCTAGGGAATGGCGTTCTCTCGTTCAAGCCTCAATCATCGGACAAACCTTTGGGATGCTTTCGGGTCAACCTGATAATGTTTGCATGACGGAGAGTTTTCATGGCACAGTTGTGGCTTGGGCCCGTCAGGGGGGTTTCTTCAAAATCAAAAGTGCACCGCTCCCAAGCACTGATGAACTAGACACGAGCAAGGAAGAAATCTGGCGACGGTGGGTGGATGCTGAAGAATCGGTCCGTCTAGTCCTAGCGCTCTATATTCACGACTCGGAATTCGCAACCACATTTCATCATGAACCACTCCTCAGGCACACCCTCGAAAAACTACCTGTTTGTAACTCAGACGAACTGTTTTTCGCGCCTACTGCGGCCGACTGGTACAGCCTTGTGGAGAAGAATCGGGTCGTTAATCCCGAGACCGCACATATTCGTACAAACAATTCGCTAGCAGTACCGTCAGTTCTGACATCGCGAACAGCACAGATGTTTGCGTACGCTTCGCTTGCGGGTATAGTAGCTTCAATTCAAGAAAGGAGATCCTCTTTCCTCGAAGATACATCAAAGCAACACTTCCGAGACATGCTTCTCTCGTGGCACAATGATTATAAGCACATTCAGGGACCTAAGAAAAACCACATCAATCTCTTGATCTTCTGGCACACAGCATTCATGGCCCTTTATGCCGACTCCGACCTCCTAGAGCGTTCAATTGGTCGCGACGGCAGACAGGCTGCGCAGGAAGCCCGAGAAGATGTTGAGAGGTGGGCCGGCTCTCTCGAGGCTCGACGCGGCGTACTTCACGCTCTGCTTATGCTGAAACATCTGGAAATGTTGCCAATCGGACTCGAACCAGCGATCCACGTGCCCAAAGCCGCCTTCTACTCAGGCATGGTCGTGTACAGTTATATCAAGTTCAAACCACCAGCCGACCCGTATGCGTCTTCACACGACGAGGTGAACTTGCCCGAACTTCAAGTCTCCGGCTCGACAAGTACCCTGAATACTGATAAAGCGTCGACAACCATTTTCTCTCCTGTGGAGCCCAGCATCCTGTGCAATGCGATCGACCTTCTCCGACGCATTGGCCATTGGGAGATATCCCGCAAGTTTGCCTCCATTCTGCAAAGCCTGCTAGACGACTTGACCAAAGCCTAGTGTCTCGTCTCACTCAATCAAAATCCTGGGGGTGTACAGGTCTCCCGTTTTCTGTGACGGTGGGAAGAGCGCTCGCCAAGACGCATTGGGCGTAACCCTCTCCGATGGCTTTATTGCCCCTCGATCGTTCCTCCTACCTCCCATTTCGAAACGCCAAGAATTCCGGGTCGATGTAAGTCATAGCGTCCCGGCCAGCTGTTGTTCCAACAACCTTAACCTTTCTATAGTTTTGGTTTGTGGTTGATGAGAGCTATTCATCGGGCGCCAAGCATCCAAACCTCTTTTACCGTGAGTTGTTCTTGGAGGATAATGAGCTTAAAAGCTTTGGGTGTCGTTATAACTTCGATCTCGATTGCTTCCCCTCGGGTACCATCCCGGTCCAACAAACAATCATTCTCCACAAAAGTTCCGCGCCGCTTGTTGAAAAAGGAACAAGAAAAAAGAAGTGGTAATCGACACTCATTCTCCAACGTACCTATAGGAAGATGTGGTGAGCAACACCCTTGCAAATGTGGGACACGGGATCGAGGGTGTGCATGTGGGACACCGAGTTTGCGGGACCATGTCGATGCGGGGAGGGCATTATTAGTTGTTTGTGGGACAACACCACTACGTGCGTTCATGCCGGCATGGGAAAATTGGAGAGCAGAGTACTTGCCGGAAAAGTCGGCGCGGAGTAAAGCCTGGTATTTAATATCGATTCGCGGGGAGACATGCTTGTCGATAGAGTACCCATTCTCTGGCCTGGTGAAGTGAAATCAATCCAAACGACCTCGAAAACCAACGGGAGCTTTCAGTGAGCAACCCACTCGAGTCTCGGTTTACCTAGAGCTGTTTCTATAGTGGTGCTATTTCCTGCGATATACTATGGCCACCCAGACACGAAATCAAGGGGCTGCCGTCCCGGACCTGATTGCTGTCGGCCACCAACAGGAAGATGTTCAGACTTGGAGGGCGCGCAACAACATTGACGTTGCGAATCAAATCAAACTAGTCAGAATAGCCCATATGCGCTACCAGCATCCCGATCTAGACGAGATTAGTCAATTCCTAGCAGGTATGGGATAGGCACAATCACACAAGCACGCGACTGATAAATTACAAGACTTCGGTATGATCATCGCGAAAAAGACCGATGACGAGATATGGTTTCGGGGGTACGGTCCAGACCAATACGTCTGTAAGCTATAAGGCTTGTCGCCAACGATTCATTACTCATCTCACCCACAGATCACGCGCTGAAGGGCCCTAAGAAGTTTCTTGGCGGGACATTTCTCGTCGAGTCGTACGAAGACCTGGAGCGTGCAACGAAGCTACCGGGTAGCAGTGATATTCAAAAGCTAGTCGATGCTCCCGGCGGAGGATTTCTCGTTACAGTGTACGATCCTGAGGGTTTTCCTATGAGCCTGATATATGGACAAGAGGAGCGAGAGGCGTCTGCAGACGAGCAACCAAAAAAACTCGTGTATAACTTCGAGAATGAGAAGCCTCGTGTCCGTGAATTTCTTAGATTCAAGCCAGGTCCGGCCGCCGTGCATAAGGTTCGTCAATCACGCCTGTAAGATGGCGAGTAAGAGGCTGACAGTGGTGATCGCCTAGCTGGGCCACTACGGTCTTTGCGTCCAAGACTTTTCTAGCGAGCTCGACTTCTATCTGAAGAACTTCAACCTAGTGCCCACCGATTTCCTCTATGTCGACGAACCCGATGGCGCAAAGAAAGATGTTGCCATATTTGCCCACATCGATCGCGAAGACGACTACGTCGACCACCACACATTCTTCATGAGCACGAACAAGACCAGCCATGTCCACCATTGTTCCTTCGAGGTACACGACTACGATACCCAGATGCTTGGGCACCAGTGGCTAGGCGAGAAGGGCTACGAGCCTGTCTGGGGCGTTGGTCGACATATCCTCGGATCGCAGATCTTCGATTATTGGTGGGATACGACCCACAACATGATCGAGCACTATATTGACGGAGATGTGGTCAACCACAAAACTCCGATCGGTTATAGTCCAGCCGGCGACGAGTCGCTGGCTGTCTGGGGCCCTGAAGTTCCATCGTGGTTCCTCCATTAGGGCTAGTTTGATCTGATCAATAGAAAGTTGAGCCAGCTGCCCGAGGTACACTAGCAGATAATTGGGGTTGGTTTCGTAGCGGATATCAATACCATATGTGTTCTTTTAAGGATCATATCAAGGTTTTCTCATCTGGAGCACAGGGGATGCTGTAATGGTAGTTTAGGATATCCACTTTGGCAACCTAAAAGCTATCAGAGCAGCTGCAATGTAAATTATCTTGAAGTTCGAAAGTTGCTATCCCATGTTCTCATATATAATTATAACTCATTGTTAGCAATCAACCAGCGGGCAATTGCACGAGGGTGGTCAGGCAGTGCGGTCCTACTTTGCCCGTCATTATCAATAGAGAACACGTGACTGTAGGCTCCAAAACAACAAGTTCAGCCATCATGAGACCACATTCCACACTTATTTTATAGAGTTCCAACGAATATGCCCATAATAACACATCGAAGAACAGACTGAAGACCTTGCCAGACATCGACCATGTATTAGTCTGTCTATCTAGAAACAGCTATCCAACCCCTCAATCCTCATCATACCGAACCCGGTTGACGAGTGTGCCAATGCCCTCGATCTCAACGCGGACATCGCCACCATCCTCAAGAACTACCGGCGGCTTCCTAAAGAAGCCGATACCAGCCGGCGTCCCGGTTAAGATGATGGACCCTGCTTCTAACGTGGTTCCCTGCGACAGGTAGGCGATCTGCTGGCGCAGGCTGAAGATCATGTCGCTCGTGTGTCCGTCCTGCACCACGTCGCCGTTGTATATCGTCTTGATATACAGCTTTTGAGGATCGGGGATTGCGCTGGGTGCTACTAGCACGGGTCCTGGAATTTTATGTCAGCTTGATTGCTTCCTGGAGATTTCAAATGATTTCATGGGCTTTTCGTCTCCATATTGCTCTCTCCCTCTCGTGGGAGCTCTATCTAGCAAATGGGTGAAATTGAGCATCATGCTTTTTCCGACGTACCGAGAGGACAGCTCCCATCCAGGCCTTTGGCAAAGCACCACTGCACCGTCAGCATCTGCAGCTTGCGCGCAGACACATCGTTAGACCCTGTGTATCCTAGGACATAGTCTAAAGCTTCATCCTCGGGGATGTCGCGACCCGTGCGCCCGATCACGACGCAGAGCTCGCCCTCGTAGTCGCTGGTGCCGTCTTGTGCGATCTTCGGAATCGTCACGGCGGCCGGGAACGGGTCGGCTAGTGCTGTTCGCGGCTTCGTGAATAGGACGGGGACTGGAGGTAGGGCGAATCCTCCTTCCTGTGCTCATCCTCACATTAAACCTGACCTTCTCCTCGTGATTTACCGTCCTCGGAGATATAAACGATGATAGACTGGATGCTGGATGGTGCCCGGGGCTAGAGGGTACCAACCTGTGCATGGTCCTTGTAGTTCAAGCCCAGACATCGGATATAATTGCATTCGGCTGGCGAAATCGGCGATAGAAGCTGCGTGTCACATTTATTAGCCTCTCGTCCACCATCTCAATTGCCGGTATGCGTTCGGAACTAGCGGTTCCTGGTGGTCTTCAATGCAAAACCATACCCGTTCGACGGTGTACACGACACCAGCAATGATTTTCCCATCAAAAATCGTTCCTCGGACTAGATACGCTTTTATCTCAACGCCGTCCACCGAGTCCTTTCCAACATCGCGAGTTGTGTCGACGAGCTGGCCCAGATGCACTTGCTGGTCTTCTTTCGCAATAAAGCGGATGAGATGTGTCCAATTGCCCATTTTTCCCCCGCCGTAGGTCGTCGTTCCTCTGTTAATGATCGCTTTCTTCGTGGTTGACTTGTTTTATTCTTGCCCGCGCGGCCTACCTCTCTGCACGCATCGATGGCCGCTATGTAGGTATCTTTGCAACTCTAAAAAGCTGCGGGACGCGCCGCCGCTTGGTCCCGCCGCAATCTATCTGATGATGTTGCGGGGCAGACTCAATTACGTAGGTCTCCTCTCCATCAACGACAATCCCCATGCTTACATAGTTATTGGTAAGAGCTTCTCCAACGTGCTCTCGGGAGAGCGATGCGGGGATTCATCCTCGAGCCCACGTTGCGGTACCCCAGCATATGCGCCCCGGGATCCGTCAGTCTGGGACGAGCTAATCTCAACTTGGGTACCTACATGCAACTCATTACAGAGTGCCGTGTATTCAATCTCTTCGATGCAACTTAAAGCTTGAAGTTCGGGCCTTGGCAAATGCAATTGATGGGGACGAGGCTCGAATACCCAATTTGAAGTTTAATGAGGTTTGCAAGGACTGCTGGCCAAATGACTCTAACCCAGCCTATCCGTTCGTAGAACAATGCAGGATCTATAGCGCCACGTTCATATAATATTTACTGTGATATTACAATGAGAGCTTGAACTACCCAATCAACCGTGACAATGGCCCTTGCTATCTATTGAGGAGTTCTAGTGGCGCTAGCTCTCTTTTTAAATCGGGAGTGGAATAAGCTTATTTATTATACCTACAGTTGCCAGCAGTTCCAAGGAGGCGGTCGCGGGTCGGCCCTATTCCATGTATACTACATACTGTTAAGACCTTCTGCATCCACGGGGCTGGGGGCGGGTTTCCTATCCACTGAGGGCTACTAACTAGATAATGTGACAATAAAAAAGAACCCTTAGAAACCATCGTCAAAACCAGGTGAACAAGACATGGGTTAGTATAGTCTGATGAATCTTAACATTAAATATTATCTCGTATACTTATTTGTATCCAAGCCCGGAAGCCCGGAAGCCAGAATCCAGCAAAGGGTTAGGGCATCCAGCACCATTCCATTGACACCATTATCATTTAAAATGTCCATGGACATATCCAAACCGAACTACCTTGTGTAGTAAGAGTGCGAACACAACCTGGAGGCTTTTCCCTTGCGACGCTTTCCTTGACGATCCCAGACGTTTATATACAGTGAATTTGTGTCATAGCTTAAACACCGGCGGGAGTTTCGCAGAGAATGGCCTGGCCAGCCTAGGAACGAATGTTAGTACTGTGATGATACCATCAGGAGGCTCGAGGAATACGTACAACAGGTACAACACAGCATCGGGCTCGCTGACCGCCGGCAGCACAAATATACCGGAATTCCTGGGCACTCTGAGGAACAGCCGGGGCTATCAACACGAACAAGTCAGAACTCAGTACTCGGTTTCCCCAAGGGAAGCTAGATAGGGATATGCTTACGGCTAGCACAGTTCAGGTCGGCAACACCCAGAATGTCTGTAGCGCAACATTGAGGGACGCTGTAGAGACCATTGGGGCAGCCATCATAGCTACTGGTGGGATAAGGATAGGCAGGCATGGTAGAAGTAGGACTGCTGCTGTAGTAGGCGCGTTTAGGAGGAGCGGGCATGTCGAATGGGCTGGCGGCGACAGCGGTAGCGAAAACTGCAGCGAAGAGGACAGAGAACTGCATTTTGACTATTGGACCTGTACTTGGCACTCTATAGTTCTTTTGGTTGACGAAACTAGCAAAGAATCAAGAGTGGTGACCTAGAAGCTGGGAGTCTGCTTGGAGGATGGTGAGGTTGAAGCACAGAATTCACTTGGGATAAGTAAAGTGCTTGGCTCAGTACTTATATTGAACATGGCGCAGTAGTAGCTCGGTCCATCTCATCGGCGTACCGACTATCACAATCAATCAGTTCTCGTTGGAGGCTCCTCAGTTGCAGCGCCCACTGCCCAAGTTGGCCTCACACGAGTAAGAAAAGCGTCGACGATGTCACAGCGGACCCGCGGAACAGCAGCGGATGCATCCTGAGTAGCGAATCTTCAACTAGCTCCTCCTGGCCGAGTAACCCAATCGGAATCCCAAATCGGACGTTGATCGTCAATGAATATATCTCTATTCGCTCCCAACTTCGTCCAATTTAAGCTTGCAGATGCAAGATCCTTGGTTGGTTCCAGGGACAATTTTTCGTGGCGTCAAGAATGGAAGTGATCATCAGTACGGTAGTATCACCCTTACGAGCATCAGGCTGAACAGTTTGGATGCCAACAACGCGGGTGAATGTCCAACGCGTTGCTTTAAAACATGCACTAATTTAGTTATTTTTCTATAGAGATGTCAATCAAATCATTGACAAGCTCGACAACAATCCCATTCTCAAGAGGTCGCTCGCGCTAGAAGGAGCCATAGTCCTGGTATAGGTGACGTCAAAAGACTACCACTCAATCTTGACATAGTTCTCTAGCTCGCCAAGCCCATGCAGGAAATGAAGGTGGCAGAGACAAGCTCTGACAGGTCCGCCTTGCACATCCTCCAACCCGATCGGTATTGCTTTGCTGGTACTACGTACTTCTCCTTCAAATCCTCGGGCACTCGACCCAACAACCAATATGGACCAGCCTTATGCTATCTTTTATTTGCAAGCCTTATATGGCCCCGTTTTAGCTGAGAGGTTCTCTTTGAATTACAAAAAACACTCGCTCTTGGGCCAAAGTCGAAGTTGACCATGCTGTAAACATCGTATAGTCCATCCTACAGTATTATAGTATTCATGTAGATACACTACTATATCTACATCGGGTATCGTGTTCCCGGACTAAAGCTCAGCTTAAAGATTGGGGCTGAGTTTAGCGCGGGCATGAGGAACTGCCAGATCCAAGACATGAACCTACCGAGACAGGGATATAAGAGGTGTACATATGCGCTAGTCTCAAGACTACTGCCGGTCAATTGTTATTGTTGATATGCACAGTGAATTTGATGTATCTACAGGAGTGTTCAGATTCCACGTTGTGCATCAAGGAAGACTCTGATAAGTCATATTTGTCCTATGTTGCTAACCAGCTTGAACAACACAAGTAGTATACCATCTTACCTAACCTACATAGGTCGTCGCATGCCAAATCACGAGATGCTCCACACCTACCTCTACACCCGGCTCCGACGATCGTGATATTACTACCAGGATTCGGGCGGGTAGATGCGTTGTCAAGCTATCTAGTGTAGTGAAAACCTGGGACGTGGAGGAGGAGGATGTGTTCGCTTCCGCTTCACCGGCTCTGACCGAGTGGGGAACTGCTTGAAGCTGTACAGTACTTACTTAAGTATACGCGTCTTGCTCTCAATACAAGCCACGCATGTAAGCGTAGCAATGGGATCTTGCGCAGAAGCGGCGTCTTCCATAAGATAGACAGGGGCCAGAGCATCCCAACTGCCACGCCAACCTTCCACAACAGTGATCAACTGTGCATTGGCGTGCAGGATCTACACAACTATTGTTCCTGGCGACTCGTGAGCCGCAGCTGGTTACTAGCTTGGCAGGTTATTTCCTATCTAGAACATGCGTACTTAGTTCAATGGACTAATCGGTCCGGGGTCAAGTTATCGCATTTGTTAGAATGGACTTGTTGAAATTGGGGCGGTGAGTTATGCTCAGACATTCAATCATATATGATTCTCACGTCAGGCTCCTCTGTTGGCAAGCAGCAGATTGAAGACATCGCCAGTATTCTGCTCAAAGTGCGCTCGAACCAACTAGACTGGCTATTTCACAGCCTCGGCACAAAGGGTGTCTCAAGTGCAAGGCGAAAGCCAAGAAGGATGAGTGAAAAAAAGGCGAAATATAAAGCATAATAGCTAACCATATCAGCTGAACAGCGTATAAATTGTTATCTATACCGGCATATTGTACAAGAGCCCGACGGTACGACGGCAATCGAGTCATGCAGCGCTTGATCGGCATATTCCCAGTTCCCACAGCGGCTCAAGATCGTATTTCTCATCGTATCTAGGGGAATATAGTTATAAAGCCCCAGATAGCCTCTCATAATCATTACTTGTGGGGTCCAATTGCGATTCATGAGTTGTTCGGGCTAGTAAAATACGCGGTGCTTTTGACCGTGAGGTAATGGAACTACGGGATCTCGTAACCACGGCTCAAGATCTCTGCGGTCTCAGACTTCTTAGCGGCATGAATCTTTAATTATAATGTCAAGAGGTAATGGATATCTAGAGGGCCTCGAAACTTTCAGTGACTATCCTAAACTCGTATCTTAAGTTCCATTACGAGAAAATGATGTCAATCCCCACACTCGACTTCCAACAACGGCTTATAAGCAAGAAGCCAGTGGGAATAGCACTACCAATGTGCGGAATTGTATTGATCGGGAGACACGAGTAATTGAGCATACTGTAGTGTAGATCTTGGGAGTACTTCCTCAAATCCACGATGTAGATGCCACGCTAGCCGTGCCCCTGCACAAGTAGCCAAGCGCCTACCGCGTTCGTTGGGAGCACACAAATACCACGCATGAAGCTAACAAGTCTATTGCTCGCCTCGCCTATTAGTGTAGAAACAAATGCGCCATTTCGTCATCGTCAACGGCTGAATCGTTGTCGGTGAGCAGGTTGCTTCTCTAGGTTGGAATTAACTGGTGGCATGGTGTTTTGATTATGCCTCAAATCCTCGTATTTTTCACATGCACATATCGATTTCTTAATCACACCTTATCTCATGGCCCCTGGGGCCAGCGTAATTATCATGCGAAGTCACGTCGTAACCTCGAGTACGACAAAACAACGGCAATGCTATAAAAGCTATTGGGGAAGGTAGAGGTGCAAGGGTTTAGTTGATCTACGGCAAACTGACTTAACTGGACAACAAATGGTATAAAAGATTTCAAGGGTGCTGGCAAGAATTCCAGGCCTAAGTCGTAACTAGGTAGGTAGTATAGTAACTATTAACTTCAATGTGTACACAAGATGTAAACTAATTAAATTTGGACGCTATTCGCAGAACAGGCTGTGCGCGTTCACTATAAACACATCCACCAACACAACAACAACAAAAAATAACCTTCGTAGACAGTATAGCAATACAAGCTAACCGCACTGACCACCTTTTCGCCACCACCCCCTTTTTGCCATCTGTCACGATAATTACCGCCCACTTTATTAAATCGTAATAAATCAACTATTTAATTTAAAATTATAAAAAAATCACTACTACGTTCTCCTGGCTTTATTTAGTTTAAAAGGGTTGTATTTTATAAAAGTATTTATTTTTATTTATATAGTCTTTATTAACAGCTGTAATTGTTTTTTTAATTTATCTTAAGCTAACCGGATCTTTATAAAGCTAGTAAATATATAATTTAGATTTTTTTTAACGCGTTAATATTTATCGGGCTTATATTTTTAAAGCTTGCGGTTTAAATAAGTAGTATTATAATGTTCGCACGTTAATTAAGTATTTAATATAACGATAAATTTACCTGTTTTATTAAATAGTGCTTTTACTTCGCGAAGTAATAGCTTATAATTTTTTATAATTTTTTTAACAGCTTTTGCGATATCTGCTGTTTTTTTAAACGTTGTTATAAGCGGTTCTACCGACCTATGCAGCGGCGTATCTAGTGTTTAAAGCAGCAAAGAAGCCTTTAATTCGCCTAAAGCCGAAATTAACGTAAACTCGCGATTTAAAAGGTAGAGACCGCTTCTCCGCTACCTAGCGCGTATATTATAAAACATAAAGGCCTTCTCGTATACTTTTTTATACGCGGCAAGCATTTGCTGCTTATATATTAAAGCCGTTGCGTTATACGAGGCGTACCTACGGAGTTCGCTTCTATAAACTAATTTTAACGTAGAAAAAACGCCTACGTTAAGTAGTTAAAGGTCGTTGCTCGCGTAAGCCGGTAGATATAACAAAATTATATAATTTATAAAAGCCTTAAATATAAATTTTAAATATATATATATATTATAACTGTTTAAAATTAAAAGCTGTTATTTATTATTTTAAAGTTTTATTTTAAATAAAAATATTTTTTTAAGCTAGTAATTTATAATAATTTTATTATTTTAGTTTTTTTTTATAACTATATACTCCTATTTAAATATTTATTTTTTAAACTATTAGTTTTATATATTTATATTATTAAAAATATAAACTAAAATATTATAATTATTATTTAATAAAATATAATAAATAAATAAAACTTAAGCTATAGTTTTAAATTTTATAATTTATATATAATAAGTTTAATTAATCCTAATTATTATATTAAAATATGTTTTATTTTTTTAAATATTTATTTTATTTATATTAAACTTATTAAAAAATATAATTATATATTTAATATAAAAATATTTAAAAAAAATATAAAACTTATTAATTTGTTTTTTTTTAGTCCGTTTAACACGCGAGGTTTTAACTACACAGTTAATTTTAATATAAATAGTTTTATAACAGCGAATAAAAAAATCTACTTATTATAACCCAAGTAAACGCGTGTTCTCCTAGATCGCAAAGATTTTAAAGCCGAAAACAGCTATATTTCGCCGCGTAAAAACTCTGCTACACTTTTCTTCAAAAAATATCCAGTCGATAATTATTTACTCTTACTCGAGAATTAATCGTTAAAATAAAATCGCGGCTTTAAAATACGATTTACGCCCTTTTAAACGCGAAGCAAGCGTTTTACGAGGTATTCCGTACAACCGGGCGGCAAAGGTCAAGGTATCGCCGTTATGGACACAAAAAATAACCCGTAATATCCGCTCTTCTTTTTCGCCCATAAGAGTACTCATTTTATTCAAAAATACGTGGTGTTGTAGTAGAAAACACGGTTTAATTACAGTAGAATTTTAAGATTACATAAGGTTATTTTCGGCGAAAAGGGGGTGGTGGCGAAAAGGTGGTCAGTGCGGTTAGCATACTGTACGTCCTATAGCAGCAGGAGAGCGGGCGCAGCGGCGGGTAAGAGTTAAGAAGACAAATGGCAGCATCCTATAAGCAGGGGCTGCAAGGGCAATAAACGGCAGTAACCCCAGAGACAGGGTAAAAGGGAGTAAAACCAACCGCTCATGTCAAGAATGGAATTGTCGCCCTAAGGAAATTGCAAAAAAGAATACAGGTTCGGTTTGTACAGTCTACCTGGACCGGAAAACCCTTGAATGCATATGGCCCTGCCTCTGACACATGGGTTTGTCCAGGCGACTCTCTTTACCGCTCGACCATATTGGTCGATTTCGGGAACGTCTGTTCAAGAGCTGCGTACATATCGAGGTTTACGTACTCATGAACTGATCCCAACTCTTATTGACCAGAAGGCCATGCCTACGGTTTCCGTAACTCCCCATAACTCCCATGACTGATTCGTTCTGTCTCAATACTAGAGATGAGGCAACAACGGCAAGTGCAGACCTAGAAGCCATATGATTCAGTTATATTTCTTCTACATTGGTTATCTTACGGACCCTGATGCTCTCTCATCGCATCTGAGGAGCATTCCACCACAACCCCCTCGCCTTGCTTACTAGTTTTTGAAAAGGTAAGGACAAGAAAAGGATGACGAAGAGAGAGACAAATGGTACAAATACAATGTAATTTATAACGAAGTATATCAGTGTATCAACTATCGACCACCTCATGTGTATCGAGTATATCGCGTATACGGTCAGTATATCAAGCATATATATAAGAGAATCAACAAAGCAATAAGCAAGTATCGGCGCACGAGTCGAGGACCAATTCCTTCACTTTAATCCACGCCCTCTTCTGATGTTCGCTCATGTCATTATTTTGTCGCACGGTAAGCAACCAGCCCTCCTCTTCCTCTATATCGCCTTTCTCGATTCATATCTCACACACACGACTTGGCAATACGACACAACCGTCCAAGGAGTCGCCCAGGTAGGCAAAACCCAATATCACCGTGACGAGAAATTCTATGCCCGCTTGCCACAACCAGGCGACGAATCGAGTACGTAGGCGGGCAAGCACGGATTGAGTTGCCTCAGAAGTTTTCTTTACCCCAAACAAACGAGAACCTGTAGTCAAGCGGGTCAGCAAGCCGTTCAACTGAACAAATAAGATAAGACACAAGAAGGCAAAGAAAAACATACCCAGGTTCGCTATACTTATTGCAAAAGACGTGCAGCGAGCTACCCAATCCCTTGGGCCCGCAAAAGAATACACCGGCCTCCGCAGGGGCGTGAAGTTTCCTGATGCCACGGAAGATCATATCCCAATTCGGTCTGCCAAAGTTAGTTGGTGACCTCAGGCCGGTGATGGCGTCCTTGTCGGCGTTGGCATCGTTGATCATGATATTTGTCGCGTCATCCGCCTTGATCTTAGCGGTGAGGTATGTGTGGATCTCGATGCGGCCATCCACGTCCTGAGCCTCGATGGCCATGAGCAGCGAGCGGAACCACTCGAAGCTGCCGAAGTCACGACATATCCAGAAGAAGTAGACCTTGGCGAGCCGCGTTTTCTTCTGTGGGTAGTTCATTCGGTACCAGATAGACTTGAGGATGGACGCGAAGGGTGTGACACCGATACCGGCACCGCAGAGCACAGAGACCTCGTACTTGAAGACGTCCTCCGAGGCCGAGCCGAAGGGTCCGTCGATGTAAACACGGGGGAGGACCCTGCGCAGCGCCGGGTCGACCTCGCCGTTCTGGTTGTCCACGCCCACGACCTTCGAGGAGTCCTTGCTGCCGCCGCCCCCACCGCCGTCTTTCTTGCCGAACTCACAGCCTAATGCCGTGGCGAGCTCGCGCGTGAAGTCGCCTACGATGCGTACGTGGATTGAAATATAATCTTCCTCGGGGGCACTGGTTAACGTGAAGGGATGGTACTGCCACAACGAGACCTCGGGGCAGCAGAAGAAGATGTACTGGCCCGCGCGCGTCTTTGTGTTCTCCTTCTTGATTTGAATTTCACAGACGTTGCTGGGATGCTGGATGACTTTCGAGATGTACGTCTTGTGGCGACCACGTACTTCACGTGCAATTCGCTCGGCCAGGTAGATGAATCCGCCGTAGGTCCAGTATTGCCAAAAGACACCGACGGCGGTCGTGCCGACTGAGATGCAAAACGGTGCGGAGTCTGGTTGAATCATGCAGAAGGCACCATGGATGGCCCAGAATATGAAGAACACGATAAACATATGATGCGTATACCAGAAGCGTTCGTAGTTGGCTCGGCGGGGCTTCTCTACCGATGTGAAGACCATGCCCATCAGGGCCACCAGCATGATATATCCAGTCCATCCGGGTCCGGAAGCCAAGTTGGCAGCTAAGAAGCCATAGAAACCGAGATTGTTTTTGGCGGCGATCTGGGCGAAGTTGTTCCAGTGAGCGATAGTATGAACCCAGGAGAAAAACACGATAGACCAAGCTGTCGTGATATGAAAAGTGATGTTTTTGTCGAATTGGATGATGCCGTTGAGAGGCGTTTGTCTGGCAATCGAAATAAAGGTACGACAGACCGGGAAGAGAATCAATGCGACGTCGACATGAAGAACCAAGGCCGCAGATCTCGCTATCATATATGTCGGTCCAAATGTATTCCGCGCTATTTGGAGACTATCCTTGACAGCATAATTGACAAAACCAAAGGCAAATACGATGGCATGCAGAAATATGAAGACGAAAACAAAGCTGGAGTAGATGTTAGCGCTGATGTTTATACCGAGGAACTTACAGCTGGAACTAACAATCGCCGGTAACCTTCGTTGATCATCCATTTGTCGAACTTTTCTCTCATCGTCAACTCTTTCTGCCTTTCCTGCGTCATCTCGCCCGAGAGCAGCATCCGCGTCAACGGGGTCCATCTCGATCGCTCAGATGGCTTTTCGCCATATTGGCCATCTCCGTAGTACGACATCTTGTTTGGCCGACGTATCTAGCCTCCCCTTTGCAGTCGACCTCCAATGACCGAGACTCTTCCGGCCTTCACCGTCGTCCTTCCCGAGCCAAGTAAGTCGTCGGCACGGCCAACACAGGCGAATACCACCGTCTCTGCACAGAGTTCTTAATTATTAATTTTAAGCTGTTGTCTCCGGGACGACGTCTAAGGTAAAAATCGATTCAGATCCTGCTGAATGGGCACATAATCAAGGATTCCAGAGTAGTCGAGACCGGGCGTGAAAGCACGCGGCGATTATAGGCCACGATAGGGGACGTGGTGTCCAAATGAGCGTCAAGAAAGTAAAGGCCAGCAAGTGGTGACCTGCACTGACAACAAAGACAGATACTGGTCAGCCCGCGGACGTATCACCAAAAGAACCAAGAACGAAAGGGTAGTAGGAAAGACGGCTCGCTCTCGTAGAGAGTGTGAGAGTGGGAGTGGGAGTGGGAGAGGTGGAGGTGGAGAGGTGTGAGTGCTTGGAAGAGGGAGAGAGGGATCCGAAGATCTCATGCAAAGACGGGAGAGAGCGAGGAAGGCAGTAGCTTATGGATGAATGCCAAGCATAGAAACATCAGGCCATTTCATTCGCAGATCATACCTGGTTGGATGCCAACACCAGGTGGCTAGGATTAGAGGGCACGTTTTCACGATGAGCTGATGGTATTCGCGAGGACGAGCTCTCAGAATAGCGACTTACTGAAGGGCGCAGAAGGAGAATGGCATGGTCACGGTGGATGGATATGTATACATGTACATACACTACTCCCTTAGGTACTGTAGAGCATGTAGGGGGCGAGATGGATGGATGCAGTGGGTGCAGTGGGCAATGACTGCGTGCACAGGGTACCGCATACCGCTTGGTATTCGTGACTTGGGACGGGCGCGAGGGATCCACACGGGCGCATTGACAAGAACTACATACGTAGCCATGTACGGAATACACTACCTACCTTTAGGCATGTATGTAGGTGTAGGTAGTGTGCTGGAGGCAGGTGCTACCTACCTGCTTGTACAGAGGACTTGCACAGGGAGCCTGGCGGCTGACGGCGGTGGCAGCAGAGGAGGATCACAGCGGTGGCCCCACTGTCGTTTCGCAGCTTTTCATGATGGTATAGGGGATCCAAGGCGAGGTCGAAACAGAGCTGTCTCGATCGGGTCTTGTGTCGGTTACAGTTCTCTCTCGATGTGGGTTCGTGGGTTCAGGCTGTCCCACTTCGGATTGTGGGAGAGGCTCAAATGAATGCGAGAGGCTGCTCTGATGAATATAGGCAAGGTAAGTTATAGTCCGTGAGAGCGATGCAATTATCCCCCTCGTCGTTTCGCGACTAGAGCCCTTCTAGTGTATACTCCCTACTATTCCCCGTATTTGTAGTATAGGAGTAATGGCAGTCATCCATTCATTGGCTAAGCGCCCGTACTGTAGGACAGAAAATGAGACCAACTGTAACCGACGAGGCAGAGGGACAGTCTGATGTTGGTGAGTCGCTGGCGCTTGCAAAGCGACCGCCCCGTCCGTTTGACCTCGCAGTCCGATAATTATTAATTATTGAGGACATGTGTACAAAGCAGATGTATGTAAAGGGTCCGACGCGGATTTGGACCCATCTCCGGTTTGAAGCCCCGATCCTACAGTACAGTAGCTAGCCTGTATAACAGGCCTGTATACTGTGAGTATACCTAGTATGGCATGCCGTAATCAAGGCAGTTGGAAGTCAGGGGCAGCTAATACTGGCAGGCATTCGATAAGTCATTCCAGCACCAGACCACAAGAGAAACGACGCGTATGTCTCCGTATAGGTCGTCCAACATCATCCTCGTTAGTTGGAACAAAACATCCGATTGATTTCTCAAATCTCCTGGACTTACCTACCTAAGACGGTCGTCACGGCCAAACTGGGCGGCACGCCAAACAGGGACATTTCGCAAACTGATGGATTAGATTACGAATAACCTCGAAGCTGTAAGTAGGCAGGGTACTGTAAGTGACCGAAGATAAGGAAACAGAGCACGTTCGTTGGAGCACGTCAGTGGAGAGGCTCGGGGGTCTGAGACCTGGGGCCGTCGCTGTCATTGGCCAAGACCCAAAGAGCCCCCTGACAGGCTGGCGGTAATCTGTCGCAGGACGTTTCGTCAGGGGTCTTTCGACACAACCCAAGACAGAGGCGAGACCGCCTCCCTGCCCAGTTCAAGTACAGCTTTTTGTCTTGTCCTGTTGCGAAGTGCGAAGTGCCAGTCACACGGCATCTTGGCGGCGTCAAGCGCACCTACGAGCATACATACGCAGGTTGTTGGTTAATTTACCTACTTACAGTACTGTAGGTATTTACACGTATACTGCCAGCAAAGTGCCTAAATTCGTCGCCCCCCAGCATGCCTATTTTGATATCCAGCCAAATCTAGCCATAATCCAGTTGGAGTGTAGCCACAAGACAGGCCAAGATAATCCTAAATCACCAATCATACAGTAGAACCCAAGTGCAACTCTCGACTAATGACGCATACACAAAATCCTTATTACCTACCCAGGCAGTAGGCAGGTTGGCTAGGTAGGTACTTAAACGAGTCTACTACCCCAAATCCATACCCATTTTCCATCGCAGCTCTTGGGTATCAACCGAATGTAATGTCACAATATCATCCTCAACATACCTCTTACCTTACACCCACAACCCCCGCTGCAATCCATGCCTGCAAGTGCAATGTATGAACCTAACATCTCCAAACACCAGGGCCTGCATCGCGCCTCGCCAGACTGACCATACATGAAAACCCACGAAGATCCTGAAGCGCCCTCGCTATTTTTGGCGCACGTTCGTAACTCCGTGCATGGTCCTGTTTGCTAGCCATGCGCAGTAACCCAATGCTCGGTCCCGTCCGCTGCTCCTAACCAGGATAACTAGAAGGAACGCGAAAACATACCTTTCTTCTTTTAGTTTTTTTATTGTTCTTTTTTTTTTCGAGCAGGATCATATGATTGACAAATGAAGACGTGAGCTACACGTGCATACCTTAGTTAGCATGAGGACGCACCGAGTTGCAAGTCACAGGGCCGTGTTCAAGTATTTGAGAGAAGGGAATCAGTGTATTATACGAGATCAAGGGCAAGAGAAGTAGGAGCACCACGAGAGTAGATTCTGCCGAGAACGGGGCAAACCATGCCTTGCGGACCATTCCTTTCCCCTGTGCAATCTTTTTCTCATAACTTCATTACTCGCCCGAGACAGGCGCACTAACTGAAGCCGTCCGTAATGTGACATGCTAATGGTTGTGGGAAACACGAAGGAAACCCCCATTGCCATAATGATGAATAATCGACAACGCCAGCAAATCCACCAAGATTGCCTAGATGGGAGAGAATGTACGTCTGTGATCCTTCCCAACCCGCAACCACTTGTTTATGAATCTTCGCCAACCCAGCTCACCATCCTCGCCCCCTCCTCCGTCCGCGCCTGTTCAACCAGGCGGCACCTGTTCAGATCCCGCCAAGAAGAACAAGTCCGCTAACCGAACCACTTGAAAAATGTCTTATCAAGAGGACCGGCCTGACCAACCCTAGATGGCATACTTCCGCGTCCACTCGCGAGCCGTAGCCTCGTATCTGGATCGATCGGTCTTGTAGACATGTGCAATCTCTGGGACCAGAGGGTCATCGGGATTGGGGTCGGTGAGCATGGAGCAAATGGACAGCAGAACTGCAGCGTATCGTTAAAAAACTATGCTGTTGTGAAGGAGAGATGGGATCACCTACCCTTAGAGATGGTCAAGGCAGGGCTCCATTGGTCTCGGAGAATATCTAGGCAAATGCTGCCATTGGAATTGATGTTGGGATGGTAGATGCGTGTGGTAAAGTTGACCTTGGGAGGCTTAAAGGGGTAGTCTGTGGGAAAGTGGATGGCGAGGAAGAAGACACCGCCAGAATATGGGGAATCACCCTGCAGCTCAAGTCAGTACGGAGCAACAAGCTGAGAAGTTTTTGTCCGCCTGTATCATGTTGCCAAGTCTCAAAGCCAGCAGAAGAAGAGCAAGGCTGTGCTGGTGATTGATGGCAACAGACCGACGTAATGAAGAGATGGCGGTTACTTACGGGCCCCATAATAGTTGCTTGCCAGTGGAACTAAAAGGACGGAAACGTCAGTGACAGTCGTCGATGGTTGCCATCAAATCAGCAAACGGGTGATTGCGCGGGCGTTCTATGAGCCACACGCCGATATCACCGGACGCTTATCGGCGATGGTGGGGGATACTGATTAGGGGTGCATACCAGATCTTCGCCGACGGGACCTGCGGAGCAGGAAGAGGGAGGGTCACTGCCGAGCGACAGCAAACGTTAGCACAAACACTAGATTAATGTTTCTACACAAAGGCCTGGGCTGTGTATCGATGCCCGTGGCGACGCAAAAGAACAGACGAGACGAGAGACGGCATCTCATCACTAGACCCCGCTCCGCAGACCGACTTGACTTTGCGGGTGCCCCCACCTTGGGCAGCCTTCTCACGGCCACGAGCCACTACATAAACGGACGAGAGGTGACATACCGGCCCAGGTCTGTGAGTTCCTTGTTGATACGCTTCAGCGCCATCGTGGATGTGGTGGAAAGTTGTTGTAGAGGGCTGTGTGTGCGTCCTGCAAGTTGCGCAACAGGAGCCGCCGGTGACTGTGGGAGATGGCCTGTTAGTGATCCGAGTACGACCGTGTCTTTGTTCGTGATACTTATTGCACTGCGAGAAAACGATGCGAGATACAGGGAGATGTGCTGGGAAGGGGAGGAAGAGTTGAGGCAGCTGCCCACGATGTTTCGAGATGGACGGCATGTAAGATCTATGTCATCAGCAAGTCGAGCGGTGGCTTACAAGGTCTCGTCTTGCGCTGCCGATCAGCTTAAGCAGACACAGTGCAGCGTGTGGTTGATGCTGAAGATGACTACGTTTGTCACAAGGGAATAAGTGTGTTTGCGGATGGACCGTCAAGGATGGTGATCGAGGTTGGATGCTTTAGCGGGCTGGGATGGCCGAGATGTGATGTGAGCGTAAAGCGTAAAGCGTAAAAGTAGTGGTGGTGGGGGAAGGGAGGGAGAGTGTGATGAGACGAGACAAATACCTGAAAGGACGGACTGACTAGGCCAGGGAGGGTTGGCTGGGGGAGTGGATGCGGGCAGGCAGGCTAGGTATCTATCTATACCTGGCTTGGGCTTGGGCTGTGCCAGATTTTGCTGTCGGTGCTGGTACAGGTGCTGGTACAGGTGCTGGCACTGGGTGCTGGTGGCGGAATAATGGCATTGGGTCGCGGTGGGGTCTTTTTCACTCAGTGTATACCTGGGAGTCAATGGAAGTACGGCACAAAGAACCTGCAAAAGAACCTGCCAGATACTGCTGGCTGGTTTTCCCCTTGCTTACAATAGGTACCCTTTTGATTTTGTATTTTTTTCTTTCGCACCTTGACCTTGCCTTCAATGTGGCAATCGCACATGTGGCAGTGCGTTGTCACACACAATAGGCCGGCACCCAATCAAGCCCATTTCTTCCATGGTTTACTGAGAAGGTCTGCCGCCTTGATTGGACGCATCTACCCGGTAACTTGCCAACCCACATTAGTGCCTGCTACTCTGAGATATCACCAGGTGTCGCTGTTGTACATACTAGTAGTAGTAGGCACCTCGGCAATGGCAGCAAGATTCACAATGCATTTATCATTCACTGAGCATGGGGCACTGACTCAAAGTTTGTCTGAGTGAGTACGTCCTTGCCACTGGCCAAAAAAAAAGAGCGAAAGAAAAAAGATAAGTGGTCCATCAAGGTTGTATTGCCGAATTTGAGAAAAACGTGAATAAGAGGTATACTGTGCAGCAAAGCATGTTCGGGAAGTGGTCGGAAGGTTTAGGCCTCGATCTTCTGGGGTAATAATAAGGTACGTAGGTACCCTCGTGTAGAGCCCAAATTACAGATGTATTCCAGTCTCTGTTTTCCTTTTTCGAGGGGCCGTTGTATCGTTCATAAGAGCGCAGCGCTAAAATAGTTTCAAGAACGCCGTCAAGTTTCGCAACACCGAGAGATACTAGTACCTCGCTACTAAAAGGGTTTGATTCACGCCAGCAGGCTGTGCGTTTAGGGTGCGAGGGAAGGACCAGGCGGGTTGAACAATCTATCCAGAATGTCAGAATGTCAGGACGTGAGTCCAACACATGTATAGGACGTTGTTAGCCGGATCCATCATGCAAAAGCTTGGACACCGGTTATGGCACGTCCAATGATAAGACCTGAGAAGCGTCAGCAATAAACCTTCCCGAAGAATAATATAACGTAGACATACTATGAATATCGCTCTGGCCCTCGTACGTCTGCGTGACGAACAAATTGGCCACGTGCCTGCCGATTCCATACTCGTCGCTAACAGCATTACCACCAAAGATCTCCTGCAACACGCGGGCGTTGTGCAGAGCGCGATCGCAGTTCTGCCTCTTCACGATGCTGATCATCTCAGGTGTAGCTGTTCCCTCATCTATGAGACGGCCAACATGTATCGTGGCCAGGGTACCGTAGGCAGCATCCGTGGCCGCGTCCGCCAGTTTCCTCTGCACAAGCTGGTACTTAGCTAGGGGGTTATTCTTGAACTGTTTGCGCTCAAGAGCATACGTCCTCGCCCGGGAGATGCAATCTTCCAGAGCCCCCATAACACCCAGAGCAATACCATATCGCGCACTGTTGAGACACGAGAAAGGCCCACGGAGACCCTCTACATCGGGGAACATGTTGGCGGCGGGGACGGGGCAGTCATCCAGCTGGATCATGCCCGTGATGCTCGCCCGTAGTCCGTTCTTGTTCTTGATTGCGGGTGTCTCTAGGGTGCCTGGCGGGCAGTCCTTACGCTCAACCAAGAAACCACGGATCTTGCCCGTCTCGGCCAGCTTCGCCCAGACCATCAATACGTCAGCGATGGGGGAGTTCGTGATCCACGTCTTGGCGCCGCTGAGGAGATAATATCCGCTCTTCGTGGGGTGTGGGCGTGCCGTCGTCTCCATCGAGCCCGGGTCGCTCCCGTGGTTCGGTTCGGTGAGACCGAAGGCGCCCAAAAGCTTACCGCGGGCCATGGGTTCGATGAACTTCTCCTTCTGCTCCACCGTCCCGAACTTGTGGATGCCACCCATCACCAGCGACGATTGCACGGACATGCCGGAACGGTAGCCGCTGTCCACGCGCTCGACCGCCCGCGTTATTAGACCGGCTGCTACAGTAGACGCGCCAGCGCAGCCGTACCCTTGGAGGTTCGCGCCCAGAAGACCCAATTCGCCCATCTCGGAGAGGATTTCTCGGTCGTAGTTCTCATCACGGTAGGCCTCTATATCCAGGGAGGCGTCGAGTTAGCGAACCATTGTCCTCTGACTGGATCTTCACCGATTCTTTGTATGTGCACACGGAATACAGCATGGGAGCGCACTCACGCAGCACACGCGGCAGCAATTGCTCTTGGCAATACCGTTCTGCCGTCGCGGCAATGTCCAGCTCCTCCTCTGTCAACAGCTTGTTGCTAGCGAGGGGGTCTTGCCAGTCGAAGGCCGCGCGGGGAACGGGGGAGGCATAGCTTCTCGAGTGTCGGGGGAGCTGTTGTCGTTGTTTAGGTTTCAGTCGGGGGGCTTGCGACAGTGTAGGACTGCGAAGCCGGGGGACGATAGGACGAAACATGGTGGGCAGGTCTCGATCATATCAGGCGAATTGTCGGCAAGCCCCAGGCGGAAGGGAACGCGAATGTGAACAGAGAGGCCGCAGAACTATTCCGGAACGGTTTTGATGATGCTCCCGAGTCGGTGTGCCGAGGTTATGCGCACCTGAATCTGAATATTGCGGTTGTTGTTCTCCGAACTTCGCCCGCCATTCGCTATGAGCGGCCCGGGGCAGGGAACTTGGGTCTTTCAAGTGCCTCCACCAGGACCGGGCATCGGAACTCATCCCTTTTACCTTTACCGTTGCCGACGGCCCTCGATCAGAGAGAGAGAGAGAGGGGGTGGGGGAGGGATAGTGATGTGTCCGATATAGATGGTGGACCTGTTTTGCAACAAACTATCGGATTGCAAATTAATTTTGGTTACTTATTAAGTTCGGCATAAGTGATGCAAAAGTTGTTCCAGTTTGCTAGGTTAGTCAGGCCGAGGGTGAGTATGAGCATGACATAGGTACTGAAGCTTACCTATTACGTATGTAAGTAGGTACCTAAGTAGCTACATATGTACCTAGGACCTAGGTACTACCTACTGTACTTGTGTTGCAAGCAGGCCCGGCATCCTGAAACACACCCACAAAGTGCATTTCAGGCCAGGCTTCTATTATATTTTTTTTCATGCGCTACCTACGCCGTCCCTCCACAGCATGCGCCAAACAGTCGTCCAAAAATAAAAACATCCCCAAAATCTCCTCAACCTGTCCCGAGATAGTGTACTAAACAAACTAAGACAGCAACATGCGCCCCGCTCTCGCCCCCCGAGACACTGCGCAAGACCCAGTTGGCAGAACTGAATATGGCTTTTGTTCAAGCCCCAAAGCGCAGCCCGGTCAGCTATGGTTCCTGCACCGACAATAACCGGAAGAAATGCTGCCAGCTGACCGCCGACTTCTTCAAAAGTAGTGTGAGGCGCGCTCGGGAAAGGAATCAAAGGTGTGTCGTTATACTTCTTATGACGCACCTAGTCTCTCATATTGATAGACCCTGTCTGGCAGACTGAACGAGATGGAAGAAAGACTCCAGGAGCCAAGCCAGAACGCGCTAGAACGAGATCAGATTTGGTCCGCCAGTACACGTAAAGAAGCGCGATACCTGCGATTCCTTAGAACGAAGGATGGGCCTGACAACTATAGCACCGTTAAAATTATTAGCAATAGTCCATTCGGCGAGGTTAAGCTAGCACGTAAGAAAGCGGATGGTAAGGTTTACGCCATAAAATCCCTCGTAAAGACGGAGATGCGTGAGAGAGTGCGGGTTGCAAGCGTTCAGACAGAACCTGACGTTCTAGCCGAGTCTAATAGCCCATGGGTAGTCAAGCTTTACACTACCTTCCAAGACTCATACTTCTTGTATATGGCTATGGAGTTCCTACCAGGTGGGAATCTGAGGACCATGTTGATCAAGTACGGGGGTTTCCCCGAAGATACGGCTCGTTTCTATATGGCAGAGTGCATCCAAGCTATTGGAGCAGTCCATAAGCTGAGCCTTGTACATCGGTAGGTTGAACACTACCCAGGTAGGTAGTGTATAATGTGGTATATGTACATCTCCAGTTGAAATTTAACGTCGATTTCCTATGCTAATATGTGATTAAATAGCGATATGAAACCTGAAAGCATTCTTCTAGACCGTGGTGGCCATATCAAACTAACTGATTTTGGCCTTTCAACTCGTCTTCATCGCCTATACGACAACAACTATTATCAACAACTCTTGCAACAAGGGGCGTTAAATGAACAAAGGGGCCGGGATCCTATCCCTATTGATTCAACCAATAGTACTATCAGCAGCCGTATGCACATCAATGAATGGCGTCAGTCAAGGCGAATGCTAGCAGGTTCTACTCTCGACGCTCTGAACTACATGGCCCCAGAGATTCTGGCTGATCAGGGATACTCATTTGGTTGCGACTGGTGGTCTTTAGGAACCGTAATGTTCGAGTGCTTGGTTGGCTGGCCGCCGTTCTGCGCTGAAAACAAAGTTGACACATGCCGGAAGATTATCAACTGGCAGCAATCCTTGCACATTCCTGATGAGATCCAGTTGAGCGTTGACGCCGACAACTTGGTTCGTAGGTAAGGCCAACAGTGGCAGTTAAGTACGTAGAAATATCTCTAAAGCTAACCGATCCGGTAGATTAGTTTGCAACACTGAAAACCGAATCGGACGTGGTGGCGCCGAAGAACTCAAGGCTCATCCATTCTTTCGGGAAGTCTTGTTTGACGATCTGCGCAAAATCAGAGCTCCATTTGAACCCTACATAGCTTCTGACATTGACACTACGCATTCTTCTGCCGAGGAAATTGACCAGACTAGCAATATTACCCTGCTTAAGACGCAGTCTGCACAGCAAGTTGTCGGGGGCTCGGCATACCAAAATAACGAGACGCCCGAGATGAGCTTTCCATTTATTGGGTACAGCTTCAAACGGTTTGAGAACAACTTTCAATAGTCGCTATGCAAGATACATACTTCTGAGGTTTATATATACGCTTTTTCGCTATGGCCTCTCCGCATAGTGCTGCTGTGTTATGTCTCGTGGAGATGGAAACATACTACGGCTTGTCATCAGCAGCCATGTTCCGAACAACAATGATACCCAGGAAACCTCCACATTCACATGAATGCAAGTGATGCCCGTGCGGGTGCCTATGTGGGATGGAACCTGGGACGGAGCCTCACTCGCACTTGCATCTTCGGTATATCTCCTCCTAGTAGCTACAGAGAAGTAGAGAAGGAAGGAAAAAGAGTAAACAGGTGATATGGAGGAGGAAGGAGTCTTCGGTAGTGGCTAGCCCCATCGCCATGGCATACACCGCTGAGTTAGGGGATGTCTGTCTTACCATTCCAACAAACTCAACTCCAAGCTAATCCATCATCATCATCATCTACGCTCCTCTCATCCATCACCCCCTCCCCCACTCCCCTCCCCTCGTCGCCTACTCATGCCTGTCCTTACTGCTCCTAGACCTACAGCGTAGATAACCATGTTCCGTATCCATAAATGCAAGATATTCATGGCAGCTGTCTCCCACCGAGTCCGTCGTTCCTGGTCCCGCTTCGTCCAGTCGTGCAACGCCACTGGGGCCAAGCTGAACTGCACCTCTGCTTCGGGACAGAAGTCATGAAACCGACATGATGTATTCCCTAGGCCACCAAGATCCGATCGGCGCAAGAATCAAGATGTCCGAGAACACCACCGGTGATCTCAAGACAGGGCTAGATCGACGTCGAACAGCGAGTTCCAGGCTGTCATGCATCAGCGAGCATCAGAAAGAGAACACGCCCAACTCTGAGGATGATTACTTATTCCCCTCTACCCAAGCCATAAAGACACCTTCGCTAGAGCCTCTCCGCCGTCTGCGTTCTCATCGTCATACTGAAGGAAAGTCTCAAAGTTCTGGGGATGGTTCTGCAATAAGCCCCCTTCAACTAGACTCTGAGCAAACAGACGGGTTTTGGAGGCAAAAGACGCACCATCAGCTTGTCTTATCGCCCTGGCGTTGTGCTGCATCTAGTGAACATAAAGAGCAAACTGGACAACAAGAGCCACCGTACGCGAAACCGTTTGGGCATGGACCACCCGACATTCTCGAGCTGCGATGGCAAACGATTCAATGGGCCGAAGCGCGGCGAAAAAATATCCTCACTAAAGAATATAGATGCACAATTCCTGGCACTGGCCTGGATGGACCACGCAGTTCTACTAGCGGAAATTCACCACTCGACTCCCCATCTACCACGTCGAGACCACCCTTGGGGGCATTGGCGCTCAGCAATTGTATGCCATGCCCATCTCGGAGCTCCGAGTCCAACGCATCAGGCTCTATTGACTGGGAAAAGATGTGGCCGAAAAGAAAGCCACAAAGGGGGCACGATGTGTCGGAAAGCTCAAATCGCGAACAATCGGCTCATAGACACCGTGAAAACGCTCCCACCATGGAGATTGAAGACACAAGCCAGGCAGCCCCTCCGAAACACGAGAAGAATGATCAGCCCCAATTCTCAACCGTTCAAGATTCTGACCTCAAATCATGTCCTGAATCTAATCAGCAGTCTCCTTCTGCTGCCACGCCAGCCACATCTAGATTTAGTGTACGCTTTCACAACTATTAGTTACCGTCAATAAAGCTAATGTTTGGTTTTAGCCTGACAAAGTCCCAGGGCTTGAATCGCCAGACTACTCCAAGTTCGATAGCAGTCGTCACCAACATCGGCACCAGTTCTCAAGCGCAGTGTCGAGGCGATTTCGATCCTTGCGCGACAAGCTTCACCGCAGAAGATCCGCTTCCATGTTCTCTATTAGGCCAGAATTTCCACCACCACCGGACGGGAAAGAACGTCGATATCGCTCCCGTAACTCAAATGATATCTGGCCTTCGTCCGGCGAAGAGTCCCCGATTTTCAATACGCCGGCATCCAACATGTCGCCAGTGCCACCCGCAGGATATAATGCCAACCTATTGGCCGCATCTGGATTGATGATGGCCGCAGCGGATATAGATAGACTTACCGGATCAGCATCTGAAGTCAATGGACCAAGAATGCCAGGCACAAAAAGCCTAGAGCTGCCTCGGCCTCGATATTCAGGTGGTGACGATAGTCCTCTAAGTGAAAGCGGATCATCTATTGCTGATGCAACTCCCACTGTCTCAAATAACTCGCCATCTTCAGTACTTCTACCAGCAAGTTTGACAGGCCAAACTTCCAGGTCACCCCAGTGGCTGGGGAGGAAGACTCGAAGACAGCCCAGTCGCCTATCAGAAGTTACGACTCCGGAAGAGGTTAACAGTCCTACGCAGCCTAGTAATAACGGTATAACCCCACCTCAAGTATTTTGGTCTACCGGCGACACGCATGATACTCATAAAGCTCCTGAAGCCGAGCGTCAAGAGAGCTCGCTACCTCGATGTCTATCCAATAGCCGACTGCCCTCTTCAGATAAACAAAATAGTGAAAATTCTCTTGCTTCAGTATCCGAAATGACACACTCTTTACCGGTTCATATCTATCATTCAGGGGTAGTTCCAGGACGAGGTAACAGAGTATCAGAACGGTCGTCATCGAGAGGTCAGACCTCAGAAGCAGGCCGCAAGCAAGCCAACTTCGTTGATGAGGGGGGTACTAGGGAATACATCTCCGACCACATACCTTCCGCGACGCGACTCCCTGCCGTCACTTCCGGAAGTGGGCCAAAATGTGAACAGTTCCTTAAGGCGGAGCTAGAAAGAATGGATATGGTTGCTCAGGAATCTGCGCTGTTTCTGGAGGTGATGAAAGGTATCAACTCTGGCGAAAATGAGTCCACTATAGCGGAATGTGGATCGATTTCATCCTATCCGGATACTTGGTCTGAAGATCAAGGTGAACCAGGAGACTCGGAACCGTTTTGTTCCTCTGATTGCTTGTATTCGAGGCAGCCCGGTCATGCCTCTGAGCCGTAATACTCTAGACTCTTTGTAGCGTATCAACTACGCTACTGAGGCAGGGGAAATGCAGAATCTATGGTCAGGCGGTTGTATAAAAGGGGGATTGAAAGGAAAGGACTATTAGATTAGGAAAGTGGAGGGTAAGAGGTCTTGCCGTAGATTGTCAATCACCTTTCCCGTACTGTATTAACCATTAGTTTATCTTCAATATCATTACCAGTATCAATTTAGTCGAGGTCTAAAATTGATTACAACCATGTACTCGGCTATCTAGAAAGATACCTGCCTCGGTGACCCCCGTCACAAAGTTCACATCTATAGTGACTGGAAATTGCACCTTACTTAATACCTATCAACATCCATCCATATTATTTGCCCCCACGGCCTTGAGCGCTACCCCAGGACATTGCCAGTCAAAGGGGTCCACGGAGCCCGATGCCATCCAGTCATAGTCGTTGTCAGTGGGCGTGTAGTCGAACTTCCAACCTGTTACGTCCGCGTGACAGGATCGCATCTTCTCGAGGAGGTGGGAACCAAACCCCCCAAGGTCAGCGTCCTTCAGACCACGACCGTGCATCACGAATGATTGCCAGAGAAAGTGGTCGTCGAGTGAACACTTTGCGCTAACCCAGCCCTGAAGAATCCCATCAAGTTTGTCGGCAGGTAGCGCCACGCCGTCGTACTTGAAGAGCACATCCTGGTTCTCCACCGGCAAGGCAGCGCGTGTCTCACAGTCGATGCGCACAAACACGGTGTGTCCATCAGCGGAAGGGTCTGTCAGCGGCCCGCTGACAACCGCGTTGACGCAGTAGTTCGCCGTCGTCTCAGATGGGCCGTGGCAGTAGGGTGTCCCGCCGTTTTCGGGGTCATGCCGGTTGGCTTTGGTTAGGGAGCCGCTGTTGGGACGTTGCTTGTTAGTGTTTTTTCCGTGTTATGGGCACACACACGGACAACAAAAGCTTTCAGTGGAAATAAAGACACCAACAAGACAGGTAAAGAAGAACCAGGAGCGAAGAAACTCACCAAATAACCTTCTTCGTCCCAATCCACGTGAAATAGCCACACTCGCCATCGCCAATAGTGACGTCTCCGGCCCCGATCGTAATGCTCTGCACAGATGGGTCAAAACCGCCGGAGATGCCATTCTGAAGAGCCCAAAGATCGGTATCTAGGCCGCTCCACGAGCCGTCGATCAGCATCGTACGACCGGCCTCGATATTGCAACGTCTGGGGCCACGGCAGTACGTATTTGGGATGGGGACTTCTTGAGTGGGGAGGAATGTCGTTCCTGGGTTTCAGTTAGAATGTGGAAAGGTTAGGGAAATAATAACACGGAATGACGCCTAACGTACGAACTTGGCAGTACTCAGCACATAGCGTCTCGTTGGACTGCTTCTTCGTCCAGTCGCACGCGCCGTCGGGGAGGAACTCGTTGATGGCTGGGCAGTCTGCCTCGTCGTACTCTTTGTTGAGCTCGTAGTTTGCGCCACCCACGCCTGTACACGGATCGATTGTATTGAGCTGCTTGGTTGTTGGGCCGTTGTTGGCATTGCCAATACTGTTGTTGCCGTTAGAACCAACTGGCGTGGCCGAGGAGGTTGACACTCCAACGACCAGCGCCCAGGCCAAGGTTTGAAGGAGTCTCATGTTCAACAATGCTTGTGTTTATAGGGGATGGGAAAGGTGAAGACAAAGCTAGAAATGAAGGTGCGTGTAAGCGCGTGTATTAGTGAGTTAGCGTGTGTGAAGAAGGAGAGTTGAGTCTCTCTGTTGTACAGTGATCTAGCTACGAATTTATAGTAGGTACTTTTGACTGCTGAAATCATTCACTAACGTGAATTCTGTTTGTATTCAATGGTGCGTTGTCACAGTATCAAAAGAGTACGTACCATTATGAGGTTGGAATAACTATGTAGTTCAGGTGGAGTGTAACAAGACGTTCCCTAGGCAAGTGGTTATGAATACCACAACAACAATATTCCTATATATGGAATAAATGCACGGTACATAATCGGTTTCCCAATAAGGAGGATCGCAACTGTAGTTAAGTGATATCAAAGGGTCTCTGGCCTTGAATTGTACGAACATTCAGCAGAAGCATGGCTCCTGTTCGGGAACATTCATCATTCCGTATAAGAGAAACCGTATAGACTTGCAAGATGAAACAACTTACTTCTTAAACACAGCCTTGAAAGCACTGGAAATCAGTTTACAGTAGGTAAGATTAACTGATCGCTTTACATACGCCTACGGCAATGTTTTAGCAAATCAGCAATGGAAGAGGGGGCAAAACTTCCCTTAGGTAGTCGAGGCAGCGCATTGGATATAGGCTTAGAACTTTACATGGTAGGTACGAAAACTCGTTTTGGAGCATCAGAATGGCAGCCAGGCAAGACTACTCCGTACATAGTGTGTCAAAAATGCAGTTTGTTTACTTGAAGCTTCGTTCTTCTGTATTAAATAGATCCTAGGTCATGAAGGTAGAATCCCAAAAGGTCGGTTTCATACCCATAGTCGTACAATCCCATAACGCCTGCAATGCAAGATCCTGTACATCCGCTATAACCATACAATGCCATACCTACTGAAAAAGAGTCTTTATTTGTTGGCGTCGCCCTTCATGCCGACCATTTCGTATTCTCCTGCTCCATCACGGCCTCTACCTCTACCACGCCCCCGAGAAAACCCCATCTCTTCGTCACCGTGATCACTACTACCATCTCCATTTGACCCATTACCGCTCCCACCATTGGTGCTTCGTCCACTCCCACCAAAAGTGATCGGCTGCAGTTCTCTCCAGCGGCATCCATACGTCCCCCCCGCGACCGTGATAGTGCCAGACACTAACATTGTGATCCACCAGGCAATATTGCGTGGGATGAACCCTGTGTATAGGAAGACGATGAGGAGATGTATGAAGTGGAGTGTGATGGAGAAATCGAGGACGAGCTTCGATCGGGATATCAGGACGACTAATGCGATCACTCTGTTGCCGCGCCAAATTAGCAATAGCCTTAAGAAACAGTGGCAAGACTCGAAGATGAAACAAGATAGGATAAGTGAGAGGGACAAGAAGGGACAAGAACATACACAACAGCGGCGCAACATAACCACACAAAGCCTATTAGCCAGCCCTGAGTATTATCGCCACGCAAGCTGGCCCAGCCGAAGACGAGATCCAGGTTAAACTGCAGGCCCATGACGAGCGACGTGAAGAGCATTAACACCAGCGCAACCGAGTAGTAAATGCCTTGTAGTGCCGCGATCTGGCCGAGGATGCGCAGGGGCGGGAGTTCGGCAATAGCGCCGGATCGTGGGGGACGCCTCCGCCTCGGCATCTTGGGTATTTTTAGTATTTGGGCGGGAGGGAGACTTTTTTCGCGGTTGGAGAAATACGGTCGTTGGACAAAACGAGGCGAACTGCAGGTTGATTATTTTGAATATGGAGCGAATTGACGGTGCTGGGATATGAGAGCGTAGCTATTGGGTTCTGCTCTGCCACCATGTCATCATGTTGGATTCGTATAAAATAGCTGTTGTGTAAGTGATGTGGCGCAACCGAACCGGATAGAGGAAATGTTCAATCTCGCCGATGCCTTGGGTAGCGTGAGTATGTTGTGCCGTGTTGTTCGGGAAAAAAAAAAAAAAAAAAAAAAGGGTGCATTGAAATGCGAAATGTTCATGTAGGTACCTGGAGTACGGCATGCATCTGCATCCGAAGTTAGGCGTGGGAAAGGAGTCGCAAAGATTGGGGGCGCGAGCTTGGTTTTGTGGGACTGGTCTAGCCCTATAACGGACTAGCCCAACGGCCACGAGCGCCCAGATGGGGATTGTTTCAACCGAATTAATGCATATCTAGTATCTTATCCTTATAATGAGCTATCATATAGGCCAAACAGGATAATTTCATCATCAGACACATCCAGGTGAAGCTCAAGAAGGTGCAATGTTGGCAGTTCGATTGGAAGCTTGCACCAGAACTCCTACATCAAACCTCGCCCACTTGTTCGTTGCGCAACATTGTGACGTTGCATCAGCACACCAAAGAACCGATCCGCACCAGCGCCAACTATACCCAACAACAATAATGGGCCTATTCGGCCTATTCTCGTCGCAGGAGGATAAGCGCAAGGAAGAGGTGCGCACTGGAGCTCGAGCCCCCGATCGCAATGAGAGGCGGCAGTGCTGGGATGCGCGGGACAGCTTCTATCAATGCCTCGACAAGCACCATGTCATCGACTCGCTGACCGGAGACGGCAAGAAGACGGCCGACAAGCACTGCGCCCAGGAAGATGTTGCATTCCACAACAGCTGCGCAACCGCCTGGGTGAGCTCGCCCCCCCTCCAACTATGGTAGGGCGAACCGCCCGCTAACGAATCGTGTTAGGTCGCGTACTTTAAGAAATACCGCGTCGCCGAGTACCAAAAGAAGAAGACCCTCGAACGCCTGCAAAAGGAGGGCGCGAACAAGGTAGGCATGCAGGGACCCGGCAGCCCGGGAGGCTCGCGGTGAGGGATAGGCTCAGTTTTGGATCGTTTGGTATAAATCCTCTGGCCTCCGTTCCATGCTGAGATCACGACGATGATGCCCAAGAAAATAACGCTTGTACTATATATTGTACGTATATTTTTGTCATCAACATGCATGAAAAGGGCGTTCATTTGGTTGAGTGGAAAGGTTCGCATGAATCTCTACTCTGATATGCCCAGCATGGGTAGACAATTCAAGGCACCCTCGACAAATGTTATATACAATGCCGTCGATGTTTGAACCACGCTTCTCCGTCATCAGATGTTCAGATCAGGATAGTTGTAAGGTACGCCGTGTCTAGAATTCAAACACCATCTATCTACAAGTCTCCGTTTAGATGATTAACATCTTTTCGTACAAGATACTCGTTGTCAACATCTCTATCTTAAGCCCTATTATCACTGAGGCGAATAAGCTAGGTAACTTAGCATTGCAAGTATAATTGTCTGCTTCGAAACCTTGCCATCCATTGTTTTGAAAGAAAGAAAAATAACTCAAATATGAGTTTACATCCTCTGTTAAATCTAGAGTCATCGACCCTTATAGGTAGAGACCTTATTTACGTTTCCATGTCCACGATGGGTTGAACCTAGCATATCATATGGTTTTATACCATGGGCATCAAGATATTGCAACCCTGGCATTTTCACGCAATGATAAAGGACTTCGTTCTCAACCTGGCGGGATACCTAGCATGATTCTACCGAATGCCCCCAAGATTGGGCTGGTGGAAGATTAGCCTCAGCATATCCTCACATAGTTCCATTGGAGCTTGAGACTTGTCGCCTGTCATTTGTGACAATATCGGAGGCGGGGTAATGGGCGTCTATCGAGGAGAAAAGAATACACGTCACATATGAAATATGCAAGTAATTCCCTTGGCAACGGGAAAATGTCTTGCCTGTTAATGAGTCACGTACGCGGCTCAGACGGCATCAAGTAGGCGACCTATCGATTTTTCATAGCTGTGTGGAATGGGGTTTGGCTCAGTATCGTCGGTAGAGTATCTGGGTTGACCGTTGGTATATACCGACTCTATCCAGGCATAGAGTAAATAATCGCAAACAGTTGGTATTGTGATTCGTCCAGCTGCGCTTCTTACTATCCTTAGTTGAGCTTCGGACACCACAAGCTTGCGCTATTACTTTGATCAATACGGTATGATAAAAATTATGGCCGGTATTCTTGGCGTCAACTTGAGTGTACGTAATACAAGTAAGGGATTGTCCTTGTGTCAGCACAGTAGGGGTACATATATACTATCTAACACAGATGTGTAGAAATAACTCCGAAGAAGAAAATTATATAAGCATGTATTATATTTGTATGAGGGAAGTCAATTGAAAGTTGAATGATCAATCTTTATCTGTTCACTTCATTGCGTTTTCAGAATTTGACAATTGGGTTTGCCTTGGCAGCTTGACCTGATCTGTCGTTGTCTCGACATTGCAAATCTTTTACTCACACTAGAATCCCAGGGTCCTGGGATATTACCACACGCTAAGAATAATACCTAGTATACATGAATCCGCGTCTGGCCGCTATGTACGGATGTACAGACGGCCCTAACTCTGAATGGCCTTCCCCTTTAATAGATTCCCTAACATCCCGACGGATCCTGTGCCGCAAATACCTAGCACATATTACAATATACTCTGTCCATATATATAGGTACTGTATTTACCGTTTCCTTTGCCTTTTTGTTATAACTATTTTGGTTTATGTCCTAAGCACAATGACTCGTCAGTTAAGCTGAATAGTAGGGTTTTGCCAGTTTTGTCAGAATGACAGGGGACGGGTTACGATAGACCCGCCAGTTCGGATATGCGGCATTAGTCTGCATTGTGAGGCGTTGAGATTTGGGCCAAGGGGAAGCCCGGACTTGGCATGTGCAGCTTCAGCTGGGAGGGATTGCATGTACAGTGTTCGTATTGGGCGCCAATGTCACCATCAGCGGGATTGGCACACCCTGCTGCATAGTATTTTGTGACTGTTAACGGTGCCATTATAGTATTGTTTACTGTGTTGGGTGATTACTGTAGCGTAGTATTCCAGCAGTTGCACCCGTGGACCGCGCTCCGGCCGACAGCCCTGTTATCTTTCACATGTGTTTGCTGCTGCTGCTGCATTACTGGCATGGATAGCATGGAATGGTGTCAATCGAATCGCACCTATAGAATACCGCGTGGTACAGGATGGTTTAAGTGTGAGACACATGCGTGGGGCAAGGTTGCCCGTCAGAGGAAAAGATCGAACTGAAATTGTTTAAAGTCAGGATTTCAAGTTTGACAATGGCCGGAGTTGAGCATTCACCGCAGGGTATGCACGTACCTAGCCTCATAGCATCCAGCCATCTTCACGCAGCATGTACAGTACAGTGAGGGTACTATGGGCAATGGGCTATTGGGCTATTGGGCTAGCATTGCATTGGTGGTGGGTGTGTACCTGCCTAGTACAGATGTGGTCTAGAGTGTCGTGTAGTTATGCTGTGCTACAACGCGTTGCCCGGCTCGGCTCAGTCAGTGCAGACATCAAGTGCAGCCAGACGGCATCCCGTGGCTGTGCATTGTGCGCTGTAATTTCAATTTCAGCAACACGGGGCCCACCAGTCTACCTGGCCCCCCGTCCATCCAGTGGCATCCACCACATCCACCTCCACGTTGGGCCAGGTACCGTCGCCCATGGGCCATCACTGGGCCATCACCCATCGTCGCTGTGGACAGTGAACCCGGCCAAAGCCCAGCCGGCCCATCCCAGCCGTGCCAACTTGCTGAGTCCCACACCAGCGACGAGCTCTCTGGTCTCTGGAACGTCGACCATCGACCTCCCCTATCACCTCCTAACCCTTAGTCTGCTATTCCTCCCATACCGTATTACACTCCCTAGCCCGACAGGCTGGTTGGTGGTGCTGCAACAACAACAATTCAATAGCAACGGGACAACGACGACAACAGCACTAACTTCGATATACGCCATTAATCCGTACAAAGAGTAGCGACTACCTGTTTCCCCCTTCTTTTCCAGTGGTGGCCAGTGACATTGATGCTTACCTAACGAATTGGAAACCGTCGTCTCGTCCATCGTACCACTGCCAGCACAGCAGCCCGACAGACCAACCACCCCCTTCTCGTGGCCTCTGGCTCGGTGCCCCGGCGTGGATGACGACGCGAGAACGGTACTGCCAGTGCTAGCGGGAACCCTCGGACCATTCACGGCGACGATGCCCTCCTTCGTGAACGACGAAAACTCGCCCATCTATGCCCCTAACGCTGGCATCGTCCGTCTCAGCCACCCGCAGACCCACGACCACCACTTCTCGTCCAAGCTGGGCCACGGCCACGACAACGGCCTCGCCAAGCCGCTGCCCACGCCAATTGACCACTGCAGGGAAACCTTCGACGACAACGCCTCGACGCTGTCGACCCAGAGCTCCGAGCCACGGTCGCGCGTGAATGGGGACGGGCCAGCCCCCTCAACCATGGCTTCGCTGCCCAATGGCCGGCCGTATCCGCTTCCGAATGGCCTGGGGGAGCGTGCCGGGGAGCTCGATTACGGCTCGGCGACGAAAGGGCGCGCTACGGTGGTAACACCGCCCGATTCACGTCAGCCGGCAATGAACGGGATTGGGGCTACAACACGACCCAACGGTCTCTCTCGCCAGGACACGGCCGAATCTTACTACAGACAAGGCTCGTTGGAGTCGCCCGCCCGCCCATCCATGCAGCAGTCGCTTACTGAGTCGAACCGAATATCATCGCCGTATATCGATGACCCGCAGATGGAGCGCACCTATACGGCTTCCGTGAACCGCCCCTCCTTTGAAGCCGCATATGGGACCTACGGCCAAACCACCCCTTCCGCATCTACAGCATCGGCGCTGGTCCAAGACAAGTCTCAGGCTCTGGAGCCCCAGCGCTTCTCTTCGCCCGCCAGCTTCCCGCCTCCCACATCATCTTCTTCGGCGCTAAATTCGACGGCATCAGGCAGCATGAGGCAGCGTCATACTCTCGAAGTTCCCAAACCCCAGACAGGGCGCGGCTCAAGGGATGGCAACGATACAGCTTACTCAAGTGGTCGCTTTTCTCCTTCGCCAACGACGGGGCCTTCTATGCGGAGAGGCTCCCTGAGCTTGGGCAGACGTAACACCCGGTCCTTACAGTCGGACGCACACCGTGACGAGATTGTACCCGACGACGACGCTCTGCGGTGGGCCGAAGCATACCGACAGAAGCGCGCTAAGAAAAAGAAGCGAGACGAGGAGGACGACGATAGGGTTTTGGTAGGAACCAAGGTCGACGAGAACCACGCCAACTGGACAACGGCCTACAATATGTTGACGGGCATCCGTGTGTCCGTCTCTCGTACTAACGCAAAGTTGGACCGGCCCCTGACCGACGAAGACTTCGGGGCTAAGCAGAAATCGACGTTTGATATGTATGTCATCTCCACACATTGATTAGCACCCTCATTCTGTTTACTAACGCCAGACAGCGCCGGGAACGAGTTGGTGCCTTCGGCAAAATATGACTTCAAGTTCAAGGATTATGCGCCCTGGGTTTTCCGACATCTTCGTGCCCTTTTCAGGTTGGACCCGGCAGATTATTTGATGTCACTCACAGGCAAGTATATTTTATCCGAGCTTGGGTCTCCAGGGAAGAGTGGTAGCTTCTTTTACTTCTCTCGAGACTACAAGTACATCATCAAGACTATTCACCACGGCGAGCACAAGTTTCTTCGGAAGATCTTGAAAGACTACTACAACCACGTCATTGACAATCCCAACACGCTTCTCTCCCAGTTCTACGGACTTCATCGAGTCAAGATGCCCTATGGCAAAAAGATTCATTTTGTCGTTATGAACAACCTCTTCCCACCCCACCGAGATATTCACACCACTTTTGACCTCAAGGGTTCAACCATCGGAAGAGACTATAAAGAAGAGGATTTAGAGAAGAACCCTCGGGCTACATTGAAGGATCTCAACTGGCTCCGTCGGAAACGACACCTCGAGTTGGGGCTTCAGAAGAGGCAATTATTCTTGCAACAGCTCCGAAGTGATGTAAAGCTTCTGCAGAAACTGAAGATTATGGACTACTCACTCTTGATTGGTATGCATGATTTACGAAAGGGAAATGGGGAGAACTTGCGTGACAAAACACTGCAAGTCTTCAATCCTGGCGGCGCAGGACAGACAGAGGACGGCCCCGATCCCAACCAAGTCCTGATGCGAACGCCTTCTAAGCTGGAGAGTGCGCGCAAGGCTAGGGAGTTGCGACAAATGGTGAAAGCTGAGAGACCCGTACCAATGCGTCAAACCAGCGATAGGATGCCAGATGAGTTAGCTGAAGGCCATAGCCGAGGTGGTGTTTTCTACAATGACGATGGTGGTTTACGGGCTACACATGAGGATAATACCCCCGGTGAGGAGGTGTACTATCTCGGTGTCATCGACTGCTTGACCCATGTAAGTCCAAGCTACTTCTAACACCACTCCCTTTCTTCACAACACACTGACGTTGTTATGTAGTATGGTATGATAAAGAAGATCGAGCATTTTTGGAAGGGGCTATCGAGTGATCGCACCCAGATATCCGCTCTACCGCCGGATGAATATGGCGATCGATTCATGAAGTTCATGTCCGGAATTACAATGTCGCCAGAGGAGGCTGCCCGAGACCAGAGCGATCGTACAGCCGCTGCTGCCACAGTGTCATCGACAGTCGAGGGGCAGAATGCCCCGCCCATGCCCACGTATTTACCACCAGCACCGCCAGAGATGAGAAGCCCTACATCGCCTGAGCCTAATCCCACAGTGGAGATGGCTTTCAGGAAGGCCATGAAAAAGGAGAAGGATGTTGCCAGAGAAGATCAGATACCCGAAAGAAAGATTACGACGTCGGTTGCGCCCCCCACTGGGAGAACGAACTCCCACACCGTCCTCCCTGTAGTCGAGGAATCTGCTGAGGCAGCATCAGTGGGCGGACGGAGCCGGGGCGGTAGTTCCATCTCGGGACCAAGACCATTCACCCCATCGCCAAGGGAGCGGCAAGATGGATTCACTGATCTGGGTCCCCATGGAATTGGTGGACGAGGTCCTCCGACACCACCGAAGACAAGCTATATCGAACCCGCAAAAGCCCGTGTCAGCCGCGAAGACCTGGACAAAGCTCTTCCCCCACTCCCGACTTAAGTAGGCCCAGGAAAATTACGATGCATCGGGGAGTGATGTGCATATTTGCGAAGGATTAAAAGACGGGACCTGGATGGTGCCCAAACGATACTGATACTAATGCATAGAATAGCGGTCGATGCTGTGACCGTGGCTCGAGGGATTTGGACGGGCGTTATGTTTTGGGATTTTTGGCATTGAATTGATAGAATGAGGGACCTTGTTGCGAACACAATATGTTCGCCCCTTTGCTAGTGTTGCCTGTCTGTATGGGTGTAGGAAACCCAAGTAAGGCGTCGGTGGGGGGTAATCCCTCTCACCCTTCCCTCCTTCTCTTCCTGTTCGTTGTTCGTCCCTTTTGTTGCCGGCAGGCGAGCATAAGCATAAGCATGTTTGTTAATCATACAAAGACAAGACGTGATACCACTGTCATTGCATAAGCATATTACATATGAATTCAACGAATGGCTTTTTTCTCTCTCCTTGCTCTAGATGTATCCGTGCTTGTGTGCTGCAATTACAACTTGGGAGTTGATTTGCATGCTCCTGGGTGACCCGGCGTCTTGTATCTCTGTTGCGTTACTTTGGATCCCTATATGGATATTAACGGTACTTAAGTTGATGGTCCCATTTGTTACATTGTGTGTTTTCAAAAATGTATGTGCCGAGAAGATATCTGGTTACGAGAACCTAACAACTCCTTTCCTACTTATCTAAGGTTATGCAAGTGAGTCGACGACGGCGGTTATTTTGGCTTGCATCGGACTTAAGCTTTAAGTTTGTAGCTTGTCTTGTCGTAAAAGAACAGAACAGCTTGTTATTGTAGCTAACTGCACTTTCTCTGCTCGTTTTAGAACATAGTATCTAGTGCTTGTTGTAAGTAGGTTTTGGTTTGAAATTGAGGGAGATTTCGGCGGTACTCCCAACGACAGGCTACTAATCTACTCCGGATTGACTAGCACGATGGATCCTGTGAGACCTTGAGATCAATTCTTAGGGGCAGCCTGAATCACTTCAACTGCCTTGCTGTCGAATATACCCTCTTTGTGCAATGCGTTCACAACATCCATGAGCCAGGTCTGACAATTCTTGATTTCGACTTTGGTCCCACGAGTCTAGATCAAGGTCTGCCTCTTAGCTACAATATCATATTATGGGTACAATATAACTGACTCTGGACGCGGACATCAAACTAGGTCCAGGAGGAGCAACTTTCGCCGCGATACTCTCTATACCATCCTTTGGCTCCCGATCCACGGTATTAGATCCGCTTCCAGGCGTGTCCACAACATGTTTAGCGTGAACTTCCGCAAGAACGACGATCTCGTGTTTGCGTGAGTCTTGTGTCTTATCGTAATTACGGTCGAAAGAAAGCTGGAAGCCTGTCGCTGCGTCCCCCTCAACGTGGATCCGCTTGCCGATGGCTAGATTCTCTTGGCTAGGGATCCATATTGCCCAGTGAGCTGGGAATAGCGGGCTATTATACACGATGAGATAGATCGTTCGGATCATCGTGAGGTATCTATGAGATGTTATTATCACGCTGGCTTGTTGAGATGCTGGTATGCGATATGTAGAGTCTTCCGAGGCCGCGTATGAAAGTTTCTGCCTGATTTAGGCGGGTAACTGAAAGATTTGGGACTGATTGGGTACCACTAAATCGAGTTAATAAGAATACGCAAGTTTTACTATCAATATTGTTATTGCTCTAATAGTTTGAGTAACTCATGTTTTTCATAGCCAGTCATGATAGCATTGTGTTAATATTAGTTACTAGCGGAATTCGATCTCATTAGAGTAGGAAAACTGTGTTAATTTCAGGAATAGAATGGAGCATGAGGTACAAAGTTTTAGGACTTTGATCGTAGAAAATTCCACGGTTGTATCGTGGGGTGTTCCCACGCCATATCGTAACATTAGACAACATCATTTCTACTTGTCTATGCCTCCAGGCGATAGAGGCCGCCTTGATGTGGTTTTAACTATACACCCACGCCATAGGTATGTATCCCTATTCATTAGGTAATGAGGTTGAGCGTAGAGGCCATCAGGGTGGTATTGACAGCCACTGCGCCCCTTAAAGTTGCCACCGGCCCTCATCGAAAGTAGGTCATGCTACTAACCAACCACGCCCCTTATTTTTGCATTCCGGGTGGCTTCCTGCAGTTCATAACCACCTGACTACCTACACTTAACGTAGCACCGAGCCGCAGTATGAGATTAAACTGATTAATCACACCTTATTGCATGCACTAACCGCCGACATTTCCATATATTAAGCCTCGTCGTTCGATTTTGCTATTTCTAACCTAAAACGGGAGATTTCTCTCGCAGGTATGTAGCTGATCAACATCGAATCGATAATTTTTAAAAGTTGTGTGAATTAACTACTGCGAAGGGTATATCCAATGTCTGGGTCGACACGTGCTGCATTGACAAGTCATCTAACGTTGAACTTTCGGGGTATGGCGAAGGTATGCGTGCCTTTCGGCGCCTACAGGAGATCATAAAACCTAGCACCGATTGTCGCCGTTTTGCTGAAGGGTAAACCTCGGGGGTTCAGAATACCGTGGCTTATTAACACACCCTCCTTCCGAGTTCGCGTCATACTATAACACTGTTTAATATCTTCGAAAATATATTGGGAAGAGCCCTATTGGCCCAGTTGGGTTGGAGAAAGAATTCTCGGTTACCAACAAAGGTATACGCATCGACGCAGGGCTTAAAACCACAGCTCTACTTACGAAACGTCAGATTATAACTGCCCTATGATGCACCTTATTCCCGGATAACGACGTCGTCTTTATTCCATTCCGATAGGGCGATACCGAGACAACATGGATGTACGGGAACGGCTCGACTTGATAATATCGTCTTCCCGGTGTAAGTCCTACGATATGTTGATGTCTGTTATTAAAGGTATTGAAAGTTAGACCATTGAAGATGTAGTAAGACGAATCCATCCAACGTCCACGTTCATTGCTTCAGCGCCTTTCCAATGTGAACCAGCGAGATGGTTGGTAAAGGAGCGGTGGAACCGCAAGCGAGGGTGGTTTTGACTTATGAGTGCCGCGATCAGTATTTACATCGTCGGTTACGAGCGAACCCTGCGGTGAGTTTGCCGCCATCTGCCAAAAAAGCCTCGGCTGCCAATTAATTATGTTACGCCTTAATATCCAAGGAGATGAGGGCATCGCGGCCCTCACCATGGAGGAGGAGTTCATCATTGAGCGGACGTCGAGTTTAAGAGCACAACACTTTGCTTATTAGTCTCAGAGTACTCGATTAATAACGAGAAACGACTAAACACCCAGTAATAACACTAACCAGTGTAGATGACGTTCCTATTACTAAAGTAGGCAATGCCCTCCGGCTTGTACTATTATATTGTCTTAGGCTGACCACGCGCAGTTACTCTAGCTAAAGACGACGCTGTCTGTTTGTTTGGCTGCCGCTGAAGTGGCTGGGACCGGCAAGACGTCCGTCGTCAAAGCCATGGGAGAGCATCCACAAATAGAAGATGACTCATCTTTCAGCAGGAACTCCTGAATAACGAGGGCCAGCTTCGCGCTACCTCTGTGTATTTAGAACAAGACAAGGGCCTAGGATCCTTGTTGAATAATATCAAACGCAGTTCAAAACAACAGGTGAGGGTCCCGTGTTAAGGGCAACGGTGGCAAGGATCGAGGAGTTACAAGGATTTGGCCAAATATACGGTTAACTATAAACTTTTATTAATACTTAAATTACGAATTATTGGTTCTAGTTAGTACGGTATATCTTGGACCAGGTCATCTCGAAGGAGTTTACCTTGGGCGGGATTCCGCCTTAGTGTAGACACAACGCTGCGGGGTGGTAATCACCCCTGCATTCTTGCATGATCCTTGAAGAGAATATTTATAGTTCTTATATCTAGAAGTTGATAGCCATCGACTTATTCTATTATTTCACTGGACCTCTAGAAAACGGAACATTCCAAATTAGAGATACAATCTGCTTCATAACATTGTTCACAACTCATAATGGTTTCTCACAAATATATCCAAGCCTCCAACGCGCTCATCAACGATGCGACCGCGCCTCGCGTTGCCGTCTTCGTCGGTGGCACATCCGGTATTGGAAAACTCACAGTTAGGGCCTTGGTCGCCACGGGTGCAAGCATAAGGATCTACCTAGTTGGACGGAAGAGTTCTGAGGAGCGCACGCGCGCTTTCATTCAAGAATTGCACGCTATCAACCCCAAGGCCGAACTCGTTTGGGCTGAGGGCGAGGTTGCCCTCCTCGCGGAAAGCAGAAGGGTATGCGATATCATCAAAAGAAAGGAGTCAAGCGTCGACCTACTGTTCCTTACGGCGGGCTACGCACCATTTGGTGAACGCAAGGAGACTACCGAGGGGCTGGAAATCGCTCAGAGCTTGGAGTACTACTCGCGAATACTATTCATCCTACAGCTTCTCCCTCTCCTGAGAAAAGCGGAAGCCCCCAGGGTCGTCAGCGTCTTGGGCGGCGGGCTAGAGCGGGTGACCAGTATCAACTTAGACGACTTGGACCTAAAGAAGCCCGGGAATTTCAGTGGCATGAACGCTCAGGTCCATTATGTCGCCATGAACACGATAGGTTTGGAGAAGCTGGCCGGCGACAACCCCGACGTGGCGTTCATTCACTCCTGGCCGGGGTGGGTGAACACGGGAAATGTGAGAAGGGGTTTAGATGTGAATTCAATGGTGCGTAATTCCCATAATCATTCTTCTTGACTCAGCAATTACGTTGGCAATAACTGACTCTGAGTATTGCAGTGGGGATGGTTTGTCCGGCTTGTCCTTGAGCCCCTTATAGGTCTTTTGTCATTCAATGACGAGGAGTCCGCACAGAAGCATTTGTTCCAATGCACTAGCGCTGCTTTTGGCGGCCGCGGCGTGCCATGGCAGGGCAAGCCGGGCGTGAATACGCTACAACAGCAAACGAATGGCCTCTTTCTCGTTAATTATAAGTGTGACTGCACTCCTAATGCGAAGGTTATGCCTATACTCCGAGAGAAGGCGCTGGACAGGGTTTGGGATCACACACGCGAAGTTCTTGGGCCATACATGTAGACGAGGGCTCACATCCGTCCCTGTCTACGATTTACTCATTTATCTTCACAAATATGGTGTCTTCAACGATTAAGACGTGTTATATCCACCTCATTTCAACTCCATTTTGGTACGGAAAGGCGCCTTGATAGATTCGAATCGATTTATTCCCGGACGATACTTTTCAATTCATCCTTCAAACCACATTTAAGCACAACAAAGGGTATTTTAGGCTGTCCAGTTGTCTAAGAGCACATCTAACGACATATCCTCAAACAAATCCGACGACGTGGGATTGATGAGCATACGCAAAGTCGGGTCAATCACATCCTCATCGAAGCTAAAGCCATTTCCGAATACCGTCATGTCATTATCGCTCTCAACGAAGCCTGGTGGTGCTGGCTGGGACGGTTCGACGTGCCCGATATTGGTACTGCTCTCCACCATCTCGCGTAATCTCCCATGAATACTATCAAGTACCTCCATGCAGCGTTTCGCGGAGCTGCTAGTCTGTGAGAGAATGCCCAGACAGGCCCGCGTCTGGGATAAGGAATGTTCTCGGAACGCGCTATCCCCGTCGTACCGCTTCTGTTTCAAGCTCTGGAGATAGCTGGCTTCGAGCACCAGAGCTGCTTGAAAAAGAAAGTAGATGGCATACCAAGCAACTCCTCGGTGCATGGCCGCCTCGTAAGCTAAACAAAATGTGGTTATATCATGTATGCTCTGCATAGCTACTTCGAGGCACTTGGTTTCGGCACTTTGCTTATTGGGAAGGAAGCTGTGATGTTCTCGTGAACCTCGCCACATAATGATGCGCAAGTTCTGTTCCTTCCATAGCACAATTGTTCGAGGTGCTTGGAACCAGGACGGTATATCCTGGCTTTTAAAATATAGCGGCAGGTTCCGGTGCCAATCGTCGAGTCTCCGTTCCATGAGCTCAGCTATTCGGTATTCAACTTTACTGCCAACTGTTTTTGCTAGAAGAAATTCTTGATAGATACTGTCAGCTATTTGAGCCAACTGGGCGTGGGCGGCTATTGCTGAGTACGTAGTTGGTTCATCCACTTCTGGTGGTATTGCTATTGTAATTGCGAGGTCCTAGAATATCCTTAATAATTAATTCAAGTGGCGAAGCATGTTATTTACCTGGTCGTTAATGTTTCTCGGAAGTTGAGTGTCGATGAATCCGTCGGACAATGTTGGTGGCCGGCCAGTTGTGATGTTAAAGCCATTGTCAAAGCAGTACATGACCCAAAATAGTGTTCGACGCCTTTGGTTCTCGACAGTGCTAACTTCATTCGAAACTTCTCTATGTAGGCCAAGCCCCAGGGATAGTCTCCAAGCCAATCCGACGAGGTTGTAGCCGGTGTTTGGCTGATCTCTTTTTTGAAGATAATTCCCTAGAAGTAAGAACGCCTGTATAGTCTCGGTGGTCCCAGATTCCAGAGTCTGGAATGTCAGACAAGACCTCGCGGCGCTGTAGTAAGGCGATTGCGCATGACTTGATTCTGATGTAGATATCCAATCTCCAATAGCTAGCACCATGTAGAAGACGATACGCCACGGCGAGTTAGAAGAATGGTTCCGTTGGTCGGCTAGCTTATCACGAAATGACTTCTCATGAAGTATAGGGTAGCAAGTATTATAATGTAAAAAGTATTCGTCAATGAGGTGCTGGGCTGTAGCAGGGAGATCAACGTGCATGTCGGAAGATGGTTCGGCTTGCCTCGATGAACGTGGCCGCTTTAGCTCCTCAGACGTCTGCCTGCCTCTGTCATCACCCGAAATTGCGGAGGCAATTTCTTCTAGATGCTGTGAGCCTGAGCTGCCCCCTTTTAAGGATTAGACAAAATAATCTTCTTAACATGATGGATAAGATTCCTACCGAGATACCCGGAGTTTTCGTCAACTAAGAGGTTCGCCATGCCATCATTTGATACTGTGGTATTGTCTGCCCACCCTAGATTCCCAGATTGCGGCCCCTCGTGCCACTCGTACTTTTGCTGTATTGGCTTATCCGCGTCCGCTGGCGGCGATTCTAGCTGCACTGGCGAGTTGGCACTACCACCACATGTACTAAGACGCCTGATGGCAGCATTGATGTCCAAATCGGGCTGAAGGGAAGTCAAAAGGCTCCGCAGCTGCACGATCTGAAGCTCTGCCGCGTCTAGATTCCTTCGGGTCAGAGGAGTCCGATCCGGCGGGCGCATGAACACGCACGTCTTCCGGGTCTTGGTGCAGCTTATACACACAGGGTCTCCGGGATGCGCCCGCAAGCACCGGCTCTTCCTCTTCTGACAATTGGTGCAGGCCCGAGAGCCAGGAGGACTCGACCAGCTAGGGCTGGAGCGCGCCATCTTGACCGAAGTCCTCTTCTACTCATCGAAAGCTTGGTAATATGCAATTACCTGGGGAGATCAATCATCATTACCGGAGCTGACTTGTGCGGAGCACAGCTCCTCGCAGTGTCACAAAGTAGCTCAGTGCCTCATATCGAGGATTAGCAGAAGGCATGTAAATGAAGTTCGTCACAAGAGGAACTTTGGTTTTGGGTTAATGAATGATGCGGAGAACAGAGAGGTGTGTGGAGCGGAAAGGGGGGAGAGACAAAGCACGTGGATGAGGATCTCGTGGGTCTTCGGACCACAGTCGTCCGGCGGGGAAATATGTACTAGACCACCTAGTCTAAAGTCTAAGAGGCATCTACAGCACTCGACTGTTGGCCAATGGCAGGTATAAATACTAGTCTGAAATGAGTATATTTAGAGAAGCCGGGATTTATTTCTCTTAACTGGTTGGGAAAACGCAAGCTACAGGGTGGTGTTCTTGGCTCACATTTCGCACTATTATTGACCAATTTGGACATTGTGCATATGAAGTGGTCTCAGAGTCTAGAAGTGATTGCAATCACATAGTATATCGAACCTCTTGAACCTCTATTATGTTTAAAATTCCTTTTCTAACCCTTTTTTTCTGGTGGCCTACCCTGAGTCTCCGACATCAAAACACCATCGCGCCGCCGTCAACAACAAGATCCGCACCGTTGATATATGTCCCCGAGGCGCTCGCCAATAATATCACTGCACCTGTGAGTTCAGAAGGATTACCCATCCGCCCAGTCGGGTTCCGTGAAGCCCAGATTTCTCGGTCTACAACACTTGGAGTCAGTTATCGCATCTGGGTCGTAATTCGGGAGGGTTTCGGAATCTTTTAGACACTCTCTTAGCCCGGAAAGGAAAACTTGTGCTCTAAAAGTTGCCCGAATGTGAAGAAGAGGGTTCCGAGAATTCCTTACGCTTAGCAATACCGTCTCCTTCGTTGAGGATAGTGTCCATATAGCCGGGGCTGATAGTATTAGTCCGAATACCGTAGCGTGCCCACTCGGCGGCGAGGCAGCTCTTCAACATTAGAAGAGCGGCTTTGCTCACGTTGTAGGCTACCTGTGGTTGGGGGAAGTTGACTCGGTGTGCCGAGATAGAAGCGACGAAGGTAATGAAACCGCCAGTGCCTTGCCGGACCATTTGGCGGGCGACTGCTTGCGCGCAAATCATGCAACCGGTTGTGTTTATATCTAGAATCTTGCGCCATTGCGAAATAGACATTTCCAGAGTTTCCACGCAGCCGACGACGCCGGCGAAGCAAACTATGCCATCTACAGAGCCCATGATCTTGGTTGTCTCTTCCACAGCTGCACCTACAACATTTTCATCCGTGACATTAACCGCTTGTACAGCTATTTTGGCCTTGGGGAATTTCAACCGCATTGCGTCAATATCTTTTTGTGCAGCGGTCGGGTCTATATCGAAAATCATTAGCCCACTAGCGCCATGTTCTAGTAAGGCATCGCACTACAACATTCGGGGTCAGTTATGCACCACTATTTAAGCAAATTTGTAAGGGGTTTCGGGAGCTTCCAGAGGCTATCTTAGCCTAAAACAGGCCTCGACACTCAAGAAGTTACCTAGGTATATAAGAAAAAAAGTCTAAAAATTTCTTACTGCTGCAAGACCGAGCACACCTGCGCCACCAGTCACAATAATGGTTCCCCGCACAGCGAACCGGTCGCTGGCTCCTTGGGCAGGGTCTCGTTGGGCAACTACCTGAGGGGGTGGTGTCATTGACGAGACTGAGCCATCACTAAGAACCATAGAGGGGATGATTCGCGCGGTCAAGGCATCGCGGCCTGGCAATTCGGCTGGTGGAGGGGACATAGCCGAAAACGTCTTCATGGTGATATTCCAAGAATCTCAATCTCCGCAGCGTTGGTGTTGTGAAAAGCAAAAAATCTAAGCGATATATACAAGGTAGCTAATATGGCCTCACTGCCTGTGATGATACAAGCTCTTTGAAATCTGCTGCTCAGTCCGTGCTCGGAGCAGAGGAGTCCACAGTTTTGACAACCCGGCGGCGTTGCGCTGTAATGTCGGAGCACAGCAGTCCGTCCGCTCTTGCAGAGACCAGCCTCACTCCGTTATGTGCCCCGAGGTAATGGATAAAGGAGACAGAGCGTGCGGCTTCCCAATGTTGCTAGCCACGCACGGGCAGCTGTCTTTCCTTGCTGTTGTGCTGCAGTTCAGCGCATCATGGAGCAGGTCTACTGCTCGCTCACACAGCGAGCCGTTGACATCCACAAACAGTTCGTAGGCGATTCTGGCCAACGCCGAGTTGTCATAGCCTTTTCGGGCCCTCCCGGGTCCGGTAAATCAACCATCGCGGCCCAAGTTGTGCGACGAATTAACACGACGTTCCAACGCTCTATTGCTACGTGCCTGGCTATGGATGGATTCCACTACACCCGAGGATATCTCGATACTCTCCCCAACCGCATAGAAGCGCACGCGAGACGAGGGGCTCCGTGGACTTTCGATGCGGATGGCGTCGTGCGCCTCCTGAAGACGTTATCTGCTTCCCGGGTGAGCACCGAGCCCGTCGGGATTCTGGCCCCGAGCTTCGATCATAAGCTTAAAGACCCTGTCGCAGAAGCAATACGCATTGAGCCCGAAACCGAAATAGTTATCGTTGAGGGAAACTGGCTTTTACTGGACCGCGATCCCTGGAAGAGAATTCCAGACTACGTAGACGACACCTGGTTCGTCGATGTGGCGCCAGCATTGGCATCCCACCGCATCGCACTCAGACACATCACAGCGGGGATTGAGGATACCTGGGAAGCCGCCATGGCCAGGGTGGAGGTGAACGATTTATTAAATGGCGATGAAGTTCGGAAGCATTTGTTAGAACCTAACATTCGGGTCGAGAGTGTGGAGGTTAACGGATAATCATTAACGTTGAATTGTCTATCTCACTGTCCGGTCGCGTCGAGAAACCATCCTTCCATGTTCTAGACTATAGTATTTCTTTGTGCGGCTTATTAGATATGATCATACTAGATATTGAATACCACTACCTATTTGCAGAAATACACTATTCGCGACCCTTTAAGTAAGCATACTTAAAGGCAGACTGGAACGAATATTAATATGTACTTCGGTAATCATAGCGAATCGACCCCAGGAGATAGACGAGCAAGCGGTCCATCCTCATCCCAACCGGCCATTCACGTACGAAACTAGTACGCATATAGAAGGAAACGAATACCATTATGCTAGATTGAGGCATCATGCTCGTCCCCCTAAGCCAGCGTACAATACTATTCGTCTTAATGAGGCTAGGACCAAGCCACCTCAAGCAGTTGGCTCGTGTCACGCGTTGCATCAATGCATTGAGCACAAACGTGGTAGATGCCGAAACCCGAAATTCCATTCCCTTGTGACCTTGGAAAGGGGAATGGTGAACCATCGGACGGCAAGTTGACCGGCTGTGGACCAGAGGTTGCCATCCCCTATCACGAATCGTTGTGGAGGGGAGAGGGAGAGCGTTGTTGCCACGTGATCGGCGGAAGCAAGTTCCCAGCCGGTTCCGAGCTAAGTCCAGGCGTTGTCCGGCTGGCAATGGGACGGCATGCGTTTTAGGCCTAGCCCAGGCTTACTAGTTTTGCTAGCGTCGACATGTTCCAGTGTCTTTTTCTGCGCCGATGGCGGGGGGCGGGGCGAGAGCAACCCCACCATGACCTCTTACTTACTACTACCTACCTATTCACTTTTTCTTCGCCTCTTCCTCCCACTTAGTCCCTTTCCTCCATCACAGTCTCGACTTCTCTCACACCACCTGCCTACTCCCGTCTCTTCCGCACACATCTGAACAGAGAGCACCGAGCCTCCCTTTTGTTTGCCTTGCACATCATTTGCTCCATCTAATTGACCTATCTAAGCCGTCGCCATGGCTGCCTACGCTCTTTCCCAGGAGCACAGGGATGTCAGTACCGGATGTGCTGGACTCGCGATGACCTGCTGCTGACACGCCCCCAGATGCTCGAGAAGTCCCTCGTGGATTCCGACCCCGAGGTTGCTGAGATTATGGTGTGCCTCCCATTGCCGTGGCCAAAGGCCATGAACACGTAAACACATAAACACCTACAATGGCTAACAGACGGTGCAGAAAAAAGAAATACAGCGTCAGCGAGAATCCATCATCCTCATTGCCTCGGAGAATGTCACATCCCGTGCCGTCTTCGACGCTCTGGGATCGCCCATGTCCAACAAGTACTCTGAGGGTCTGCCTGGTGCGCGTTACTACGGCGGCAACGAGCACATTGACGCCATCGAGCTGCTTTGCCAGAAGCGTGCTCTCGAGGCCTTCCATCTCGACAAAGAGAAGTGGGGTGTCAATGTCCAGTGCTTGAGTGGCAGCCCTGCCAATCTGCAAGTCTACCAGGCCCTCATGCCTCCTGGAGGCCGCCTCATGGGCCTGGATCTCCCCCACGGTGGCCACTTGAGCCACGGCTACCAGACCCCTGCCAAGAAGTAAGCATCAAGAGATGGGCACCCGCCGCCAGCCGCTGCAAAACTGACCTCGTTGATCGCAGGATTTCGGCTGTTTCTACCTACTTCCAGACTATGCCCTACCGGGTCAACATCGCAACCGGCATCATTGATTACGACAAGCTTGAGGAGAACGCTCAGTTGTTTCGCCCCAAGATCTTGGTTGCTGGTACCTCTGCGTACTGCCGCGAAATCGACTATGCTCGCATGCGTAAGATTGCTGACTCTGTTGGCGCTTACCTCGTCGTAGATATGGCCCACATTTCCGGCCTCATTGCCGCTGAGTGCATTCAATCCCCCTTCCCTCACGCCGACGTCGTCACTACCACCACGCACAAGTCGCTCCGTGGACCTCGCGGTGCTATGATCTTCTTTCGCAAGGGTGTACGCAGCACCGACAAGTCCGGAAAGGAGGTCAAGTATGACTTGGAGGAGAAGATCAACTTTTCCGTCTTCCCCGGTCACCAGGGCGGCCCCCACAACCACACCATCACTGCTCTTACCGTTGCCCTGAAGCAGGCCGCTACTCCTGAGTTCAAGGCTTATCAGCAAAAGGTTGTCGCTAATGCCAAGGCTCTCGAGAACAAGTTTAAGGCTCTTGGCTACACGATGGTGTCTGGTGGCACTGACTCACACATGGTTCTGCTCGATCTGCGGTCGTTCTCTCTGGACGGTGCGCGAGTTGAGGCTGTCCTCGAGAACTTCAACATTGCCTGCAACAAGAACAGTATCCCTGGCGACAAGTCTGCCTTAACCCCCGGCGGTCTGCGCATTGGTACACCTGCCATGACCTCGCGTGGCTTTGGTGAGCAGGACTTTGAGCGCGTTGCCGACTACATTGATCAAGCCATCAAGATCTGCAAGGAGGTCCAAGCCGACCTACCCAAGGAGGCCAACAAGCTCAAGGACTTCAGGGCCAAGGTGGCCGGTGGGGAGGTTGCCAAGATCAATGATCTCAAGAAGGAGGTTGCTGCCTGGTGCCAGGGTTTCCCCCTCCCTGTCGAGGGCTGGAGAATCGACGCCGGTATCTAAACAATTCATTTCCACTATTTCTGAAATTTTAGGTCAGGGAAAGGCGTGCTGGGGCTGCATCGTGGTTCAACCTAGACGATAGGGGTAAAATGGGGGCAACTCAACTGTTCTCTGGGGAGCGAGCAATGTCATTTTTGTTATATCATTAGGGATCGGTTCTCGGCGGGCAAATGGACGAGAGAAAATCAAGTGTGGAATATACCTTGCATGCATTCATCAGGCGTTGCAAGTGCTTTTCTTAACGAGAGCACCGGGAGTCTCGGCAGCTCTTTCGGTTCTGGGTCATTCAACAACTCTGCTGCTTCAACGCGCTCTTACATAGTGTCATGAGAGATTTAGTTGTCGCTGTGTCATTTTTTGTATATACCACATCATCGAGATCAGATGAGACGATACATTGCAAGGGCGACGAAATTCTATAAATGAATTGCGCCTCAGACTTTGTCGTGTCGTATAATGACTGTGATGTTCGACATTGGTTGCAGTGGCATTGATTTAGGTACCTATGGGTTTGCGGCTGGCAACGTGAAAAAATGACAAGGTTTTATGCCTCTGGGCTACTAAAGGCTACCTAGATATATACAACCTAGGAAGATCGGCGACGAACCACCTATGCCAACTAGGAGTGAAGAAAAATGAGAGAAACGTAAAAAGTATAACGTGTATAATATGCATCACGTGCGACGTATTTATCCTGACAGCTAGGTAGATAGATACCTGGTATTTAGGAAGACCAACCTAATTTCACAGAGTTCAAGTTAGTTGATTAATAGCCTTACTCTACTTCTACTTCACAAACTTACCTACTTGCCCGAGCAATTCAAGACATATCTATCTAACCTAGTGGCTAGCATGTCAAGTATATCAAGAGGAAAACGTCTATCGTTCAAATACGCGACACAATACCACTAGTAGCATTAAGTTCTATCCATCTCGAACATACCCGACGTCCCAACAAGCCTACGTAGATTTACAAGGGCCGACTCCCAAAGACATGCCGTTTAATAAGAGGACGTTGAATCAATAGGAGACACTGGTAGGTAGATAGGTATCCCCCTTCTTCAAAGTGTTTGGTTCCAGAAAATTTATGTTGTATACATACAGTACTGCGTTGACTTTTCGCCCTTAGCCCTTCTCCCTGACTTTTTCTAGACGATGCTCTGAATCTTCCCTCAACCTCCTCGACCTGCCCAGAAGGCAAATTATCAATACAACGACAACGACAACGACGAAAAAGAACCTAACCTAGCAGCCCCATCTGCCAAATTTAGACAATGACCGATCCTCGATGCCAGTAGCCGGGGGCATTATGTAGCTTTCTCCCCCGAAAAGCCGCTGTACAAGAAGTAGCCCTTAAAACTCCGGTTGATTCCTCGCATTTGTAGTATTCTTTCGATTTTGACCCTTCTATCGATCCAGAATCGGAAAATCTAAAGGAAATGTGAAACGACGAGAGTGTCGGCGGGTGACCCAGGACTCCACTGCCTGTGCCGAAGTCGTTTCCGTGGAACGCCATCTAGTAGGAGTGCTACCCGAAACTCCACAATAGACAGCATTAAGAAACTGCTGAAGACGAAGGACAGCAATATACACCTGTCCATTCTTCAACCATCCATCATTGACGCATGATAATCTCCTTCGTGCGCAATAGTGTCAAAAAAAGAAAAAGAAAAACTGCTTATAAAACATTCGGTAATCAGTTGCTGGTTATCCCTCTCGAAGCTGACCTCTTGAGCGGATAGAGTGGGTGAAACCGAACTTCTGGCTGTGCTAATTCCTTACTATATCTACTCTCTTCTGACATGAAAGTTTTCTAGGCTCCTTTGCCAGCAGATGGAATTGTGATACCGTTCGCTATCGGCGTTGTATGTGACATTGCCGAGCCACCGTTGATCGGAGGTGGCACACCCATCATAGCAGGGGAGTTTACCTGTGGCTGGGGACTTGAGTTGTTTTGCGAAAAGTTGACGCCGCCAGGCTTGCTGGATCTAGAAACTGCTATTTGGGCCGAGTTGGCCCCTAAACCTATGCCACCAAGCCCAACTGGAGGCCCCGGGTGGCCCAGGCTCGAGGAACCCATTGGCCCTTGGCCAAGCACCGCATTTCCGAGGCTTTCATTGGATTTCTGTGCGCTTTGCTGAGCATTAAAGCGAGCCTTGGCCTGATCCACTGCCAAAATGACATGGTTAGTGGTTTGCTTGTCATATACTTGGGTAGCTGCACTCGACCAACACTTGGAGAAGACAGCTATTACCCTTTTCTAATAGAAAAACAACGCTGAGATGACAAAAGAACAATAGGGGTTGCTTACTAGCTTGTTGGACTTGGTGTGTGCTAAGAGATGTTTGAAAAGATGTCCCTTGAGGAGTGTTTGGTTGGGTTGGGTTATGATGTTGGTTCGGCATCTGGTGACCTTGCATTGGTGGTGGTACATGTGTTCCGGTAGGAGGGTAGTAAGGCCGCGGCGTGTTGTTGGCCATGTGCGGCTGACTAGTATAAGAGGGTTGACGGGTTGGTGTACCCGCAGGGATATATCCTTGTGGTGGTACATGCGGAGAGTGCGGTTGCTGATGGTGAATGTGTGGGGAGGCCGTTGTCGTTCGTTGTGGCATAGCACCCGCGCCGTTCGTGTAATGCCCATATGGAGCGTGAGATGGCGTTGGAGCGGGCGATTGATGGGCTTGATAAGGTTGATGAGTATAATGAGGGGGCTGGGTATTGGGTGGGTGAGTATATGCTTGAAAACGGGGTTGTGGAGTGGCGTTGCCGAGATGACCCAGATTGTTGTAACCGCTCACATACTTGGAGTTTGGGGTTGAATACATAGGACGGTTTTGCGTTGGCGTTGAGGTGTAGGAAGGCTGAGAATACCCAGGCGTAGGCTTGACGTATTGCTGAGCGTAACCTGTATTCTGATACGAGTTAGGGGGACGGTAACCGGCGTTGGCGGGTGGCCTTGGTTGGTAAGTTGGAGGCATAGTTTGCGGTGCTCGTTGCATCGCAGGCTGCGGTGGCCGGACCGGGGTTTGAGTAGGATAGAATTGCGGAGTCTGTGCTGGTGCCCGGTTCGCACCCTGGTGATACTGTTGGTTATATTGCATATTGCTGGATGAACTCGACGAACGATGCGAAACTGGCCTCGGGTTTACGGTGGCAGCAGCAGTTTGCGCGGCCCTAGCGCGGGCGGCTGCCTCATCTTCCTCCATGGTCCCCTGGTACTCATCGGTACGGATTTCAATCCTCGTTGAGATATTCAGCTCCTCCAGCTTATCCGAATTGAGACGAGCAACCGCATAAGGCGGAAGCATCTGAATAATCAACATAAGCTGGGCCTTTAAGGCCTCGTAAGTAGCTGTTTCCTCTTCTCCTGGCTGTGCTTGTGTACCATTTGTCAACATGTCGCTGTGCGCGGGGTCTGAAGCATATCGACTTTGGCTTGATGCTGTGGGGAGAGTCAAGTTGCGATTTTTCTGGTAAGATATAAGGGTTTGTATCATATCGGAAACGTCCTGAAGAACATCATCGGTATCTTTCTGATCATCGGGTTTCCGAGGGCAACAAGCTTCTTCGAGACTGGGATCTATTGCGTTATCATCCCAATTATCGATAGCTTGCTGGATTATTCTTTCGTCGATTTCATCCTTTTGATCCACTTCTGTCTCATCGCTCGAGTCCGCAACATTGTCTGCACAATCGGAATCGATCAAGCGATCAAAACTGCGGAGCCCAACTTTCTGCCACCATAAAGTGTGGCTAATCAAGCCCGAAGATACCATAGCGGCCGAATCATCTTTTGACGGCGCAAAGCTGGAAAATGCACCGCGGAAGAGAGACTCTAGTTCCGAAGTCTCCAGCTCTAGTGAAGAGGGCTTGTTGCCTGCAAGGCTGAGAGCACGTTCGCGCTGCTTTGTCATTGTCTGTGATGTAGGCGAAGCGTTGCTATAGTCGAGCCATCTTCCCGTCGAAAGTGGTTGGCTGAAGTAAGACCCAGCACGATACTTAGACTTCTCAGTCAGTTCAGGCCGATGCCAGCCCACTTGCACACCTTTTGTGGTGCTTTTGGGTGCTTTAGGTGGAGGCAGCGAGGGGAGATTGCGTGGAGCTGGGAACAATTCACCCAGCGTCTTAGACTTCTTGTCTTTATCAAGAGGAAGAGGAAAGGAGTAAGGGACGACTTTAGCAGTCTTGACCCCGTTAGGTAGGCCAATTTCCCTAAGGGGGCGAAAGGCCGCTCCCAAATCACCGGTCGCATCGATGGGCTGCTGAAGGCTGGAATACAGTTGCCGTGGCCTCGGGGCGTCGCCAAAGACACTAAGCATGACATGGCCACTGGCGTTCGACTGCAGGTCATCCGTTGGATCAAGTGCATCCAACAGCTCGAGGTTCTCGGGCGGTCTAGGATACGATAGTTCCCGCTTGAACAGCCCGTGAGCATCCTTCTTGAATTTAAGTACGCGGGCAATGGCGGAATCACGAGTCATAACATCGTCTCCGTCCCTCACGTAACGCAGTTCGGCAAGTTGATCAGTGATGGAGGACTTGAGGTCGGAGATGATGGTGTCAACACGGTCATACCCATCCTGGGCAACCTTGTCCGCGATTGAACGCGGTGGCTTGTCTTCTACGGATTTCTGGCGTTTGGCATAAGGTTCGTCGGTTGAGTCTGGCTCGGGGAGTGGGCGCTTCAAGATGGACGGAGTCGTGTCGAATCTGTGAAATAGCAACGGTGAGCACGAAGTCTAAGGATCAATGATGGTGTGTGAAAGGGAGGGCGTTGAGAAGTGCATCGCAGCCAGCAATGTCTTCAAGGGGGCAAAGGATGTAAGGGAATAGCGCACCTCTCGAGAAGTAGATAGTAATTGCGGACCGTCTCAGGGGAAATGTGGTTGCGCTTGGAAGCTTCGGCAGCGGACGTGCCGGTGCTGCTGGCGTCGGGCCCATTGGGCAGTTCGTCATCGTCGCTACTAGATTCGCGTTTGCGTTTGGTGGCGGTGGTGGTGAATTGCGAAACATCGGCGTCGGTATCTACATGCATGGGCGATGGCGTGGGGACGCCGTTAGGGAGTGCGACGGCTGGTGATGCCATCATCACGGGCTAAAAAAGGTAGGGGATGGGGTAGATGGTTCGTTGTCGGCGGCGGCAGACACCATCCATCTAGCATCCAGGGGCGGTGGTGATTATCGCCGATGGGGCAACCCAGCAGCAGCAGGTAAAGCTACTGATTAAGACGTAGTTGGTGATGTGGTGTCGGCGTCGGCGTCGGCGCTGGCGCTGGTGCTGGCGCTGGCGCTGGCGCGGGCGGACACGGACACGGACACGGGGGAGTGGGTGGTGGGTGGTGGGTGGTGGGAATGGGTTCGTGCTCGTATACGCGACGGTGCACGCTCTCTGATTGCGGGCTGCGCGGGCTGTGGGCTGTGGGCTGCGGTTTGGTCGCGACAGGGACAGACGAGAGTGGACTGGCGTAGGTACCTAGTTTATTTTGCAGAGCAGCAACTTCAACAGATTTTGGGGCCTGGCAACCTCCAACAACTACGGCCAAGCTCCAACACCATCAGGGCCACCACTAATCAGCGCGAGCGAACGGAGTCGGACAATCCACCGCAATGCTGCAACAGACCAGTCCAACCAGCATTGGCGGCATCAATCGTGGGATTTGGTCAGTTTGCCTGCAATAGCAGAGGTTCGGGGACGACGAGTGCACGGGATGTTGGATGTTGGATGCGAGATGCTGAGGAAAGGGAGATGCAGAGCCGACGCAGACGCAGACGCAGACAGACACGCACACAGTCAGTCAGTCAGTCAGTCACGAACTCGGAACAGATCTGGCTTGGGGCCGTTTCCTTCTGCTGCTATGGGGAGTCTGGGCGCAGGTTGAGACCAACTGCGAAAATTGAATACCTGCTAGCAATTGTGGGTCCACCACCAATCCCGCTCAGATCTGATCACGTGGCCTGCATTCCAAGTCTCGCGACCTACCAGGTCCAGGACCCACCAGCACCTACTTATCTCCCTAGGTACGGTAGGTCTATAGGTCTATACTACTGACCGGTCGGCGACTGCGCAAAACCTAGATAAGTACATACAGCAAGTAGCAAGCACTCTTGTGTATTGCAGATCGAAAACCTGCTATCTTATTGTAAATCTGGTGTTTTCTATATACTATCTAGATACTCTCTTGGTTTCTCAAACATCATCTTGATTCCAACGTGCCATTTATTGAGGTACCTAACCCATAGACCCATTCCCTCCCTAGTACTATCGGTAGTGCAATTGGTGAGGCTCATGATCATCGTCAACTTACCTACATACTTATACTACCTAGCCTGACGTGGGGCTGACCCTCTGTTAAAAATCCCGGGCAGTCCCCGGGGTAGTAGCTGTCGAGATGTACCTACTTCAGGTTAAAGTTAGGAAAGAGACCAGCATTAGGTTATTAGATATTTCCCAGTTCCCAATTCCACTTTCCAATCGAGTTGATAGTGTATGATTACATCCAACGGTTCAAATATCTAAATTATAGCGTCTACCTGATCAGATGCCAATGGTATAGCGAGCGACTTGACAAAAGGGCAGCGAAGACTAAAACAAAATAGGGAGCCTAGCTACATTAGCCTTGCATGTCTTGTATTTGTAGTATAGAAATCTCGCTGGCAATAGAACATCTGTTGTTGTCTACATATTTAACCTAGTACCTGCTTAGGTACCTAGGTATTTACCTACTAAGGTACCTAAGGCTTATGCAACTAAGGTTTCCTGACGGTCCTAACAATCCATATTAGTGAAGAAACATCTCCCAATTAACATCCGCAGCTATTGAATTCATCTTACATAAATGTCATTTACTTCGCCATAAAATAGTTAGGATATCTATTAGATATGGACCAGATCAATACGACCCTCGCTCTACTATGGATTCCCATGTACGCGACTTAGCAAATATGGGTATTACACACAGGGGATAAGAAAAGCACGGGAGGAGGAATGGAATTTAGCACGTAGCAAGGAAACTCTGTTGTGTAGACTTGTAATGTACATGTGTGTTACCCAGTGAACCCGTGTTTGACAGTTAATAAATAATAGACCGGTCAAGGTAAACAAGAAAAGCTTAAAACTTCCGAGGCGGATTGCATCCGAATGCCCTGGCCCTTGCCTTATTCAAACTAATGAGTACTGCCCAATACCCGGTGCACGTCCCATTAGGTCAGTCTTACGCACTGCATACTTCCTACACCGCGAGTATAACTCCTAATTCAAATCATTGGCAGCCCAGCCTATTTCGCCTTAGCCAAACCAACAGTACCCTTTCCTAGATCGTAGATCGAGTACCACTTGCGAAGGAAGGCGTCGCCAAGGATAGCGAGAGGACCAACAGGAGCCGGGAAATCCATTCCCATAAAGGTAGAAATGCAGCTACCAGAGACCTCCAGGATATAATCGTAGGGTGTGATAGAGAAGTCATATCCGCTCAACTTGAAGGTGACGTCGGGCAATGAGTCACGGGCCGCGCAGTCGACGCTGTATTGACCATTGAAGCCCTTCTTGGCACCCATCTCCTTGTTCAGCAGTTCGGCGAGATCGGTAGGCAGGGCAATCAAAGATGTGCCGGTGTCAAGAATGACGCCAGTGTTATCAAGCTCGGCAGTCTCGCCACCAAAGGAGATAGAATCCAGATCCACCTCCCAGTACGCTTTGCGGCGTAGTGGGATTTCGGTGATCTTACCAGTGTAGTGGTCCTTATCAACACCGCCAAACACAACTTCCGAGTCATCACTGCCACTCTCACTGTTCAGGTAGAAAGCAAAGACGGGCTCGTCGATCAACTTCTGGTTGATTAATTGATAGAACGGGGGCACGATGCCGTTAACTGAGAGGCGGTCAAAGCCCATGCCCAAAATGCCATCAAATCGGCCAAAGGCAAAAGCTAGACCGGGTTCGCTGGTGGCCTCAGCAAAGTCTTGGCCCTTGATCTTAAGATCACCAATCGTGACATCGTCCTGAGACACGAAACCGCTCAAGCTACCAGAGCCGTAGCGGATTTCGAACTCGGTACCATTCTGCTTGTAGGTTGACGAAGACGACGAATCGTACTTGCTGTGAAGGAAGCAGGCGATACTTCCGCAAGATTGCGAAGGAACCCAAAGGTTGGAACTGCCGGTGTCGAGAATGACCTTGAAGTCCTGAGGTGGTGTGCCGATGCTGATCTCGGAGAAATCTAAAAACAGAATCAGAGGGTGCGACTAGATAGAGCTTGATGGAATGAGTACGAACATTGGGCATTCATGAAGTTAGAAATAGGGAGGGGGTGGTCTTTCTCGATGTGCATGTTGGCACCCTGGAACATAGCGTCGGTGTGGCTGTCGGGACGAACACCGAGGTACTTCTGGCCAAGGCCGCGAATCTGCGTCTCGATGGGAATGGTCTCCTACGTCGTGAATCCATTAGTATCGTGAGCGGCGCCCTGGGCACATCAAATACGTACAAGCTGTTCGGCGAGAGGCACCTTCTTGAGCTTCATCTTGTGGACTCCGGCTTGGGCGGAGCCGAGCAGCATCGCTGCGCTAACCAGAGCTCCCTTCATGATGGGCAACTCCAATAACAAACAATGGAAACTGAATTTCGTGCACGACTGAACACAACTGGGGCGACAAGCGTTGGGTTAATCGCCTCAAGATAGATGAGGGAAATGGGAAGAGAGCGATTGCGATGATGTAGGAGAGAGGAAGAGGGCGAGGATGATGCAGTGGTTGGGGAGATAAGCTCGCTGGCTGGGACACTGGGACACGGGGGCGGAGCTAACCGCTGCTCACCAATCGCCAGCCAACGTCAGCCAGGGCAGGACCAGGGGACAGTATGAACCAGGCAGGCACCAGCGATGTCATGCAATAGGTAGGTAGCTCCCAATGCTACCTAGGTACCTCTCGGCGCTGTAGTGCACTAAACTCAAATCAGGCCATGCAGGGTTCGGAATGGATGTTTCAAGCCTCGGAGGAGTCAACAGGAGCCATGCAGATGTCGACAGCGCATATTGTGGCACGTGCACTGTCAGCTGTGGCTTGTGACCCGCCAACCTTTGCCTAAAGCGGTATCTCATGACGCAGTTAGAGACGGCCGAGCAACTGCGGTATAAGTACAGTACCTCCCTAGGTACCTACCTAGGTATGTAGTTGATCCAGGTCCGCTTGCGTAATTCAAACCAAATAGTAGGCATTGTCAATCAGAACGATGAGAATATGTTCTGCAGACTTTCAGAAAGCTTCCTAGCCGCGACCATGTCACTATATAGTAATATCCCACTGGTTAGAGGAGAATCTCGTTAAAATTTACAGTGTTTTAGCTACATTTTTAAAGTTCTGCTATGAGATGGCTCCTAAGACATTACATGTTATTGGTTTTGAGTTTTTCAAAGCTCGCTATAAATAGGACGAATCAAATCCTACAACAACTCTGAAGCTCGGAAATTTGAGATGCAGTGTACCTTAGCTAGAGGATAGCTTAAGTATATTAACGGTATATAAAAGTGCAATTAGTTTCTTGGTAGTTGTGCCATGGATTCGTATTAAAATAACTGAAGGCGATATTAGTAACTATCACTCTTTTAGTCCGCCTATATTCTAGGATATTGTTTGCAGAAATCAAAACATACTAAAATAAAATACTGTTTAGTAGTATTACTTAATAAATAAAATTCAACAGAGTGCTTATGAATCGTAACGCCTACCTTGTCATTTAATACAAGCTGTTTTTTGTGTTGCTACAAAGTTGATGATTACGTGCTAAGCATCTACTTATATAACTTGCTACCGCCGCTAAACCAATGTAACAATGTTTCTGAGAACCGTCTCATAGTTCTCATTGGCTCCAAATCGTGGCATCTATCTATCTATGCTTGATCGCTCCGGCTCAAACCGAGGATCTCATCTGATAGTGTCACATAAGTATTTGAATAACTGATAGGCGGTCATTTCCCTTCGCACACGGGGTATCTCTCCTATAAGATCGCCGATGTCATAGTTCGCTATGAAATGAACTCTGGAGACCGGGGTTTACGAGTACGCGCCATCGGCTCAGCTATATAAGATGAACTAAGCAGACTTTGTTAGATAGATAGGAGACGCCCCCTTGTGCAATGATAATAAATCGATACTGGAACATCCAGCAGTAAGAACCGCGACAGTTGATTAGTAGCTGGAATCCGGTGTAACCATCTACTGGCTCGAAGGCGCCTGGAGTATCCGATATTTTGTATACAATATAAATGTGTTTTGCTAGGTAGTACATATCACGTCTGAAACCGAAAGAAAACATAGAGGAAGCCTGACTATCCATCTTAGCTGAATAATCAAGTCCCAAATGCTTGCTGCTTCGGATTTTCGGCTATGCCTCAAATCGTGACGGCTGGCTTCACGGGGTCCACTGCGATTTCCTCCGCAGGGGGATATGCTGGGGATTTGACGACGTATTTCTCCAGGTGGTGGTTGACCCCGTCACGCTCTCTGGTAGTAAACAACTCTTTAGATCGCGGTAGTTTGAGTTTCAAATCCCCTTGAAGTATCGAGACTTAGTACCGGCTACCTGATCATATCGTCGTTACAAACCCCCAAGCACACCTACAGAAAACTCTCGTCAGCTTGAAGAGATTTTTGGTGATTATTTAATAGAATACAGTCAGCCTCATCCCACTCACTGTCCACCCAAACAACAAGTGGGGTTTGAGTTGGCTAGTAGCGGCTTGTTGATAAATTAGGCTTTTTGGGGGGGGGAGGTAGGGTGATGTCAGAACGGTGGGTGAGGATGGAAATCTGTAGTTGCTAGAGGAAATGGGAAAATAGCGAAGCTAAGATATGGGGGGATGCGATGAGAAAGGACCCATGGGAAATATCCCTCTGCCTGTATATAATCTCCTAACCTCGAAAGCAGTGAGTCGAACACTCTTGTAATACCATACCTTCTATGCTAATAGCAAAACCTACGTAAATATGCGATTGTGGCGTTGAGGCTACTGTTCTACAAACTAATACGTAAGATAGGTAGATATCTACACTACTCTATCTACAGTAGACTATCTACAGTAAGGTGTCAACGGGTGTGCATTCATGTTATTGGTCTATACAGCCGAAAAGGGAAATCCCTAGAGTGGCATCGCTGGTGTGCAAACGCAATGCCGACAGGGATGCTGAGAACTAGTAACGCGCCGAATTCCGTCCGGCAGATTCGGACAGGGAACGCGAGACGGGCTAGCCTATCAGTGGAGCGGCCATTCGTCATCATCATCGGAATCAACGCCACGGCAGACTACTAGAGATCAGCGACATAAACGAGGACGGGTATGAAATGGGCCATCATGGCTCGCCTCCATCTCGGATCAAGAGGTTTCTATTCATAAGATTGAAGCTCATTATATTGCTTATCATGGCTGGGATACTAGGGCATAAGATTTTGAGCCATTTCAGGAAACACTCTAGCTCTTCATCACAACCACAGCCGCAACTTCAACTTCAACCTCAAGCATTGGTGCAACAACCTCAGCCCCAATTCCAACCACAACACCAACCCCAACAGCAGTTGCACCCACAGCTACAAAATCCAATCCATGATGTCCAGCGTTCTCACACCTGGACCCTCAATTCTGAGGTGATACGTCTGAACCAAGGTGGAACATACCCTCGCCTCTGCCGTTTATCTGACGGCACGCTGCTGTGCGTGGTGACGCGGGTCATGGGAGGCATGCACATCCTAAAGGTATCACGTAGCACAGACGACGGGCGCACCTTCGTGCCATACAGTGAGATTACGCGGGGACCAGGCGACGTCGACAACGGATTTCTGCTCGAGGTGCCGGGGCCGCAGGGACCGACGGTCCTCGCGGCGTTCCGAAACCACGCCCGCGGGTCCGAGGGTAAAGCGACGCACTTCCGCATCACCGTGTGCCGCAGTACAGACGGCGGCAAGACGTGGCGCTTCGCATCCCAGGCCGCGCAGCAGTCGGCGGCCGAGAGCGGCGGGATGGGTCTCTGGGAACCATTCATGCGGCTCACGGCCACGCGCGAGGGCGTGCCCTTCGTCCAGCTCACGTATTCCGGCGAGCTCGCCCGGAACAACCAGGAGACGTTCAGCGTGGACTCGTTCGACGGCGGGTCGACGTGGAGCTCGCCGCCGCGCTGTCTGCGCTGCCACGCACAGACCGAAAATCTGCGCGACGGCATGCAGGGCATCGCGAGGACGAGGGATGCGTCGACGGGCCGCGACGCGCTTGTCATGGTCTTCGAGACGACGCGGAGACGCCCGCATTTCAGCCTCGAGTACGTCGTCTCGTACGACGATGGCCAGACCTGGGGCGAGCGCGGCGTTGTGTACGTTCCGCGCGGCCAGAAGCAGAACGCGGGATCCCCGCAAATCGCAGCCTGCAAGGGCGGGAGGTTGGCTGTTGTCTTTATGACTGATGAGGATGTCGAGGAGCCGAAATGGCCGCGGAATGCTGCAATCAAAGCCGTGTTTGCGGATGGGCTGAATGATGGGAGGATCCGCTGGTCGGAGTACCCCGTGTTAGTTCATACCGCTCCGGCACATTGGCCTGGCGTGCTTTGCACGGCGGAGGATGAGGTTATGGCTGTATATGAGCAGCATGGGAAGCCGCTGGGAAGGTTGTTGCATGTATCGGGCTAGAGATTAGTTTCACGTTTACGGGAAATGAATAGACGATGACTTATCACACAAGACATATGCGTTGTCTAAAAGTTGCGAGATAGTAGTTCCAAGTGTTACTTCACGAGTGCAAAGGCCCCTCTCTACGACGGATGTCACAAATATATCATGCGGCCAACCGACCAAAACAGGAAAGCGAGCATTGTATCGTATGACTACGGAGAAAAGCAATAGCATTAGAGTGAATATCTTCGATGAATTCAAATCACGCAAAGGAACCAGAAAGATGTTCGGGACAGTTCGTTAAAAAATGCCAGAGTTGGGTATCATTCGCCTTATATAAAAATGTAGTACACGTAGTGGTTTTGTCTAAGCCTCACTGATATCCTCACGATAGACTCTCCTGAGCTCAAATAGTACTTCAACGGTGATTAAAGCAATAATGATCCACTCCAATCTGTGGCCATATTTCTCGCTAATCATTTCCCGAAGAACAGTCACGTTCTCGTTTGCATAATCGATCCGCTTATTGAGAATCTCGATACGTCGGCGAACGGATAACGCAGCGCCGATTTGATTGTAGTACTCTTCCAGTATGGATTCCGATTCCCAAAACATATCCGGAAGCTCTTCCGTGATATCAGAGTAGTGGTTTAGCTGCGACCGCAAGTTTAGGAGTTGGCCCGTCATTTTTAGGATAGACGATCGCTTTAACTTGTTTTGTGACCCCGCTGCGAGCACATTCAACGTTGCCTTGGACTCTTGGAGGAGATATTCGAGATCTGTCTCTAGCACTGCGAGTTTTGGGCTCCTGGCCAGTCCACTCGAGAAAGCGATTTTGGCGAGAGTTGCGTCGACCCTATTGTACTCTAGCTCTTGGGGTCTTGTGCCTAGTATAACGACCTCTCCCTTCATATAACTCGTATCTCGAGACTCATCGGGAGCAAACTCGAGCATCTCCAGTTCGGCACGATCTAAGTGCGGGAAGCTCGCAGCTCGGATCAGATGCTTCGACGCAAGCTTCACGAGTATGTCCTCGGATATAGACCAGGTCACGACAGTGCCTGAAGGAAAGACGAAGATATCACCGTTGTTGACGCCTCTCGCGTGCACAACGGCCTGGGTGTCGAAGTCAGTGCCATCGGGATCCAGCTCGAAGCCGTGGAAACGGAGGATCTCCTGAACCTGGGCCATGTCGAAGGACTGGGCGACGCATATGGCGCGGATAGACCGACTCGAGTCGGTCTCATCATGGTCTGCGACGTCGGGGACTGCGGGTTTCCGGGCGGTGCCGGTGCGCTTAGAGGGCTTCGTCACGGAGCCCAGGCGAAGGCTCTTAGCAGCGGACGCTCGGACGGGTTTTCGTTTCGGCGGGGTGGAGGACACATTGGGGTGTTGGTTCTGGGGTGGGGACGCACCTGTCACCCTTGACGCATCTTCAAAGACTTCGGAGGCGTCAGCTTTCTGGTCGGTAGCCGCCAAGAGCTGGTTCGAGGTGAAGAAATTGCGTCTACGGGGCAGCGACGCCAGCGTGGTCTGGTGAAAGCATCGCAGCGGATGCGGGGCGGGGGCGAGGGCGAGGGCTCTGGTGTGTATTCCTCGGACGACAGGCGACATCACCTTTTGCAGTGGGGATTGCATGGCTTCAATCCTGTGGCCATTGGAGGCGAGACAACTGAGGCTGAACGCTCTCTGGGGATGGTTCGGCTTGGAGTTGAGCGAGATGGAACTGAGTTGGTGAGATACCTAGGGTTGGATAGTACAGTTAGATGTAAGTACTGTGGTTATCGATAATAAAAACCGCTCCCCACTCGAGCTCGCCCCACAACCTATGAATACCTATCTCCGTATATCTTCATCTACGGATCCGATAACCTTTTGTGATGCGTTAGGTAGTATCACACTGATCAATGTATCATCTACGACGCATCGTGAGAAAGGTACCCAAGGCCAGTCGCCATGATTTAAATAGCAGAGTACCTACTTAGGTGCCGGTAAACCATCTACAAGCACGAGCCGCTGCCAACACATTGGAACTCTAGCTCAACAACTTATCACTACGGTGGCTCTTGACGTCAATATGCAACACCGTCGCTTGCATCTGCCTGTCTGAAAACCAACATGCGTACACGTCTGGTGAGGACCGGCATTGGGCTGGTGCCATCGCAAGAGGTATGGAGCCAGACACTATCTCGAGCAACGAACGCAAAATCCCGTCAGTTCCCTCGACTTCGCCTTTCCCCAAACCGGATCCTAGCACTGCGCCTGAGGAGCAAGAATGATGATCAAAAGCAACGATATCGAGGTCCTTTCCAGTTCGCTGCCAATTTGCGAACTGGACGCCTCCCAATCATGACTTTGCAGACGTGGCTGGCAAGGCAAGATCTCACGTCTGAGACGGGCTTGGCTCGATCTATGGCAGCGAAAAAGGAGGCGGACTGGAGAGATGCTTTCAACAGCTTAGCTGGGAGGGGCTGGTCGCGGCACCAGTTCGACCATTGGATATGGATACTATCGGGGGACAATGGCGACGTTCGAGCCCAGCGTCTTGTCTCTACCGATGATCCCAAACCTATATTCCTCTTGCTGCTCCTCCTTCGGAATGACGAGTCATACTGCCAAGCCGAGTCCCTAGTCTCCCTAATGCGGTATGCTGCCAAGCATCATATGGTCTTAACGCCCGCATCGTCCGCGGTTCAAGGCCCGAGCAAGATATTGGGCGTGTCGGAATTCCTTATTATGATACGCCGTCTGATTCATCATGTCCAGAATGTCCACCCTCCGTCGATTGTCACCGTTGCTCGTCTCGTAGCAGACTATATCAAATCCATCCCAAACGATCCGTATCATCAGCATCATAGACGGGACTACCACGATCAATGCGTCGTCTATAACACTGCGCTCTTGTGCTTGAGGAGGCCCGCCTCCAATCACCCCCTTGGCAATATGGTATTCAACTGGAGGGCACAAAAAGTCCTTTTAACCATGTCAAACGGCCTAGAGAAGTCATTGATTATCAACAAAGCAAGCTACCAGGCTATTCGTCAGGTGCTTGTTGGATTGAAGAAATCGGGCGATGAGAGAGCAGTTGCATTGCGATATGCAAAGTCATGGCCACCATACAGACAAGACTTCGATGGGAGAGACATTAAGCGGACCGTTGAGGATGATATGTCGCGGAGTGCAAAAGCGGGCGTTCTTATGAAAGAAGCTGGCTATCCGGAAAATCATTACGACCGGGCGTTAGACGCCTTGGGCGGCATGAGTGAAGGTTCTCCTACAATACAAACTCGTAGCCTTCCGCCTACGCAGTGGAAGGATGAGGAGGAAGACTTGAATCTCTACTCAAACTGGGCTATGAATATCAGAGCCACTCGCAATGCCCAGGAGGCATGGAGAGCTTTCAATAAATTCGCGGAAACGACCGGGCTGGCACCCAACTTTCAAGTCTACAACGAAATGTTTATCAAACTGCAAGCGACCCCTGTCGACACTGATTCAGACTCTGACCTATTACCCGGAGACTCGAGGGAGACATTTCCAGTACACGATGCGAACTACAGCCAGTACGAGTTAGCTCGATTATCTCCTCCGACATTATCAGAGTTGTACGCTGAAATGATTAGTCGTGGCATTAGGCCGAGAGGCCATGGTCTGCACAATCTCATCATACATGCAAGGTCTGTCGATGAGGGGCTGCTCTATCTTCAGCATAGCGGCATGCCTTCAAATATTATTCAGTCCATCAATCTTTTCAAACAGCCATCTCATCAAGTTCTTCAACGAATACCGCTTCTGTGCTTCAGCAGTTACATTCAACTTCTTTGCAGGTTACAGCCTGATCGTCGAGGGCGTGATAAGCTACTCGGCGATGAGCTGTATCGAATACGCCACGCTATCAACCTAGCCGAAACGAGGCTAACCCCAAACACAACCGAAGGTGCGACTTTTCGGCCCCCTTGGTATGTGATATTACGAGGATTAGCACGCGCTCATGTAGCCGTCAAGAACGGACCTGCCGCAGAAAATGATTTGGAAGCTCTGAAGTTGTTCATAAAAACGTTTCAGACTGTGCGCAGTGGGATAGGAATCGATGCCGACCTATTCATGCTGCTTTGCCGTGTTATTCAGAAGGCAGCGCTATCCAGACTTAAGTCGCTATCTGTCACAGAGCACAGTACAGCCCCTCTGATACCGCATGCACACGACTTGCTCAGCCTCATTACTTCGATATTTTCTCAATTAACAACCCCGATTATTGAAGAGTCATCAACATCCTTGCCAATGTTCCAGTTTCAATTCCCATTGGGTCCACCTCATCTGCACGCATATATGCGTACTCTTGGTTTCTTACAAGCTAAAGATGAAATGGTTAGGTTGGTTTTCTGGATGCTCGATAACTCTAGTTATTTGAACCAGGAGGCTGATCGCTTGACCACTCGTGGCCAGGCCATGATCGCTAAGACGCTTTGTGCGTTTCACGCTTTTGCTGGGCCGACGCTGGAGGAGAATGTACAGCAGCAGCTAACCAGCCGCATGAATCGTCTCATTGCAGATGGAGGACACTGGAGATGGCCAACATCGGAAGAAGCTGAGAATTACGTGTGTTCAGATGCAAGCGGTGGCTCTGACCGACTGCAGCGCAGGATAATGGCCTGTTCATACCAAGACTCTATGCATAACGAGGACCAACTAGAGGCAGTGGCTACATAAGTCCGTGTATGATATATATGTATATAATACGACGACGAAGATACCCGAGACTATAAGTCAGAAACCATGCCGTAGCCATGGAGATAATAAGATGCTATTATTAATGAGCATTACGAATCACCTACTATGGTTTTTTGTGTCTCGGCAGGACCGGAAACAATTCACGTCTTAAATCCGATAGTTCCGGATTCATTCATCTGAAAGCTGGGATACCCATCTCCAGATGATATCAATACTGTACCGTTGATTGACATCGGGTCGGGAAATCCAATGAACGGGCGACGTAAATTAGGTGCCGGGAGACCGAGAAAGGCTTGCGGCACATGCAAGACACAAAAGGCATGATTCCGCGAGAATACCCGCCCAGTTCGATTTACACCCAGCTAACAACGCTATGTTAGATCCGCTGTACAGAGGAGCGGCCAAGCTGCAAGAGATGTGTAAGGCTGCATCACGTTTGTATATATGGCCCGCTCTCAGAACGAAGTAATAGGCTAGGTTCGCAGCCGCCCGCCCGGAAAGATAGAACATCAAGGTCCAAAGAAAGCCCCCCGATGAGCCAGGCTGCTCAAACTTCTATATCGCAAGCTCAGCAGCGTTTGATCTTGACACAGCCAAGCGGTACTGGAGGCAGTAAACAGTTTATAGGGCTGTTAGAGCATTTGCTTCCAGAGCTAGTGGAAATCTACTTCAACTATGTCTACAACGCGCACCTTCTCCTCCACAAGAGATCCTTCCTAGAGTCCGTAGCAAACGGCACGGCTTCTACACACGTAGTATTGAGTATCTGTGCTTGGGGAGCGAAGTATGATTCTATTGTATCCCGCCTTGAGTTAAGAAGGGTAGCTGACTATGTCGAACCAGATTCTACGAAGATGCGAGTGGCCTCCCTGTCCTGAAAGACCAAGGCTTCATGCTAGAGTGGGCGCAAAGCGCAGGGAAGTTAGTACTTCAAGAGATCGAGGAGTTGACTCGTGGAAATATTGTTACTTATATGAACCTCGCACTGTTCTGGCATAGCCAGGGGGCTTGGAGGAAGGCATATCTCTACAAAGGTAGGTGCACTCTACTCGCCGTGTTTTGTCGAGCTGTTCGCAGCTCATGCTAAACTAGTATTTCACAGGACATGCATTTCTGTTGCTTGATCTCCTGGGGCTTGGCCCGAAGTCGCTTCACACTGAGGATTCATTGCAGTCCGAGATCCGACGGCGTCACTTCTGGGCGTGCTATGTTAGTGAGTAACCCCTGGAGTCATTTCCTTCCTATTCTGGCCGCTTGCGAAGTCAGAAGAATCTCCCATTACAGCAATGGACGTGTCTCTGGAGCATGCAGAACTCCTAAAATCCGTGCCGATTTCCCCTAAAAGCGTAGTTCCTGACCCCAGCGAGCTGTAGTGCACTGCCACACATCCGAGAAGGGTGCGCAGTTCAAATTAGAAGATGCTAGCGTGACATTATCGCTTCCATGGACGGATCAAGATTTCGATGCTGGATTGGCTGGATACCCGAGAGTGTCCTTGGAATCGGAAGAAAGTAACGGCGGCGTCTTTGCGGAGCTCATTAGGGCGACAACTATTTGGTGAGAGACGTATATTTTCCTTTTAAAATATACTACTAATATATATGTAGGTATTCGGTTGTCTCACTACTCAAGTCTCCTGAAAAAGGCCTGCAGGCGAGGGTGTCGGCGATCCTCGCACTCGACGAGCGTCTACAGAGATGGTGGCAAACCCTACCGTCTAGTTTCAAACTCACGCCGGACAATATAAATTCAATATCGCGGGCTACTTTCACTAGGATCATCCACATCAACACCCTATATCATCAATCTCTCTGTGCCCTTCATGCATCCCTCGTACCAGTGTTTTGCTGTAATCCCGGGGATGGTTGGTCTACAACACGACAGCTATCAGCTCAAATCGCATTCGAACATGCAGAGGCGATGTCTTTTCTGATCGCGGCGATCCTCAAGGAAACACCACGAACCAGCGGCATTCCCATGTTTATGGGATACGCCGCGTATTGCGGATGCTCTATTCAGATCCCATTCATGTGGTCGTCGAACCCGGCATTCAGGGAACGAATTCGCGAGAATGTCAGAGCAAACTCCAAATTACTGCAACTGATGACGGTAGATTGGAAGTTTGCGTCTATCCTAGTATGCGATTGTCATCTCCGTAGTGAAAAGGAGATAAATACTAACAGTTAGTCTTTTAGAGTGCATATATTCACTACTTGTACAATCTACACAGAAGACACGAAACCGTCTTAGAACACGAACCAAAGAACATTAGCCCCAATAACCTTATGCGCTTCAACGGGGATGCTAATACAAGTTCATCCACTTTTCAGTACATTGCCATGCTACGTACCGAAGGGGGAGGTTACGGTGGCTCTGATGAGAATAGTGAACACGAGGTTTTAGACGACATCCTAGCATACATGCCTGATTCTCGAAAATCCACTGCCAAGATTATACAAGGTGAGTCGGTTACTTCTTTCTCTTGCACCATTTTTTATCCTCCTATCCCCCCTTCCCCCCCACCCCACCTTTCGTTTTTAACATGCTTTTGTGAGTAATTATATAATTCAGAGTGTTGTAATGCGCCCCCCTTTATATCGAGCGTTGTTAATCAGGTAGAAAGAAAGACTATAGCGCCGTCTGAAATTCGTCACTAATGAATACAAAATGCTAATAAAAAGAGTTCTTTCTCCCTGGTTTAGATCCGAATTCCCGGCAAGATACTTGGCCAACCCCAATCATCCCCCTTAACACGCCAGAACTTGGCCAGCACGTTGCAGAGAACCGGGTAGTCGAAGGGGATGGCATGCTGGATATGTTGTACCCGTTTAGTACAAACCTGTTTCATTTTGAGATTGACGATGATATTATGGATCTTCCATTATTTGATACAACCTGAGAAACAGCTCACCACCTATCTGAGGCGCTGAGCGAGTAGTCTTGGCGATCCCGATATCGAGTTTAGCTATCGAGTTTCTCGCACTTCGGGCCTTCCAAAGGGACAACAGCTATTCACGCATACATTCACACACTCTCCTTCACCCGCAACACTAGCTACAGCAGTAATGCTTCCAACAACACAGTTATTAAAACTTCATCAAAACCCCTCTTTGTCATTGAGATAGGACGCTTTTATGATGGTGGCACCAATTCCCATCCACTGCGGCGATGAATTTAATAATTAGGCGTTTGAAGAAGAAGCTAGTTATATAAAGCACATGAAGATCGAACACACAAACATACATACACCCAAAGCCCAGACCAAATACAGAAGCAATTTAGGATTGGGGTCGGCAATCCAGGGATAAAGAACGACCACTAAGAGCAATTGTAAAGGATTACATCGGCTCTGAATAGGTGTATGGACGGCCAAATATACGCACCCAAAGCCCAAATACACACACCCAAAGCCCAAATACACACACCCAAAGCCCAAATACATACACCCAAAGCCCAAATACACACACCCAAAGCCCAAATACATACACCCAAAGCCCAAATACATACACCCAAAGCCCAAATACATACACCCAAAGCCCAAATACACACACTCAAAGCCCAAATACATACACCCAAATACATGCCGAATTCTCATGTGCAATCTGTAAAGATATTGAAGCAAACTCCCTTGTACGAGGTTCAAACTCCCTTGATACGAGGTTCAAACTCCATTGATACGAGGCTCAAACTCCCTTAGCACGAGAATCAAACTCCCTTAGCACGAGAATCAAACTCCCTTGGTACGAGATCAAGAGGTTTTCAAAATTAAGGAACCCTCTTCTCCCAACTCGCTTTAAACCTTGTTCCGTTCACCTTAAGGGAGCTCAAGGATACATAGGTGCTAGTTGATAGAGCCTGGATACCCGTTATAGCTGCCCCCCAATCTACCCGTTTGGCTCTGCAAGTTCTCATTGCTCACAGACTCGAATAATGGTCCATATCCGAGCGCTCGATCCGACTCCGACACCGATGGCGATGGCGATGACCCGCCCATGCTAATCCGAGCCGTGACCGAAAATTTCGAGACTCGATTAGATGCCTGTTGCATTGTCTCATTGACGGGAAGGACATTGCGTGATGTCTCTCTCGCCCATCGATCCAGCAAGGGCGCAGCTACAGCCGCTGCTCATCACCTGCAATATACTCACTTGTAGGGTGGGTTTGGGGCATCCTTATCGTAACCTCTGGCATTGTGGTTGTAGGCAACCGAACGCCAAGCTGTTGATTCGCGTTCAACCTGTCCTCCCTGGCAGTTCTCTGAGGAGACATATATGGCCATATCTCAAGATAGGCTATACATATGGCCCGGAGTTTCTCGAATGAGTTGAAATAAGGTAAAGAATGGGGGAAGAGGGGGGGAGGGGGGAGGGGGGGAGAAGGGGGGATTTATAATCCATAAGACTGGAGTCAGTCTGGGGGCAAGGCGGTCGGGTGCAATTTTTTACCGTATCTTAGTTACCATGCAAGGAGATTGCTGGCGATAATACGGTTACTAAACATCAAGCTAGTCTGGAAATCCCATCCATATATCTCACTTCATTGGGCACGAAGCACCAATACGAGACCGCCACTTTTGCCTCCACATCCTTTCATTCGATGCAAGGCGGTTTGCCAATGCGTCTGTTGGGCACTCAGACGCATTTGAGAGTTATTCGGAGTTTGCACCTGCGATGAACGGTCCCTTCATGGCCGGCGACTACACAACGGAGTCTGAAGGGGTTATGCATGAACATACATGCTAGAAGTCATCTCACCGTTCTAAACGTCGTGACCTTGCCCTTTTCCATCACGCGTCCAGTGAAATCGATGTAAGTAAAGTCATGGTGATGCACTGTACGCATACCGCTTCAAATATACAATGTGACCTGTAATCCAGTTTTCAGAGGCATAACGTATTGCAAATCAACATGGACAACAAGCAACAAGAACGTCTCACGCCGTATCACCTCTATATGAGGCGGAAGCTGATTTGGCCAAGTGAAGGCGAAAGGGTACAGGTTGGCAGTAAGCATTGTTAATATTTTTTTTTGACTATCTTGAGCTACCGTATTCATGGCAACGGTATGAGAAGAGAGGGGGGGGGGGGTGTGAGCCTATGTGATTGTGGTGACCGCTGCTTTCGTATCATCATGTACAGGGAAATAGACAGTGCTAGTAGAACAAGATTATTTGGCTACGCCTGCTATACGCTAATGTACCACTAGAGGTCATTTGGCTTGATTTCCTCTCCCTCGCATGTACACGTCAAGTCAACCTGTTTTACGCCGATCAATATCCGCAACTTCAATAGCGACTAAACGAAATATATCTTTCACCAGAAGGCCAACGTTGATCCAAACATTTTTAGCTCAGTATATGATGAGGGAAAAGTCTGCCAGTATACTGAAAAGAAAACTTCTAGTGAAAGGAATATCCACGAACCTGATATCAGCTCTTGGGAAAAGGCTCACACAGCACTGTCCTAGCCGTTGTACATCAAGCTTTCCTTCCGGATTAATAACATGAGCCATCTGGCCAACTCACTAGACCTCCCCTGCCTGTACAGTTAAGACAAACATGCACATCAGAGACAGTGCTTAAAAACTTGGTATACGGGAAAATTAGCCACGAAGGGGTAGGGGAGGGGCAGATTTGTCCCATCTAGCATTTGACCGACCACCTTCCCATAATCATAACTTTTACTTAGCTTTTCATTCATTTTTTCTTTTTAATTCTCATATGTTGCCTTTGATTAAGAAGTTCCCCATTCATCGCCTTGGATGCACATTGCCTAGCCTGTGTCCCTATTCTCCTGAAAGTCTGCCCACATTATATTCAAGATCACTCCTGCAGATCCGGGATAATACAAGATAAATAGCAGACAATTCAGTTTAACATAAAGTCCATAATATCTATGCAGCTTCAGTAATGCTCATTACGCTTATACAGTAATTGTTGATCACCATTTACGCTCCCCCGATAGGGATATGTTTGTACAAGATGGTCAATATTTCGTCCCAAATCCCCCGAGACAATTCCTCTCCATGCTGGCTCGTCAAGGCCAGGCTAGGCCTAAGCGTGATTGTGATAATAAATCTTACTTATTCCTTCCCGGTAGGAGAATATAGAAAAAAAGGAATGAGAGACTTACTCGAGATATCCGTTGTGTACCTAGAACTTGCTGGTACTTTCCAAGCCTAGGTAGGTAGTTAGATCAGGAAGGAACAGTGTGACAGTAATTCGTACTATAGAGATAACCACACACCACTTCACACAGTGGAGTAACCAACACTAATACAACAATTGTTTTAGTCATCCTAGTCTTCTTTGTAGGTAGCACTAGCCAGCATCTTGCTTGCTAAAGCGGGCTAACGAATTCCTTCTTTAAAAGAACAGAAATAAATAAACCAGGATTAAAAAAAAAGTGACTAAAGCTGCTTACTTAAGCACGGCTTAATAATCCAGCCTTATATTAACTTTAATTATAAGGGTTTTTTATATCATAAAATTATTAATTATTAAAAAAATATTATTTAAACGTATTTTTATTTAAAGTTAAAATAAAGTATAAATGTTGTTTTAAATTAAACTTTAAACTTATTTTAATAAATATTTAATAAATAATAATTAATAGTTATATTAATAATTATATAAAACATAAAGTTATAAAATATTTTTTATAACTTTTTACCACGTTTTATTATATTTTATTATAATTATTACTAATATAAATAATTTATATGTTTTTATATTAATAAATAATTTTTTAGTTAAATATAATAATATTATTAGTTTTATTTATATTTATTTTATTTATTTATTTTTATTTATTTATATATATATATATATTTATTAATATATATGTTAATAAATGTATGTATATATATAAACAAATAACATAAATAAAACAAATAAAAACAAGTGTAAGCAAGACTAGTGGTATTATTATGTCTAACTAAAAACTATTTATTAATGCGAAAACATGTAGACTATTTATGCTGGCAGCGATCATTAGCGGAATATAGCAGAACGTGGCGAAAGGTCGCTGATACAGACCCCTACGGGGTCTGCCTTGTATGTACTACTGTAGCCACGCGTTGCCGCACAACCGCTGGTGAGCGGTACGGCGCGCACACATAATTACTGGCTCCGCCAGTAATTATATGCGCGCACCTTCCTGAATCAACATCTTTTTTTACCCTATAATTATTTTTATTAAAGTAGTGCTTATTATAATAGTTTTATTTTAGAAACTAAATTAAACTAATTAAACTATAGTAGTTTTTAATCTTTTAAAGTTAAAGATTATTTTTTTTAATTAATAGTATATATTTATATTTATTTATTAAAATTAGATTAGTTAAAATAAATATTAATTAAATTATTATTTAAACTTATATATTAATATTAAATTAATTAAAGCAAGTTTTAATAAAGTAACAAGCGCTATTAATTTATTTTATATATTTATTTATATAATTTATTTTAATATATTTTATAAAAATTTAAAATAAGTATATATTAAAACAAGCTTAATAATATATTTTTATATTTTAAATATTTTAATATTTTTAAATAAAAATATTAAGTTATTATAACTTTATTAATAATATTTTATTATTTTTTATAAT